>CABEGB010000592.1:600000-1013875 GCA_901521435.1 Crematogaster levior | reverse complement strand
CTATATAAAAATCAGGTAAGGATACGAGAAAAATGAATAACGTGGTAATAACGGTAGTAGGTAGGGATATTGGCAGGGATGGGGAAATGCAATCCACTAACGTTTAAATTATTTTAAGTTTTTAGTCGGTATTATTTTTGTAAAATGCATGTAGCTAAAAATTTACACAGTATACAAGTGTATATATATTATGTAATTTTATATATAATGTAAATATGTAATAAATGAAATTTATGTGATGCTATGTCATCCAGATAAATGTCATCATATTTATTTCTTAAAACGTTTCATCGAATTATTTACATTTTAATATATTTAGGAGATATACATATTCAAAGAAACTGTCTGACATGTTTGGCATGGATTTAGTAAGTCAAATTATTATATTAGTGATTTAACTGAAATCGATATTGTAAGGGCTGAGAAAAAGATATGTGTAATAAGATTTCATAAAATCTATGAAAACCTTGCACTCGGGAAAGAATTTCTTCAAGTGGAAATTATATAATCTTGTTCCTGAGTTTTAAACTTTGAAAGACAAAGTTATTATAATTTATAGGAATTCAAAAAGAAAATGAAATAGATAAATATGCTTAATAAAAAGTAATAAATTAGTAGTAAGTAATAAAATTAGTAATTTTTGATTAAATGTTGATTTAAAACACGCGATATAACTTTCTTTCATGAATGTTACGACAACTATTTGAAAATAGTCGAAACTGACAACACAACCTTGGTGTTGTTTTCATCCTTGTATACGAGCTTTGTTCACATCGAGGTCACCGCGCAAGTCACCGGCAGACATAATACAGATCATTGCTGTCCCGTGTCGGGAAGTTAAGACGTATCCATCGCTTTCGAATAATATAATGCAAATATCTCCCGTACAATTAAACACGTCACCTTACGTTTATGTTGATATCGAACTTTCTTTCTGCGGCTCTGATCATGGATACATATGCACGAATGCACAATTGTTATGGGATGACACCACACTTTTGTTACGCGCTGAATTGTGGGCAAAAGTGAAAAACTTTGATAAGGAAAGAATGGGTACAAAAATATTAATAAATATTTATGCTGCTATTTTATTTTTCCTCTTTTCTTCCCAAATATTTTTGTAAACAAAGTCTTCAAAACACTTGCATTTAATATCCCTATTTTCTACCACAGAGTTAAATATTCATTTATCTTTATATTGATAATTTGATTTTATACCACCAAAAAGTGCAGTGGCCTCCTCCCATGGGTGGCAATGACTCCTCGGCGCGGTGGGAGGGCCTAGTAAATTGGAGGTTTTTACTCAAGCAAAATTTTGCTGGGATAAACTGCATCTTGGGAAGCAATGCACCCTCGTCGCCGATTAACTGAATAAACGAGCCGCAGCCGGTTCTGTCGCGTTTATCAAGGAAGGTTCCAGTAATCGACTAATAATTTAATTTAACAAAATTTTCACGTGAATTTTGTCGAGGTCGTACAATATCGCAAGAAACTTTTACTTCAATTGTCCGCGCGCGTTTACTTTCTAGTTTATTCATGTTTTCAAGTGAGTGTCCCGCAACGGGTGAGACAAGCCATCGTCCTGAGAGGAGGCGGTGGAGGTCTGGAAGGTGATATTATCGGGCCTCGGCGGAGCAACCTTGGGTGAGCATATCCCCCACTTAAAAATTAATAGTTTTGTTTATTTATTTGAAAATTAATATGTTTCATTCAAATTAAAAAGAATTAGAGAAAGAAAAGATTATCAAATTTTATTAAAGTTTATCCTTGTAAAGATCTTTTTAAAAATAGATAATTACACTAGCAACTAATTGTGAAAGACGAATTAATCGCGCATATTAATTATCTGTTATCGTCACTATGAGCACCCCCTATAATTTGAAGAATATTTCACCAGTGTTGCAGCATCATCGTAGCTACGTGGTTGATGAACTCCTGTCTGGCCCGTTGCGCATCGGTCGGTGAGTCAAAATTTACTGGAGGTTTTAACCTACGACGAATAAAAATAAAACAGAAGTATCCTTGATACACGCACATATTTGGTTAATAGTAGTATAAAATATTAAACTTGTAGATCTGCTGCCTTAAAATGATAGGGCTAAAAATAATTATGGAGCAAATATTTAATCTTTGGTCAATCGATTGTTTATGTATTGTAACATCGTGCGATTATTGTACTGAGGAAATACTCACACTTCTCTGCACATGAAGCTCGCAAAGAGCTCATCATTCTTAATCGATGAACTGTCGCGTGTTCTGTAGTTAGGGGGTAAATAGTTTTTAAATAAATTTACATAAAATATGTAATGAAATATCACATTCTGCTAATTTAAATTAGCACAAAGTAAGAGATTTTCAAGTTTTTCAAAAACCAATTTGATTTATTATTATAATAAAGAATTTGAAAATTAGAATTATTTAGAATTATTATAATAAAAATTTAGAAATACCAAAAAGTAAAGTAACAGTTAAAAATAAAAGTTTTTAAATATTTTTATTTTAAGTTAATTAAGTTAATTCCCTTATAAATAAAATTCCTCGTGATTAATTTTTCTGAATTATTTGTTTTATTATTTTTCGAGTGGAAGAAAAATTAAAGAAAGTGATGTTAAGTACAATAAAAATGTCCATAGATAGGGAAAATTATAGATTAGATGTGTTTCAGTTATACCCATCTGTTCCTTTCCTATATATTTAGCCAAGATTAACATTGTATAAATCGATGCAAAATAGATCTATAGATTTTTATTACATATAAATACAAGCGTGACCTAAAAAGAAATATTTTGGAATATTTTAGAAATATTTTTCTTTATTGAACAATTTATTTTATAAAGAATGTTATCATAATTATTAATAACTGAAATTTATTTTAACAAATAGATATCGATCTCCACTAATTTCAACCATCCATATATTTTTAATTGAGCACTGGCTTATGTGCTGATAAAATTATGCAATACGACACATGAGATTAAAAAGTTTTTGAAACCTTTTATATTGTTAAGCAAAGTTTATCGCGGTAAAATTATAAAAAAATATTTTAATAAATGGAACATTTAATATTACACTTTAAAAATTATTTGATTTTGAAATATAATATATATTCTATTAAAATAATTTAACAAGTAATGAATTATAGAGAGATATCTTATCGATTGTTGCCAATATTAATTTTTATAATGAAGGAAATTAATTAGTCGACCCTATAATAAAGGAAATTTATTATCACCTTCAATCTCATGTCATTTATTGGAATCATATTTGCATGCTTTTGTAATAAAAATCCCCAAATAAATCGTTCAAATGATGAAAATACGCATATATGGGCCTTACATTCCATCGAACAACGCGTCTTGGCAATTTTTTATTTATTTTTAAATTAAATTTTGTTATTTATATTATATAAAAATTATATTGCAATACAGTTAAATAAAGTTTAAATAATATTTACAATCGAATTTTTGATTAAAAATCACACCGTCAATGTAGAGATTTCATCAAACAAAATTTGTTTCTATTTTATAATATTTATTGGAATATGTAAAAGCAAGTTAAAAAAAATAAAAAATTTGTATCAATAGAATTATTGTTGTGGTTTTTAATTGCTTCTTTGGCAACTTAATTAATTTAATTAATGGCCCCTTCGACGCGTTCGTGTTTCGGTGCGCATCATGCAAAAGCGTGAAATTTTACGCTTATTGCCAACGATTGTCAGGGTAAAGGAATATTTTCCTTGCCGATTTCTGGCTTTGGTAGCCAGATTGGCGGCAGAAACAACGAAAGGTAAGACCAATTTGGCCAGAAGAAAGAAGACGAAGAGGATCGAATAAGGTAGGTTGGTGTACAACACCAATCAAAATATGAAAGATATGAAAAATAGGAAAGGTAAGGTCATGAGATTTTCTTGCATACGTGCCATTGCACGTAATCAGAGACGGAAAGTCCGTCTAAAATTAAATTCCGCGTAAAATAATAAAATTAAAACTCCCCGTAAAACCCCCTAACTACAATATTTAAACTATTTAAACCAAATTCGCGCACGCTCTTCTAATCGGATACACGCGGTCCCTCTGTTACATACGGGTAGGTAGGATTAATAAAACTAAAAGATAAAAATCGGGTAGGTAGGGATACGGGTAGGGATGGGGGGATACAATTAAAAATTATAAATTAAATTAAAAATTAATTTATTTTATAATTTTAAAATTGAACACAATTAAGGCTCATAATAAACTATATGATAAACATGTATTGGTAGGAAATATACATGGACTTAATTCTGTTTGATGATTGAAAAGGAAGGCTAAAAATTGAATAACGTTTAAAATTAATTTTAAAATTATTTTTAAATTTTTAGCCTTCGCTGTATTATTTTTTTGTAAAATGTAACTAACAATTTTTATACAAACATAAGTGTAATGTTATATGCAATGTAAATATGTTATTTAAAATTTATGTGATGCTATGTCCAGATAAATGTCATCATATTTATTTCTTAAAACATTTATTGAATTATTTGCATTTTAATATAGTTAGAGATATACTAATCGAAGATCTATTCGACATTAGCGTTTATCTGGATTTAGTAAGTTAAATCACGTTAATGATCTAACTTATGCGAAATCGACAAAATACGTATAATAATACGAATTTTACTAGATATCTGTGCTCGTATGTTGAGAAAAAATATGTGATAATTAGATTACATTTTTAATTTAATAAAATATTTATAGTATAAATATATTATATATACATTTATAAAATTTAAAAACATTTAAGAAGTTTTATAAGTTTTATAAGTTGACACTTACAAAAAACTAGTTGAGAAGTTTAATATCTAACCTTACAAGTTCATACATCTTGTGCATACGTTTTATAACTTCACAGTGAGACTAAAGATGCTACTCCTATTCACTAGAGTCCTATAATAAGAGAAGCGCGAACTCTACCTCCACCTCGCCAATCGTCGCCATCTTAGGCCCGTAAAATAAAGCAATGTGAATTTATTTAAATGGTATATAAATAACACAATACATACCGAGGAAGGACCAGGCAATCCCAGGGCATTCGAGGAAATTCCAGGTAAACCTAGGGAACCCGAGGTAGTACCAGGCGCCAAACCCAAAGTCTGTGATGAATGACGGGAGGGGAAGAAAGGTATTTATTCTTTGCATTCATATTTGGCCCTAACATGGCCGCTATCTTCCAGATGTTTAACTTAAGTTTTTGTCAGAGCTGTTAATGTATCAATATAAAGAGGTTAAGGGTAAATAAGAGTGCTTTAAAAAATTAATGTAATTGAAATTACATCAAGAAGTGGTAAAATAAAAGGAAAGAAAGTGTAATAAAAATAAAATAAACGTAATAAATTGTAAAATATTTAAATATTTATTATAATTCAACAAAAGAACGCAATTTTTGAACATAACGATATCATTTTTAAATATAATGTTAAACGCAATTTAATATATAGTTACGAATCTACAGACCTTGGGTAATCCTTGGGTAAGGCCAGGAAATCCGAGGTAGTATCGGGCAATTCGAAGGAATCTCGAAGGAATCTCTGAGGTATGTACATATGCTGCATTCAAATTCCTCACCCGGGTGCGCTATGATAGTAGAAGTACTATAGCATACGTGACGTGTACTATAACAACTTCTAGTGTTATAGTTACCCGGGTGGGAAATCTGAACGCAACCTTACGTGGACCTTGCGGGTCTAACATGGCGGCTACAATCGATCAATCAGGAAGTAGGAACAAGATCGCGCTTCTCTTATTATAAAACTCTACTATTCACCGGGAACCTTTTATGTATAAAAAAAAATAAATTTTGTAAGGTTAGATATTAAAAGTTTATACACATTGTATTACATTAAGTTTGCGGCACACAGACTTAATGACTGACACAGTCACTTGATTTAAAATTCTGCATCCTTATTAGCTCTCATAAGCAAACCAGTACAAAAAATCGTACCGTGTGTCGCAGGCTTTAGTTCCATTTAACTGTGACGAACTGTGCTCGAGTGTGTTAATCTGTGTCGATTTGTGTCTCTTAAAAAGAAAACAGTCATAATGTTGTTGAGATGTTACTCATTAAGGTCCGTTTTACATTGAGTCGTAAGTAGTGTAGTAAGTCTTAAGCGGTAAGGAACTGACCGGAATCACATTCAATTATTTTCTTCATATTTGACTGTCTAGAAACGGTTTTCTAAATCTTTCTAAACTGTCAGAATGTACGGAAAGGCAAGCAGGAACAATTATAAAGTATCTTTTAAAATAATCAGCGATAGTGGAGATCCTATTGAAGTGCCAAAACATTGTTTATAACATTTTTTATTGAACATGAAGTACGTTGAATTTATAATAAATTTCACCATCTGCAGAAACTTTGATTTCAAAATTCCTGTGAACAGTTCAATGTATTCCAATCTGTTAGATAAACTCACTAGGACCAGTTCTACCGAGCTGTAAAAAGAGATATTCCACAGAAGAAATAGCATCAGAACTTGGCAATTGTAAACCTGAGAATTGTATGTACAGATCGAAACTGTTATCTAGAACTGTGATCTAGAATCTTATGATGTAAATTGTGAATACATGATTAAAAATATACGGTTACAAAAAATTTCGAGATGAGTCGAATGGGGTACCTCCATATTAGTGTGATATCAATAATTAAAATTATTAAGAATTATTAAAAATAATTTAAGAAATAGCTTTTCAGATTGCTAGATTTTTCAGTATAAAATTCTTTAAAATCCCACTATTATGGGGTTCGACTCATCTCGAACAGTTGGTACCCGAGACATTTTGTACCCGTATGTAATTAGCTACAATAACGCATGTATTTTATTAATATTAGTATAAGAAGACTCAGGTTAAAAATTGGCAAATCCTGATATTATTTTTTCTGGATGTAATATCTCTTTTCACAAACATCTCGGTAGTACTGGTCCTAGTGAGTCTATCTAACAGATTGGAATACATAGAACCGTTCACAGGAATTTCGAAATCAAAGTTTCTGCAGATGATGAAATGTATTATAAATTCAACATACTTTATGTTAATAAAAGCAGTGTTATAAGCAGTGTTTTGGCACTCCAATCACCACTATCGCTGATTATTGCGGAATTAGTAATGCAAGATAAAGAAAAATCAGTTTTAAACTGGGATTGAAGATGGGGTTTTACTTGAGATATGTAAATGATATCATTCTAGCTGCTACTAGGGAAAAGGTGTCACTTATATATTCGACAGTTTCAATAATTATTATGAAAGATGGAAATTTACTCTAGAACACATAAACATAACTCACAATAAGTTTCCTTGATTTTAACATCATTATGCAAGAAGGGAAAATTTATTTAAATTGGTATCATTAAAAAATTTTTTCAGTAAGAGTTCTTTTTCTCGCAGCATCCGATCTGTCATGAAATAGTGAAATATCTATTTATAATTTAAATATCAAATATCTATTTATAATTTACTGCAATTCTACTGTCACATCCAACATTCCATGTTAAAAACATTTGGTTATGCATTAATTTGCTATTAGATAATGGGTTTCTATTATGATATTTAATTATTTGAACAAGAGAATAAAAAAACTTAGCTTAAATATTAACTTCCTGCTTGTTTAAGGTCTTTTTGTATATGATCATTTGTTGAACTTCTACGAGTTTAATCTTTACGTTATTACATAATAGTTAAATTTACTAATTTACACCTTTTTTATCTGCTCACGTAAGATAAAAACATAAAAAATTCTGTAATCATAAATTGATAAATGAACATATGATTTAATTCATCAGATATCCTTTCTCAATATACGAGCACAGATATATCTAATAAAATTTGTGTTATCACATGTATCGTTTTCGCATACTTTCGCGTTATTAAAATTTTGCGAGTATATTATTATTAATAATATTATTTTTTATGTATTTTGAACAGCAATTTCTTTGCATTATATTTTTGTATTATATACATTTTTTGTATTATATTATATATATTGTAGATATCTGATTTTATATTTATATATTGTATTATACTATTAAATTGTATGAAACATTATTTCTATTCTCTAAATTACAATTTCTAGATTATAATTGTACAATATTATATAGAATTGTATTTGGATATAAAATAAATTTATGATAAAAAATATTAAAGTTTAAAGGATAAAAAATATTAAAAATTTTTTATCCAAAGAAAAGAGGGCCGCTGGAATCGGCGGGGGTGGTGGAGGGCCTCTATAAGATAATTAATTTTTAATTTTGTTGTAATTATATTATACATATCGTAAATATCTGATTTCATATTTCTATATTGTATTGTACTATAAAATTTTATGAAACATTATTTTCTATTGCCTAAATAACAACTTCTGGATTATATTTGTACAACATTATATAAAATAAATTGTATTTTAATATAAAATAAATTTATAATAAAAAATAGTAAAGTTTAAAAGATAAAAAATATTAAAAATTTTTTATCCAAAGAAAAGAGGACCGCCGGTTGGAATCGGCGGGGGTGGTGGAGGGCCTCTATAAGATAATTAATTTTTTATTAAATAATTTATTTCTCTCTTTCTCTTTTGCTTTCAATTCAAATCTAAAGAAAAAATATTATTTTACTTATAACTTAAAAAATAGTCTAGTCTAATTGAGATTTGTGGGAGGGCTCAGTACCCCGAGGTTTTTACTCAAGCAAAATTCTTGTTTCGCTCGATTGAGTTACATAATCAAACTATATTAATTATTTATCAATTTAATTTATTAATTAAAAATTATTCGATTTATGTCGTGTTTGATGTCATTTTAATCGCAAAAATCTCATTAATACATTACAATTATTTTCGGTCCGATAAAATGCGAAATGTAAAAATTTTATTTTCTATAGTAAGAAGAAATATGATACAAAAGATTGGAGATTAAGATAGGCTCGCGTCGAGACTTCGGAACTGTCTTTGATGTCGGTCATCTCGCTTGCTCTTTACTCGTTCTCGCTCTCGCTTTCAGCGACTTTCCAGCATTGAAGATCTTTAAAGAGCTCCCTTATCTGTCTGTAAAATATAAAAATCGAATAAAATAAAGAAATTAAAACTTTTACATTTTGCTTTTAATTGATTTAGAAATAATTGTAATGCGTCAATGAATTTTTTGCGATTAAAATAAAACCAAACACGATATAAATCGGATAATTTTTAATTACATTAATAATTAAAATACCCAGTGAGAAATGACCTATCGAGTCGACATCGAATTGATTGCAATTTGCATCAATTTAATGTCGATTTGATGATCATTTCTCACTGGGTATTGATTATATAATAATATTTTAATTATTAATCTAATTAAAAATTTTTCGATTTTTATCGGATTCGATTTACTTTAATTGCCAAAATTTCATTAATGCATTACAATTATTTTAATTCGAATTTGAATGGATTAATGAGATTTTTGCGATTGAAATGACACCAAACACGGTATAGATCGGATTATTTTTAATTAGATAAGTAATTAACATCTTGATTATAATCTAATTAAAAATTACCCAATCTATACCGTGTTTGGTGTCATTTTAATCGCAAAAATCTCAGTAAGTCATTAGAATTATTTTCGAACCGATAAAATAATTTGGATAATTTTTATTTTGACGACACCAACGACGGCATCGGCGTCGACAACGATGACACCGGCGATAGCACCGGCGACGGCATCGGCGACGTCCGCGAGCGTTTTAACATTAAATGTGAGTATAAAACTTTTTATATGTGTGTATTATACAATTATATTTTTTATTTTACACACATACACACCCACACACCCACACCCTCCCACCCACCCACCCACCCACACACACATCACACACACACACACACACATATATATATATATATATATATATATATATATATTTTTCTTATCATTTACATTTTTGTTAATGTTTATGTTTCAGACTGAAGAATTAAATGATATAATTGCGAGAACAATTATAGCCGTGAGAGGCCGAGGCCGAGGCCGAGGACGAGGAAGAGGACAATGAAAAGGGAGCGGGGGGACAACGCATTATTACTTTTATAAATATATCTTATTGTTACAGAGAAGTATAAAACTGTATTATCTACATTTCGTGCACATAGCACGGAACAGAACCATTATCCGTGGACATAGCACGGAACAGAACCATTATCCGTAGACATAGCACGGAACGCAACCAGAAATGTGCACATTATGCGTTACCATTGGGAACATTCGTGGACATTGGCTATGTAGTTCAATGTGAACGTTTTAATGTCCACAGAGGGCGTATCGCTTTCAGGGATCACCTAAAACCAGCCCGTGGCGTCTCTCAGTCTTCTCTCTGGTAATACCAGTAATACGTTGGGAGATTTGATTTGAAGCAAGCTGCAAGGACGAGATGCGAGATGGGCGTCAAGGATCTGTGGAACATTTTGTCGCCTCTATGCGAGAAGAAACCGCTGTATGAGCTGCAGGGAAAGACCATCGCAATTGATTTAAGCGGATGGGTCGTGGACAGTCAAACAATCGTTGACAATGCGGTACAGCCGAAAATGTATCTTAGGTAAACCTGCTTTTGATTTATTCCTATTTGTCAAATGTATTTAATTAAATAACGTCAGAACGAAATAATAAATTAGTACATATGCATAATACCTTATTGACACATAATACGCATTTTTTTAAATGTATGTAAATTTTTTGAGTTATTTATATGATTTGAATTGTTGCAGGAACTTGTACTTTCGTACGGCATACCTTCTTATGCATGAGATATCTCCAGTATTTGTATTGGAAGGAAAAGCACCTTCCTTAAAACACAAAACTATTGCACGAAGGAATGATGTTCGTAGTGGATTTCAGGAGAGGAAAACCGCTAAGAAAGGAGGGAGAACGCAGTTTAATCGAGTTCTAAAAGAATGTACAGAATTGTTAAAATGCATGGGTGTTGCTTGTGTACAGAGCCATGGTGAAGCAGAAGCTATGTGTGCTTACTTGAATGAAGATGGAGTATGTCTATATATTATATACTAATTTTCTTAAATAAGCATCATAGATAAAACATCTTAGATAAAAAGATGTACGTTTTCAGCTTGTGCATGGATGTATAAGCCAAGACAGTGACTGTTTTTTATATGGTGCAAAAGTAGTGTACAGAAACTTTGGTATGAGTACTCAAGGAAATTGTGGAACTACAAGTGGTTCCGTGGACATATACAGTATAGAAAAAATAGAGAAGACATTGAATATAGGACGAAATAAGATGATAGCATTAGCTTTGCTGTGTGGCTGCGACTATGACGATGGAGTGAATGGTGTTGGAAAGGAGGCTACTTTAAAATTTTTCAAGACTGTAAAAGAGGAAGATGTCTTACAAAGGTTTGAATATATTGTGTGTGTTTATAGAGTTTATCAATTTTTGTGATTATAAGTGAATTATTTTTCTTTACTGTTTTTTTTCAGAATTCGAGATTGGAGAACTGACAGAAATTTGAACACAGCTGAGTCAGATGTGTTAAATCCAGATTTATGTACATCATGTGGTCACCCAGGAAAACTGCAAAAGCACACAAAATCAGGCTGTACTAATTGTAGAACTGTTAGAAAGTGTAATAATGATTTTAGGTAAAAATTACATAATTAAAAATTTTATAAATTACATTATTAAAAATTTTAGTGTTACATATATCTAGGAATAATAATTTATAATTTTTATATGTATAGGGAAAAGAGAGCATTGATATTAAATGAAATATCTTTAAGAAAGAAAGCACTTCATGATAAAAATTTTCCAAACCAGGAATTGATAGATGAATTTCTTATCAGAAAAGATTCAGTTCCAGCTAAACTAGATATAAAATGGAAACAACCTCAAATCAATCAATTTATTGTAAGTTTATTGTTGTACGTGTTATAATGTGTTAAAATGATAATTTATGTCTAAATTTGTTTAAACTTTCTATTTTATCAGGACTTTATGAACAAACATTTATGTTGGGAACCACAATATGCGTTCGAAAAAATATTTCCATTAACTACTAGATGGCAACTTTTACATCTACCAAATTTTACATTTGATGAACGTTTATCTTTGACAAATTTATTTATTCCTGACAACATAAAGAAGATACGTAATATTAAATCTATAGCTAGTTATGAAATTATATGGAAGAAAGAGCATACAGTAATAGAAATGCTAAATGAATATAAAGAGCAAACAAAGGAAAATGATGATGATGTAGATGACAGTTTATTAACAAGTATCGAGCCACAAAACTTGGTTTTAAAATGTTATCCAGAATTAGTTGAGGTATATGAAAATACTAGGAACGTAAAAACAAAAAAAAGAACTGCAAATTCTCGGAGAAAAAAGGCTACAATAAATGATAATAATAAAGATATTGGAACAAAAGATATTACAAAATCAAAGCAAAAAGAAGTAAAGAAGAAAACAGAAAAAAATAATAGGAAGATTGATGAATTTATATCTGGAAACCATGCAATGTCCCTAGAGGAGTCTTTTGAAAAAATGGCAATTACACCAAAGAGATCTAAGCGGGAAAATATTTCGAATAGAGTGGATAAGCTACAAATAAGAAATGCACTTGAAGATATTGCAATTACGAACGTAAAAGAAATGAAACGTGGACCGCAATTTAAAAGAATTTTGGAAACACAAAATTTAAAGCTGAATAATACATTTGATAAGATGTTTGATGAACTCTCTCCTGGTGATTTTATGAGCGAAAATGAAGATAATTTAGATTTAGATGTAACACGTGTAATAGACAATATATGTAGCAAACAAACTTTCCAATTTAGTATAAGAAATTACCAATCTATGGAATCTACTAGCCGGTCTACAGAAAACATAGAAAAATACACAAAAACTGATGAACTTGAACCTGTGGCATATGTTAGAGAAGATTATATTCATGCACAGGATGAAAAACGAAAATCAGATAACTCTGATGAATTTGACGATATTGACGAATCATATATTCCTATTAATCAAAGAATACAGAAGGGAGAAAGCCAAAAGTTTTTATCAACGTGCAATCAAATAGAAAGGAGAAATAGCATTGATTTTGAAAATATTATGGACCTAACTGATGATAATAAAAGTACATGTTTAGATATATAATATTATATAAAGCATGTAATTTTTAATTGCGGTGTTTTAAGAAAGAGTTTATAAATATATGTATAAAGCTTATAAATATATGTATAAAAGTATCTCGTATTACATCTATGTTCTAGTTCTTCAAATTCTGGTTTTTAAAATATTATATATTTCAGTTAATATACTTTGATATTATACACAAATTTTGTTAATCTCTCTTCAGTTTTATTTCGAGCGTCGTGATTCCTCTGTATATATATCTGTGTGTCAGATATTTAAAACTATTTAACACTGATTTCGAGCGGTCTATAAACAAGTCGGATGTTCAGTGTAATACTCTTGGTAGAGAGTAACTTCTTCCGAGAGTGGCAATCGAATAAAAACTAACTAAATTTTTTTGTCGGATTTGAAAATTCAGATTTTTTGTTCTTAGAATAATTTACATCTTTCTGTATCACGATCGCCACTAAATATTTTTATTAATATTTAAATTGAATTATTTGGAAGTGTACCAATAAATATTTTTATCTTTTCAATCATACTTGAAAAGTATAGCTTTGGAGTTTATGATTTAGAATATATGTATGAGATTTATAAAATCTATATAAGATTTAAAATATCTTGTGATTATTTAGAGAAATTTTCAATTTCTTTCATTATTTTATAAAAGTATATATATTGATTAAGAACAAAACATAAATAATAATAATAATATTGTTTAATATTTTGTATCATAATGATAAAGAAAAATATTATGTGTGATTATTATAAAAATATATAAATATGTGAAAAATTTCTCGTTAACAAATAATACTACGGTTGCATGGACTTCACTTGACAGAATTATTATATATTTGCATTGCTGATGCGATATTATATGTATAGTATATCAATATGGCAAATATTTCATTAGACACAGTCTAAAATTTTAATCGTTTAGTTGGTTTGTTTGATCGAAATAAACGAATAAAAAACGAAATAGGTTATCAATTCATTTTAGTTATCAATAAAAATTTACACACATACAATGATCTTTATACAATATCTTAATTATATATTTTTGAATCTCTCTTTTCTATTTTTTTGTATACTATTTAATACTCGTAATTTAATATCTCTGATTAGTTTATTTAGTTTATATGTATACACATATTATAGTATATATGTACGGTTGATCTCTCCTTGCAAATATATAAATCGACTATTTGCATCTATGGGAGCTGCTACCATTTTTTTGTTATATTTATATTTCTCGAAACAATACATTAAAATAAAAGTAAAAAAATAAATGTATTATACATATACATAACACTGAAAATATTATATTGTCTTTAAAATATATTTTCTTTATGGATAAGGATATTATATTATAGAGTTTTGAATATTATATTATATTGTCTTTAAGGATACATTTCTTTCATTTTCTTTACGTTCGCACTTTTCTCTCCTTATTTCTATTTTTTTGTTTTAATTATATTAAGAATTTTTGTAATTTAATTATTTTTTGTATTTCTAAATCTAGTATTGCAATGGATATACACTTTGTTAACAATGTGCTTATGTTTCTTTATTAGATTGTGTTTGAGATTTTCATTATGAATTCCCGTGGAGTTCAAAACTATACTCAGATTTCCTGATTAGAACGTATATTGTTTGTTCCTCATTAACACGCACGTTCTAAATTAATGTCATCACAGCGAAAAGTGTCGAGTATAATATTACATTACATTTTGCTTTTATTATATATTGTTATGTTATTATTAATTAATAAAAAAATATAATGTAATAAGGAATACGTTATGAAAATATGAATGAACATAAATGTTATATAAAGACATAATCATTCATATTATGCATTTTAATTCAATTTCCTTGTACTTCAATTGCATTTGTAGCTAAGAAAGATTTTGTATGATTTTGTATGTTGGAATAAACGTTGAGTAAATAAATGTACTGCAAACATGTTAATGAAATAATTTTTTCGTTATACGATATTGTATTCTGTGCATTGATTCGAAAATTATGATTGATATTTAAAATTTAAATTTTGTATTTATAGTTTTTCGATTTAAATGAATTATGCTGAAACAATTATACATATATAAATACATAATAAAACTTACATGTATCACGAATACGTTTACAGCATACGGAATATATCTACAAAACATATGGACGATACAGAATGATATTGATTGCTATAACACGAACAATTTTAAAAATATTTGACTTGCTTGTTTGCTTGCAAATTGATTTTTTAAAAACTTCTTTGAATCCATGATTCTCGGAAATGATAAACAGGAAAATCAAATATTTATCATTAGTTGAATATGTATATACCTTAATTTTAACATACATACATGATATGCAATATTTATGTTTTGTTAATATTATATATTCCATATAAAGTACGAATTATGTGAAATATTGGTAAATCAAGTATTAGAAGATATAAATCTCGCAAATTATTTTTTATATCTTACATATCGCAAATTATTTTTTATATCTTACTATATAGTGCTGTGCAATTTCTTAACTCTAATTCAATGGATATATTATTTTTATTTTGGAAATATTAGTTTGATTTTGTGATTTTTTATAGTGATAAATATTATACGAGACTGTCCATTTTTTATAATCTAATTACAACAACGATAGTTTATCAGTTTATCAGTTTATAATTTTTTGTCAGTTTTGCAATTAATTATGAATTTTATCCTGCTGTATATTTTTGTACAAATTTCATTTTTCGCATGTTAAGGAAGGAAATATATAGAACTATCAATATAAAATCAATCGACGTCAGAGAACCTTATCGATCATACTACAAATAAATTTTAATTTTGTTTGTTAATATCGTGCTTTGTACAAAGTATAATTTGCTGGATTATCTATACTTTACAATTTTAATAATTCTACTAAAGTTTTTGTTCCTTAAGTTTGGCTCCTGTTGTTTGATACTTTCTGTGACAGTAATCATAAATATATTTTTGATATACTAATACAAACAAAAAATGAGACTTTATTACAGAAAATATTATCTTTGAGTTAATGAAGAAAAGAACATTGATTTGAAAAATTAATTAGATATGATATATCTAAAAGACATTATTAAACTTTTAATATTCTTTCATTTCGTACCTATATCTATTTGTGGACCAATAGGTCTGAAGTGCTTGAAATTGCCTTTCCTAGTCAGTACAACGGCCGTATTCTAATTTAGCATTGAAAGGGTCAAGCAAATGGACTTGGGATCTCGATAAAACGTTCACATTTGCATAAACTGAAGAAGGTAGCAAAGACGAAATTAAGCCTCGATCAATATTACTTGTTAGTACACATATATTGTTAAGCGATAATCTGATCTGAAGAATCATGATAAAGACAACATTTTCCGATACCAGTTTCCTTTTTATCCTCGCAAAGTGTTATTAAATATGTACGTGACAACGACGCTTGAGAGTATGAAATAATGAAGGAAGATCGCACTAAAACGGATTGTACGATTCAAGTGAGCCTGAAATACGATTCCCAGACGTTTAAGATCACTGAGCGATGGACCTTGGTACAATTCATTTATGAAGAAGCATGGAACATCCAATGTGGTAATCGGATTTTACGAAATCCTTAAGTAGACTTGGTATTGATTTCTGACTATCTAGCTACCTGTGCTATATCTGGCTCCGATCATCGTTTGAAATATATATACTATCTCCATTGAGGCTAAGATAATATTATATTTCTCCTTGTGTAGTTTATACTTTATATTAATGTCATAATTGCACAACTTAATTTAGAAAATAAAATAGCTAATATATGATACAGAGATTTTTGTAAAAAAAAAAAATAAATAAATAAAAAGAGTTCTTACTTCCTTAGCAATATGTTTTGCTAAAGTAAATAAAGTGCTAAATGAAATTAATAGCTATTAAGTTTAATTTTCCTCTGTTTTGTTTTATTCATAAAAATTTAGGATATAACTTAATTTTTTAATCTAACAATAAGTTAGAGTTTAAAGTTAATGACCCATAAATTAACTAAGTTTACATTAAAAGTTACTTTAAAAAATCTAACTGAATTAAAATTAAATTAAAAAATTAAATTAACTTATTAAAGTTAAAAGTTATAATTATGCAAAACTATACATTTTTATATAATTAAACTTTTAATTGTACGTTTTTAATTCAAGTAATTCAAATAATAAAAAGGTGTTCTTTTATAAGAGAAATAATGTATTTTTCCATATATAATAAATTCCTTATATGATAAAATACATTATTTAAATATATTACACTTATGTATAATAGAAATGTTATATTATAGAATGTAATAACAAAATAGTTAATTAAGAATAATTAGAAACAATCAAAGATAAAATACTTATGAGCAGACAGAATCAAAATAAATAGAAGAATTCTGTATTATTTTACGAATTATATAAGTTCGATAAGAAATAGAAATAATAAAAAAATATAGTCATTAAGGAATTAATTAAACTCACGAATATATAGTTGTATTTTCTCCCACGGGAGAGAACGAACTTTCTAAACAAGATACTATTATTCAAAATGGTTCAAATTTGTCGATGATTTGTTGGTAATAGTAAGAGGTATATAATGTTAACTTCCGATATCTACATGAACCATTTGACAAGAGATCATCAACAGATTCGAGTCATTTTGAATAAATTGTTTGCAGAGATTATCCCGCCACATCCATACGCATCCGCCAAATTTGTCGTATGACAAATATTAGTTTTAACATATATTTTGTTGACGCCTTGCGACCAACCATTTTTACATGATTTTAATATTAATAAATTATTTTAAATTATACAAAAAGTTAATAAGTTAATGTTAATAAATTTAAATATTACTGGTTTAAGTTAAAAGTTAATACGTTTAAAATTAAGTTAAGTTACGGTACTAACTAGTAACGTAAAGTTAAAAGTTACTAACTTAACTTTTAACTGTTACAGGTAACTATTACTAATTACTACTAGTTTAACTATTACTAATCTTTAACTGTTTAACTACTACTATCTAATTTATCTAATCACTATCTTTAACTACTACTTAACTAGTTAACTACTTAACTATCCAATTCATAAATCTACTATTAACTAGTTACTATCCAACTCATAAATCACACAAAACATTTATAATGCGAATCTATTTGTATAAATCTTTTCTTCGCCAGTGATAGTAAATTCAAGGGATAAAAGGCAGTAACTGACTCCAAACTGGCAACAATGATATCTTAGTTAAACGTTTTTGTGTCGTCGAATCATTGCCTTTTATCAATCAATCTATCTGTTAATGTAGTTGATTTGATGTATTGATATTCGAATCATTGCTTCAACTCAATCAATGTAATTAAACTAGAGTAATAACACGATCAATTATTAGATATCTTCTAAATAAAAGAAAATGTAGTATAATTATCACAAAACAAATACACATTGTTACAGTTAAAGTTAATAACTAAATGCACAATACGAATGTAATTTTTCGAGGGGTGTCTCGCATTTAACTGAACAACTAATTCTAGGAAGAATCTGTCTCGAGTTGTATTGTATATCATAAACTTGTATGTTTAACTGAAAAGATAGCACATGTATGGTTAATTTTATTATTATAATAATAATTAAATAGGAGAGAAAAAATTATTATTATGTAATTATTTTATTATTTTAACACAATTATTTTATTATTTTAACTCTTTTTCTGTATAATATACACAAATTATTTAATTACGAAAATATGAAACTTTGATGAGTTGGATTATGACCATGATAATTAACGATTCTAATAGTTGGAATTGAGTAATCGATTATTTTGAATGTGGTTATTATCACATATATATTTATTGTTTTTGTATGTATGTATGTGTGTTTGTGTGTAAATAAAGGCAATATTTTCCGTTTGCTGTACAATCGAGAAAAATAATATAAATGAGAGAACGATAAATAAAAATATTTCGCAAAAAAGGGATTCGACTTTGGAAATGCATTTTTACTTTTATCAACCCCAAATATGCAGCCTATGCGTTTTACATGTACGCGTTACATATACATCGTTGTCTGTATTGGAACGAGGGCAGATAGTGAGGGTCGATGGGGTGGTTGCTGGGATTTTCAGTACGCGCGCGATCTCCGTGTCGAAAACACGTTTCTCCCGAATGTTCGTATAATCTTCAAATTCGTACGATTTTCAACGAGATCAGTCACTAATAAAATTATACAGAAAAATACTTTGATAATTATATGATACATTATATTTAACGTATTGTTGCAAAAGTGCAAATGAATTTAAATTTAAATTTAAATAAAAGCAAGGATAATTTTAATAATTATTTTAAACTTAAACTGTGAAACAAAAAAGGTGAGTTAACAGTTAAAATAAAAATCCGGTAATAAATATTTATGTTAATTTTCATTCGTACCACGACGAATGTATGTTGGACCGGGATGTAATGCAAACGACGGATTGTGATTTCGAATGCTCATCAGAAGACAATTAGCCGCATATCTACATACATACTAGTGAATTAATTATGCTGACAGTATCCGTTTAAACGTCGTTATTAATTCAACTATTCGTAAGCAGATAATACGGTACATAGTGTAACGCGCAAACATTATAAATAAATAAATTTATCGCAGAAAATTAAGGATAAATATTTGATATATTAATAATAAAATAAAGTAGATAATATTTTGTAATATTAAAGATATACATTACGTTAAATAAAGATAATAATAATAATAATAATAATAAGAATATAAGAATGTGCAATAAGATATTTTACATTGATTAAACATTGAGTATTTTACACAGGATGTAAAGTTGATAATAAGTGGTGAATAGCAAGTGCGTCAATGATCTAACAATATTTAAATTAATTTTTAATGTGTGCACATAAACATAAATTAATTTCTAATCTGCATAAAACATTAATATGTAAAATATATCGCACTAATTAAACATTTTTTATAAATCACTGAAAGTCGTGTCAGTCACAGGTAATTCTTGCATTTAGATGTCGATTTATCTTTCCATGTTAATTCTCGCATTGAAGATATCGGTATTTCAGATATTACATATTACGTGCTTATGATGCAAGATAAGCGATATTATATGAGACTATATTTTACGCACGGCGCATTTGCCGTCGACTTTCGAGTACCATATATCGCGAACACTTTAATTAATGAAGTCTTGTAAGGTAGAAGCATACGGACAATTAACGCAACATACACGTTGACGTTTACATATAATATATTGTATAATATCTATAACATTTTGATTTATCATTCATTATGGCGATAAATGTTATATAACATATGTATTCAATAGATAATTTGTATTTAATCATATGAAATTATTTACATAATGTTAATAACTGTAATTAATAATCTTAAATTGACTTCGTTACACTTGAACTGTGATTAGTACATGTGAATCTGGTTTTCTATCATCTGGTAAGTTATGTACAGATACTTAATGTTATAATATTCGTAAGCTATGTAGTTGAAATTTGTATTTAATTTTATAATAATAATAATAATAATAATAATAATAATCATCATCAATAATCATCATCATCATTATCTTTAATGCAATATACAGTAAAATGAAGTAAAGTATATAATTCAACAGATTTACTATATTTGCCAAGCTTTTATAGAACTTGGGAGTTTTTAAAACAATAATGTATTATAAATTATGTTATTAATTACATAAATTATATTAAAATTATAAAAAAGAAAGCTTAAAGATAATTTTACATACATAAAAAATGGGTCAAGAAAGAATTATATAAAATATCAGTTTGACACGAAAAGGTACTAAAACTTTCTTATTGTTTTCTAGATGATATTAAAATATTTAAGTTCTTTTGATAGCTTTCTATTTAAAAAATTAAAGTTATAAATCTTTTTAAACTATACATATGACTGTAGTAAAAAAATTTTAATCAAAACACTAATGGATTTCAGTTATAGTTTTACACGTGTCCTTTATTACTACATAAATTGAATTAGTTACAGCTTGTGTGTAATTAATAGGATAACTAGAGTAACTTGAGGGAAAACCATCATGTTAGAATATTATGCCGTAATATAATTTTCATATTTTCTGTGTAACCAGTTACTCCGCTAGTAGATTGTAAATGCAAATTTTACTATCCTAACATCAAAAGCACGACTAGGATTTAATCTAATAAACAATTTTATGGCTCGAGAAATTTGTAACAGGTGTTGTGAAATAAAATTGAGTGTTGTAACTCGATTGCTTTTATACGAATTTGAAATGAGATTGCATCCTAGTATTCGAGGAATCTCTATCTATCAGAGGCTCTGGCGTTGGCATTCCGTTTGTTTAAGAAGAATCGGAATACTAAGACACGCGATACTGTACAAATTGACTTGAAGTAAAGTTGTTTACAAAAATAATTGCTGTTGCAAATTGGCTTTGTCATTATTCACAAGTGCGTATAATAAATGAATGTAATGTTTTGTAAATGTAATTTGATGATTTATCTGCTGTGCGATTGGCACACAATTACTATAATTATTAATATTACAATTATTCTTAGAATAATCAGTTTCATTAAAATACATTCAAAATTCCATGAGAGATTATCAGTCTCGCGAACAATTCACCATTAATGATACAATTTTGCGAGCAAGTTTGAATTAAAATCAATATGCACGAGACTTGAACGGGAAAGACCGACATTTACATGATGGCGAGTACTTTTATGCAAAATCGCATGCTCATCGAGTGTTTGAAGAATTACTGTAAATTTATTATCGTCGCCTGCATAATGTTCGACGTTGTTTAAACAGCATGTTTTCACAAACTTAGACCACAACTGCGCAAAAAACTCAATTTGCTTACTCCTATTCTTCGCTTCTCTCTTAAGTTCGTTTTGTTTCTCCGCTATTTCATCCTGTCATCGTTATTTATCTTTGTTTTATTTACATGAAATCTCAGTGCAGATTTTGGTCAATGACTTAATTGACTAAAAACAATAGGAACTTACGTAAAAATTAAAGTAAATATTATTCAATTGCGGAACGACGTTAATTATATATGTTAATAAAGAAACTAAAATAAAGAGTATGACAATAAATGAAAATAAATAAAAAAAACATATTTTTAAATATATTCACTAAAATTAAAATTTAATTTCTGTTAACAAAACTAAATTTAAAAACTAAAAACATTGAACTATTTTGTCAAAACAGCGCAAATTTTAATAAAATAAATTATTATTCTAATAAAATAAAAGTCAAAATAAATAGATGGTGCAATAACATTGCAACTAACATGATTTAAATAAATTTATTATATTTTATACAAATTGAATTGAACGCTTTGGTTTGCAATTTTAAACTCTCCTCAAATTAAAATAAAAAATGATATAACATAATTTCAGAAAGATAATGCAATATATATGAAAATATCTTGATTGCAAAAACTTTGTTCTCAAAGTATAAGAAGTGCAATTTAAAGAAAGCAAAAGTTACATTATAAGGATTTCACTGACAAAAATTTTTCTTCTGCTCAGAAACTGCGAGTTTTATAGCTTTGATTTTGTTGAATTATGATGTTTTTCTGTGTTGAAGATAGTAAGAAGGAAATATGATTTGTACTGAAAATTAAGCTACTTAAATTATAGTTAATTATATGTTGTGCAATCTTATGTTAGGTGCATTATTGTTCTCATTAGACTTATAATTTGTCTCTTTGTGCATTTGGAAGCCATTGATCTCTGGAAATGATGAAAAAGCTCTGAAATGATGAAATTGAAATTGTAAAAGAATTTTTAACAAATATTTTTAAATTTCATTTTTTAGAAATGATATGCTGATAATTTGAAGTCGGAGGAAAAATGTATTTGGTAAAAATACGAACCATGTGTAAGTATTACTTTCATGCTGGACTGAATTATTATCAGTATATCGTTTCTATAAAAAATGAGATTTAAAAATATTTATTAAAAATTCTTTTACAATTTCAATGTTTTTTCATCATTTCCAGGCACAGTATTATACTCATTAGACGTCATGCTCATTTGCACTACTCGTTTCAGTATCTCACCTCCTATATTATTTAATATACTTTCCCCAGTATATCTTTTTTTCGTTATAAAAAAGTTCATCTTTCATGGAGCACAGTCTTCACAGAGCATAATTTTTTTTTTTTTTTAATACACATATATATCTGGAAATAGAATATGTATCTACAGAAATGCAATAAATACTTATAAACGAAGCAAAAAGAAATAATGTTACAAATACGCATCAGGTTTGCGTTGTTTTTCGTTATACAAGACCATGTCATTTTTTATGATTATCATGCATTTTTAGCTTGCGTGTTGGGGCATAACACGTGTCAGGTACAAGTTGACACGGAAAGGTACTCTTTGTTAAGAAATTTCGTTGTTATTTCGTGTAACGTAAGCCAGATAATGAAGTGAATATCATTCTTCTGCATATCATTCTTCTAAATCTGGAAATGCGAGCGAGCGAGCAAGAGAGAGAGAGAGAGAGAGAGAGAGAGAGGGAAATGTGAAGGTTCTGTGCATAAAATGTTCAATATTTAGATAATGTTAAGTATTATTTCATCAAATATTGTAACACTGCATCAAGTATCTGTGCTATCACATTATATTTGTTTGCAAATTTAATTTTTTAATAAAAGTTGGATGAAAAGAGTAATCTTTTATTTGTATTTTTTATGAGTTTAAAATTAATATCTTTCTTCTCTCTAGCAAATTAAATTAGAGTTGAAATAAAGGTAATAAAATTATATAAGAGAAATATAACAAATAAAGTTTGTATATAATATAAACTAACTCAATTACACAAAATATTAAGAATTCTGTTAGAATTAATCTTACATCAATAAAGATAAAGTGTGTATATATGAATTGTGTATAGTATATATATATATATATATATATATATATATATATATATATATAAACTAATTCTCTCTATTAAAATTATAAACTATTTCTCTCTATTAAGATTATAAAGATAAAGAACTGAAGTATGGGTTTGATGTATAAATTTTCTGAAGAATTTTTCTTGTTAATAATTCGTACTTCAAGAGTTATTCGAGTTATTTGTATCAAGGAAAAATTTACTTTGTGTTACGAAGTATGAATTATATAAACTGAGACATGAGTTTTACGTCAACTAATATCAGATATCGATTTTAAGAACAAGAACTTCGAGTACTGACACTCTGGAACAGAGTGAAAATTTTTATCTCTCCACGTATCTTTACCGATTAAAAATCTCACTTTAAGACGAGATAACGATAAAACATTTGTTATAATTTTTTCTCTTTTTATTCAAACCGTCCTCAAATTTTTATAATACATAAGTATTTGTTATTTATAACAATGATATTTTGTTGTTGAAATGTTCTTATGAGAAGTAAGTAGAATAATAACATGTCGAAGCATTGCTGGATTGGTAGACATTAATTGATTGAAACACGTTTAGCTTTGTTTCATAGTCAAGAGCAGTTGCATTATAGATTCTACTTCGTGCTGATCTCTTGTTATATCGAAGTAATTTCGCAGAGTATACTTATTCGCTCTTTGATGTTTTAATGCTGACGTCTGGTTTCTTATATATTGTGATACTGAGTTTTATTTACCATTGCACATTTCTCACTGCACAGGGAGAGACTCTCGTGTTAGTAGGGCGCATACGCTTTGCGCGTATATTGTTTAAAGAAAAATCTTGCTTTAAGACGCGATGACGATAAAGCACCGTTATCTCGTTTGACACACGGCAGATATGCATGCTTCCATCGCATTTGCAAGTTTTCTAAAGTTTTCTATTACTTCTTTTTTCTATTACTTCTTTCAAGTATATTAAAATATAAAGTTGACGTGACAAGAATAACCAAGAAGCTCCTTATCCTTAAAAATGGTTTTATAATTTATGATTCTGAAACATTGAAAATACTTCTGACATCTTAGAACAATAACAGTTTTGTAATAAAGTTTTAATCAACATAATAATACTTGATTAATTTTAATATAAAAAATATTTAAAAGTTAAAATAATATAAACAATTTGACATTTATATTGTTAAATTGTTTATATTATTTTGTATTATTTTCAATCAAATATTATTTTCAACCAGTAAATAGATTTAAAGATGTAAAGAAATTTTTAGAAAAATGACAATAATTTAAGACAATGAAATATTAATCTGGTTTATTATTAATTTTTATGTAATCATAATATTGTGAAAACCTTTTAAATTTAAATGCTAATTGAAAATGCATTCAAAGATTAGACTAATTAAACAAAATCAATCAATTTCGATTGAGAAACTTAATCTACGTCAAAATAAAATATGAAAGTTTTGAATAAAATAATAAATTTTACAAAAATAATATTAATTTCTCAAAAAATAGTTTTATATTTTATCGCATGCTATATCTTTTTCAAAATCACAAAGCTAAATAATTTCAGTCTTTTACCAATTAAGAGGTTTCCTACAATTTTTTAAATATTTTAAATATAAAAAAATTACAAAGTAAATTTGATAATATACATATTAAAGAGATTAATTGCGAATGTTTACCAATATCATCTAATGATTTTTAATGTTTTTGTATGAACTATATTGGGAGGGAGGAGGGAGAATTAAATCTACATCTTACATATTAACTTTAAATAAATAAATTTGATAAATTTGAGAAGCTCGGCTGTAAGCATTGTGATAGAAACCAGAAATTGTGGGTAGAGATGGTGTCGTGTCAGGACGGAATGTTGCTAATTATTCTGTCGATAAAGCTTTTCAACCGATTTCCTGTGATAGATACATGAAATGTTGATGCAAGTGCAACTTGCTTGAAAGTTATTAATGATTCAGAGTATTTTATCAACAATCAATAGTTTTAATTGCGCGAAGTCCTGGTGGAAGTTTTAAGACATATGCACACAAAATCGACATATTCAAAATTCTAATAATTTTTGTATGCATTGTTTAAGAAGCATAAAGTAATTGGTAATTTCAATAAATATTTTTGATCACCGTATCATACTTTTCTTATTCGTCCTGTGTTAAATTTCTACTTTATGGAGTTTATAGAAGAAAGACATTACATGTAACAATAAAATTTTATATATGTATCGACGAAATTCAATTTCTTCGATTTCTCTTACTGAGAACCCATGCTTACGATTCTGCAATAAATTAACAATAAAAATACTACGTTTTCATTGTTAATACTCTGTATACGCCACAGAACTGGTCCACCCCGCCCTATCCACCGATTTGGGAACCTTTGATTCAAAAACATCCGTACAATACGAGCATAATGAGCAGGAGCACCATCTTGTTGATACCATAAATTTAGTCTAACTGCAAGGGGAACATTCTCTAGGTATGCTGGCAAATCATTTTCGAGGAATTCTAAATACATTGGACTATTAATTGGACGTTCAAAAAAATGAGGTCCAATGACTTGGCCATTGCAAATGCCTACCCATACATATAAACTCCAACGATGTTGATTAAGCACCTCACGATACCAATGTGGATTTTCTGGTGACCAATAGTGGCAATTATGCCTATTGAGACTACCATTGCTGATGAATGTTGCTTCATCACTGAAACAAACATTACTAAAAAAATCTGGATTCTGATCTAACATCTCAAGAGCCCATCTACAAAATTGTACTCTGAGTACGCAGTCGGCCTCACTTAATTCCTGTACCAGAGTAATATGATACGGATGGTAATTGACTGATCGTAACAATCTATGTGCCGTAGTTTGAGGGATTCCCAGTTCTCGTTCTATTTGACGGGTACTAATATGGGGATTTTGATGAACCATAGCCAAAACTGCGAGCAATCTAGGGTCATTATTATTATGAAGTCTATTCCTTCGCCTTTCGCGATGAAGTGGATTATTACGAGATCTCCTTTCAATGTTTATAATTTGTTGATCAGTAGGATGGCGGCGATTTGGGAATCGCTCCGCATAAGTACGGGCAGTAAGTCTGTAATTTCTACCACATTCACCAAAGGTTATAAGAATATCGACTACTTCTGTAGGCGTATAATTTGCCATTTTACCAGAATTTTATCAGAGTACAAATGTTAAAAAAATACATAAACACTTGTGACTTTGGCACTAAATGGACAAAATTTTGGAGGGATACTTAGAGGAACTCCATCAGATGGAAAGTCCAAAATGTCTCGGTACTTCGGACCATTCAAGTTGCCTAAAGGGCAGGTTACGCTAAAAGCAGTTTCTTGAGAAGTAATTAATGAGTAATAAAAAATAATGAGAAGTTTGTTTTAAGACTAATTTCGAGTATTAACAATGAAAACGTAGTATTTTTATTGTTAATTTATTGCAGAATCGTAAGCATGGGTTCTCAGTAAGAGAAATCGAAGAAATTGAATTTCGTCGATTACAGCGCCATCTATCATGAATCGAGAAAAATGTTTCAGACAAATTGTATGTGTTTTTAGCCAAAGATTCCGAATATGCAATAAAAAATAGGGGTTCCCATTTAAGATTTCAAACTTGCCCCCCCTCACCGCCCAGGGGGAGGGGTGGGGGGGCTGATTTTAACGTCATTGTACGTCCCCCTCGAAATGACGAAATTTTGATTCTAAACATTTTTTCGTAGTGTGCTTATTTTTCGAGTTATTTGGCTGCCTAAGTTAAAATGGGTCACCCTGTATATATATATATATATATATATATACCGCTATATATATATATATATACCCATTTTGTTTTTTTTTTACAATTAATAAATTGTATGATAAATACAACCTTAAACAAAAAATACATTATTCAGTCGAAATTAATAATTAGAATGCCAAAATTGTATATAGTGGTTGTTTATTGATTAAAGTCAAATATATATATATATGTCCTTTTTAAATTAAATTAATTTTATGTGTTTTGACCCAACTTTCAATAATATTTATAAGAGAAAATTTAATAAACGAAATGTTTAATTTCCATGCCAACACTTAGTTTCACGAGCATTGTAACAGATTACTATTTAATTACAACATATATTTAAAAAGGAAGCTAATATTTACATTCAAATATATAGAAAACCTATAACATTTTTATAAAAAATTGTTTTTAAGTGATATTTATATTCCTAGAAAATGAGAAAAATAGTAGCAGTTACAAAATGTCCAAGCGGATTACAATTTATAACAATCTGTAAATTTATAACAATCTATATACACGGATAAAGTCGATCTATGATGCAAGTAAACATAACAGAGACTTACAAATGGTAGATGTACTCATTGTGAAGTTAGATATTCATCATCGTAATTGAATTAGAAGGACGATAAGATAACGATATGATACAGAGAAGAATTCAACAAGCAAAGAATAAAAACAAATAAATGAGGATAACTTACAATAGAAGAAGATCTGGGTCAGTATATAATTGAGGGAAGAAATATTTTTATTCAAGTGTAAACTCTTTCTATCTTTGCGACAGTAGAAAAATAAACTTAAATGAATGTAACATGAAAGTTTGCCATAAAAAAGACAAACAAGAAGTTGTAATTGTTTATTACAATTCTTTAACATTATAAAAGTTTTTATAATAAAAGAGTTAAGTAAGAAGCTTTAACTGTTTATTACAATTCTTTAATAACTCTTTATCTGATTCATCACGAATCATTGTACGCGTTGTCGATATCACATTTTTCCTGCATGAATCATTAATGTTTTTTTAAAATTTTTATAATATATGAAATCAAAGAGGTTCAAACATATTTTATACATTGAATTTTACATACTGAAATATATATACATATAAATGTATATTTATTAAAAGAGATCTTTATTTATGTCTCAGATTATTTTTGGTTATATGGATTGTAATAGTATATAATTAATATATGTATATTGGTTGTATAGTGTATAATTAATATATACAATATAAAATTTTAATAATTCGTGTATTTTGCAATTGTGACAAACGTAAAATATGATAATTCTTAATTATTCTGAAATATTTCCATATTGTAAACAATGTTTTAAATTTTTATATATTATTTCTATTTAGATCGATAAAATTAAAAAAAATTATTAAAATTATTTAAAAATAATTTAATAATACAGATTTTACTTTATAGTTAAATAAATTAAATAAAATAATTATAAAGTGCAGAGAAATTAATTGGATTTAAAGCGGTATAGATATGTACTATATGTATATTGGCATATAAGTTACAAGTGTACGTGAAAGTTACAAAAAAGAAGTAACTAGAAGCGAAGTTCTAGAATTTCATACGAGTCGCTCGTATAACTCGTCAAGAGCTAGCAATAAGAAATATAATACTAGAAATAGTAGAAGATCTTTTCGCAGAAAACTTCAAATTATATAAATACTCGAAAAATCTTCTTCTTGATTGATTTTGATCAAGTAATGGAAAATTAAGTCATTCCTGTTACTATTGTTCTTTAGATTATCAGAATCAACATCATTGTATATGCATTTTTATTATTTGATAATAATTCTTTTTACAAGTGATAAACGATTGAATGCTTTACATTCAATGTTTTGATTATTTAACACTCGATATTAATGTAAAAGAAAAGAAAGTTTTGCGTTTATGAGTACTTTTTTACATTTATAAATGATATGTAATTAATATTAATAAAAACAATGTGAAAAAATTATTATGCACCGGAATAAAAAATTGTAAAGTTTGCAAAATTTGTATCTAGTATGTGTATCTTTATAAAAGTAAAATACCGCGTGATGTAAAGAAAAACGAAGATAATAAGAAATAATGTGTAACATTATCTTTACACTTAATTAACACGCCTTATCATTAAATTTTTCTAAACATATAGTAGTAGTAGTAATAGTAGTAGTAGTAGTAGTAATAGTAATAGTAGTAGTAGTAGTAAAAGAAAGCGGGTGGGACTTTCAAGCTCCTAGGTCACCTAGATCTAAAAGTTTCTTTGTGACTCCCCACTAGTTACCGAGGTTGACTAAACAGATCGAGCCCAGCACAATCAGCCAGGCTGCACATGCTGCTAGTCCTCGCTTTAATTAGATCACCTGGGTCAAGAAACTTCCTGCCCCAGGATCTATATCTTTTTAGTGCTAAGACTTGGCATCGGCACAAGACGTGTATGCTATCTTCTGCCTCCTCCCCACATAGCCGGCATTCTTTTTGTCCAGCCAGTCCGAGGTTGAAGAGATGTGCTCTGAGAGACACATGTTCCGTTAGGAGACCAATGCTGATCCTCAGTTTTAATCTATTCATTGCCAGGAGCTCCTTGGCTCTACTTGGCAAGAGTTGTTTCATCAGGAGTTTTGGCATAGGGGATCCTCGGGTATTCTCTGGTCGGGATACCGTGCACTGTGTCGTCCCCATGGCTGACGGTCACGTCCCTGCTCGTCAGCATGCTATGGGTCCAGTCCACAAGCCTCTGGAATGTTGTGCTTTTTCATTGCCTCCTGTATCACTATATACGAGGTGCTGTCGAAAGCTCCCTCAATGTCCAGAAAGATCCTTAAAGCGTATCCTTTTGCCGCTAGCTGTACCTCTATCTTGCTCACAAGGTGATGTAGAGCAGTGTCCGTTGACTTTCCCTCCCTATAGGCATATTGACAGGGTACCAGCGGTCGATTAGTAGGCCTGTTTTCAGGTAGTCATCTACTAATCTCTCCAGCGTCTTGAGAAGGAAAGACGTGAGACAAACATATACAGTATGTTTGATAAGAGCGTGTACGGCAAAACTTTTTCCTCGAAACCGTTAGAGGGGGTATATGAACGCGAGCCAATAGCGGGGCTCTTCTCCCAAGATGCTTTGTCTAGAAAACCTTAGTTATCGTTTGACTTTTGTCACAAAAGGGCGTATTTCAACATGAGTGCCGCGTACGCATCACGTTACGAAGCTGTGTTTCTATGTTCGCATCCGAAAGGACCAAAAATGTCGTACGGAGCGGCTGCTAAGTATATGAAGAAGTCTAAGGCGTTTGTGTGTAAGTGGGTGAAACGTTATTCCGAGGTCAAAAACGTTGATGACTTGCCGGATCGTGGGGCTGTTTCTCAAAACAGGGATTTGGCACTTTACACATCTTTACACAAAATTTGGATGCTGCTAAAATGGTCCAAATATATGAGAGAACTTTATTACCATCTGCCCAAAGGTGGTTTACGAGGAAAAATGAAAATTGGCTACTGCAAGAGGACAATGATCCGAAACATCGGAGTAGACTTTGTACTGCGTGGAAACAAGAAAATGACGTTGACGTATTGGATTGGCCTTCACAGTCGCCAGATGCAAATCCAATTGAAAATGTTTGGGCGCTTATAAAGTTTAAGCTCCGAGGAAAGAAAATATGGACCGTCAAGCAGTTAATTCGACAGATTCGATTTATATGGAGATCTTTGTCTGAAGATTATGCTGTAAAATTAGTAGAAAGTATGCCTCGGAGATGCCAGTCAATTATTCATAATGGAGGCGACTGGACAACTTATTAATAATAAAGCATCGCAGTTTATATCATGCATAATGTGTACAAATTTTTTCAATTTATGTATTATCCTAAGTTTTTGAGTTTTGCCGTACACGCTCTTATCAAACATACTGTAATATATAATATAACTTAATGTAATGTAACGAAATATGAGTTTCATAATTATATGACAAACGTTTGACATTATAATGAGGCACACTATCATGACTGTAATATTTTGATTTTCATTTTAATTAGTTACTTAATAATTTATTCATTGATTCACTGCCGATCAGAAAATAAAGTTAGGATTAATTGATCACCATGTGATAGTAATAAAATTAACGATATGCGTTATGACATAATAATTGACGTGCTACATTTGGTTGAATAAAAATTTTGTTGAATTAAAAAAACTCTACAGTTAACATTTTTCAATAAATTACACGAGGTGTAGTAAATGTCTTTATTTTTTTTTAACTAGAATAAAAATATATTGCAACATATTCTTATTATACGATTATGTTTGTTTTATATTATGAATGGTGCTGTCTACGTATACGCCACTTGTATATTAAAGAACTAAAGTACATTTTGATGTAGAACGTATGCGTTTTATGTTTCACTTCCTGCTAAATATTGCAGGAGCATACCTTGTAGAAAATACTAATAATGTATATTTTTGCTTAAAAGAATAGGATCTTGTGTCATTCCGCATAATTCCGAATACATTGCAATTTCATAAATTTGATATTGAGGTTTTTTTTACATTAAAAAATTATCAAGTGATAAAAAGTTAGTTTTTAGGCATTCGTAGAATAAGGAACTTCAGGGAATACGATGTTATTTAAAATATCTTGTTTTTTACTGGGCTAAAAGGACATCTCTTAATTAAAAAGCTTTTGGCAAGAATAAAGAATAAATTTCAGTGGTAGCATAAATTAAATGTTATTTTTTTTATAATTTTTAATTTATAATATTGCATATCTGAAAATAATATATTCTTAAAAATATATTTATTTCAAATTAAAAACGATATACACATTATGTATAATACAATTATGTAAAAAATAAAATTTTATCATATCTTCTCTATTCGCAAGTATATCTCTCTATCTCTTTAGCTTTCTATGTTTGAGTTGAGAGTTATTACCTTTTTCTGACAAATTAAAAAAAAAACTTTTTAAATATTTGATGTTAAATTGATTTTATTGCAACAGTTTTCTTATAATTTTATACAAAAAGTTAAAGTTTTATGTAATGTAGAGAAAATTATGAGCGATTGGTGTAAATATAAAAATACAATAAAATTTTATTCTTATAGACTTACTATTTTTGTTTATTCACAGATTTTTATCATTGTTTAGCTTAATAATAACTGAAAAACTTACTTCGGTAGTTTTAAATATTGTCCTTCAAAGTCGACAATAAAACACTTGCAATTAATCGAAAAAAATTATTGACGAAAAAAAATGTTGACATTCCTATTATACAAATTTTCAGAAAGTAGATGCTTCTTCTTATGCCAATCTTATCTTAGTTCTCTGTCGGATAATATATTTTATGATTCACCGTCATACGACGCCATTTCTCTCGATAGAAATCGACAAGCAGCAAATTTTGCTGCAGCAAACGTAATTTCCATCGCATCTATACTGAATTATTGATACATCATGTTGTATATGTATCTGAAAATCTCGTTCGTTTTTCATAAGTATGTATCAAGATATTTCATAAATTTTAATACTGAATGCTTGTTTCTTTCTAAAATAACATTTATTGCTTTGCGAGTTGCAATTGAAAAACTGTATATGACCCTTGAGTTGAATATTTGTTTGAAATTATGATACGATTATAAGTTTACAGAGACCTAAAAGGTCGCATTATCAACAATTATGCATCAATTGATTGTACACATGTTTACGAGCACATGGCAGTTATGCGCCTTCCTATTCAATTTTCGCTTATCACATAATTTCCATCGTAACTTTGAAAAGCACATGCAAATTAGATAAGTTTGACGTAATACATGTGCGCCAAGTTTCGTCGCGCGGTATTGTGTACGTGGAAATCATTTCTCTGGCTGCATCGTTTAGCTTCTGTGAATTAATGTGTTGTGCGTGACAATTGCTTTGTCGATAGCAAGTTTAATATGGCATAAAGAAGAATTTACGATGTTATACGGCATGAATACACATATCTATGGATATATGCCACCTATAGTCACTTGTATAAATTCTGTGGTTATGTCTTAAAATGGAGTCTTACTAATATGTTTATTACAATTTTTTATAAAGAATTATGTAGTAAGTGTGAAATAGAAACCTTTTCTTTCATTTTTTGTGAATAATTTTTTTGAAAATAAAAATTTAATAAATTACTTATTGTGTACAATAAATCATACATTATGTTTTATTATATATTATTCTTTTCTATCATTTGTGTATTATTATTCTTTTCTATTTATTATCAATTTAATATAGATAGCTGTTTTATCTATTTACTCCTTACTATTACATACTTACAAAAAGAACATGTTGGTAAATATACAATATATGATTTATTAAGTTGTTTGTTTTGATAATATTTGAGACCATCCAATCTGATAAACTATAAATTTTTTTCACTTTTTATATAATAGCTTGCACTCAATTTTCTATCTTGTTCCAACTGCACTGCGAGTTTATGATGGGAAAATGAGGTATTACAAGAAAAAAGTTCTTAAATATAAGGTAAAGAAAGGAAGGTGAAGAAAGGAAAACTGACAAAATACATTTTTTTTAATTTGTAAAAAGAGAAAATTTAAATTTTAGATTTGACTTCCTGGTTGGAACCGCGACAATTTATTATTTGATTTCAATAACTTAAATGACAAGAAAATCAAATAAATTGTCGCGGCTCCAACCAGGAACTCGAATCTAGTATACATGCACTATAAAAGCCTCAAATATCAGGAAATTTAAAATCACAGATTTTATTAAACACTGAAATGATATGAAATTTTGTTAATATAAAATAAGGAGTAAAAAAGAAAAAATAAAATTTCTCTATTAACTTTTGACTTATCAAAAGTACCAGTTACAATACGTATTTAATATCAAATTTTACACAACCACATAATATAAAATTAATTATAAATTTTTTTAAAATTTTTTATTTTCAATAAATACGGTTCGAAATTAAATAAGCGTTATATTCATATTTATATTGTATTAAATAATATATTGTGTTTACTGTACAAAACAGAATTTTGTATTTATTATCTGCTTTTTTATTTAATTAATTTAAACTCTTCTAAATAATAAAAAACACGTTTGTTGAATTAAAGAGTTTATCCATGTTTTTTTCAAATTGTAAAATTTTAGTCAAAATTGGACCATATTATTCATAAGCACAGATGACTATTTGACATTTATTACTTTGGACATATGCTTGACCAAGTTAGGAGATGACATATTATTAATATAGACTGATGCGAACATGTCATGTGTCATATTTTTAATATCAAATTTATTGTTGGATTTATTACACTTCTTATCCTATATTTGCATCAAAAATTTCTATTTTGTTCATGAATGGAATTATTTCCTATTTTCTTATATTGAATTGTACTTACAAGAAAAGGGTCGGAAGTGTTCCCCTCTGATTTTGATGAGCTTCTAATATGTTATTCTAATATGTTATTCTCCAAATCAAAATAGGAAGGAGTTTTTTTTTATACGTGCTTATACGGTCTTTTAGGGGGTGAAACACCCCTTTGAAAAAAATCGGTTTTTTTCTTTCGAAGTGAATATCTCCGAAACTAAAAAAGATAGAAAAAAAATTCAAACGGAGTATTAAATGGCTTGATGAGTACTATAAAATAATGTATTTTTTTTTTATTTTTTAAAAAACCTTACACCTTTAACTTTTTTTCAAAATTTTGAATTTCTGTTTTCATCAAATTAAAGGTTATTTTTTTACGAATTTATCTATGTATATTAAAGTTATGTTGCGTAATATCATTTTCAAAATTAATTATAAACGCTTCCGTACATATGCTATTTGTGTCGGTCCATGCGCTCGATTCTTCGTGCAACGCATTTTCCTGATGTAATCAAAAGATGACGAATATACTTGGAGGACATATTCATATATAATCACGAAAGTTTTCATCACATATAGCTTGAGCACTTATATAAAATTTAAAACAAGTTTAAAGGTCTATAAGACAAATAATTTTATCGTTGGAGGAAATATAAAATACCGTCGGTTTGCGAGCATCAGTAGTACGCGAGCGAGTAATACGTAACATTTTATTAAGTACCGTTAATTAAATTGTGTGAATTATTAATCATTGCAGTTTTATAGGTATTAATATTTTGAAAATATTGTTTGTTAATATGTATCTATTAATGTTTATATATATATATATATTTCCATTTACGTAGAAAGTACTAAAAATATTAAAAATAAAATCAAAGTAATAAAATAAAGTATTAAAAGTTAATAAAAGTAATAAAAACGTAAAAATAAAATCAATAAAGTGTTTTTGTATTTACAGAGTTAGCTGAAAACTTTATTGAGAGTGAGAAAAGCATTTCTCAATCTTTCGATTTCAAAATGTAGGAAACGCTTTGATTTTACTTTAATTGACGCTCGAGGATTAAATCGAATGCAGCTTTATAATTCAGCAGGCTTTCTTTCTTTCTTTCATGTTCTTTCGTGTCTGCATTGCGGAACATTGTACAAAAATGCCAATGAGAAACGAACGTTAATGAAACTCTCATAAAAATACTAGAAACGTCGGCGGACGAATGTAATTGTCTTCAATTATGGACTAAAATAGAACATTAAAATTGTGTCGCTTTAGTGTCTCTTACAAATTTTTCTAGCATTTTTACGTATTTAGACACAATGCCGTACAATTACATGTATTGCCACGGTAACAGCATTTCGGCAAGTTAATTGTAACTACTGACAGCTGTTGCGGTACAAAAACGCGATGTAACTTATCGCATTTTAGCAAATGCGTAATTACTAGTTAAATTCACTAATTATGAAGTTTACACATGTTATAAAAAAAAATACATACTCGTATTTCTGAAAATTAGTCGTTCAGTTTTGTCTTTTAATTAAAAGCTAACTAATATCTATTTTGTAAATTAAAATTGTAATATCTCATTATTATAGATGTGATTATACAGGCTAATTGTGTGTGTGTGTGTGTGTGTGTGTGTGTGTGTGTGTGTGTGTGTGTGTGTGTGTGTGTATTGCAAAACGTAATGAGAGGAAATTAGTTTATATTCTTGCCTAATCGTAATTAGTATCTTTAAAAATTTTGATTAGCATCTTTATACATAAAAAAATGTTATATTTATAATCGATTGAAAATATGTTACTACATCAGTTTGTAATATTAATTAGATATAGATTAAACATAGTTTAATTTTTCGGTTTTATAGTGTCTCAATAAAGTATGCTTTATTTGAATTAAATCGTTTTTTAATATATATAATTAACTTTGATTACACAAAAACGTTATTAGTTATTGATTTTTTTTTACATCAACATTGGTAAGAATTTCAAAATAATGAGATAAGAGAATTTTAATAAAATCTATATATTATACGAGAAATATGAATAATGCAGCTATAAATTATAACTATTGTTATGCTATAATATAATCTTTGCCATGTTGTATAAATACTCCTTATGGAATAATTTGATCTATGATGTAATATTTACATATTTTACTTGAAGGAAAATACGAAGAAAATCGCGTGTAAAAAGCATACAATAATTGCTTCACTGATGCAGAATGCAGAATGTCGTTCATACACGTTTCTGTGCTTTATGTCGTAATAGGCTACATAGGATTCGTATAGTAAAGTATACGGAACCTTCCATACAGGATACCCATTATCGATGTTACTTGTATAGTATTTTGTTCTTCTGTCGAACGTGAGTTTTTTTTTAAAGATCAGTTTAAAGATCGCGAAGCCATTGTCAATTTAAATGGATGACATTTTAATTTTAATGTATAATTTGAGTAATATATCTATTACTTTTTAAAATTAAATTATCGACTGTTCAATAATTCATTTTTAATACACATTTTTAATAACAATAAGATTTGTTAAGTTGTATTACTTTCATTGATTAAAAAAAAAATAAAATTTTAATTATCAATTATTTAATGTGTATATTATAGATTTAATAAGAAAACTAATACAATCGAAGAGGCAACATTCATATAATAATATTTTAGCTTATTTATTTAAAAATTAAAAGATTATTAATATTGTAAGTATAGGGAAACTTACTTTTAATTATCTATTTTTATACAAAATACTTAAAATATTTAAAATATTATTATTACTATGTTATCTTTTTTCGACAATTTCTTTGACGTTATCAAATTTTCATTAAAGAATAACAAATATCAGTTAATAAAAAAATATTTGAATGCAAAAGATAACTTGTTTTATTTTTTTGTGACACAATGAGTTATAAAGATTCATGTAAAAGTCTCTTTCGATATCTTATTTAAAACTTAAACCTTTTTGACCAAATATTAAATAGTAACAACAATGGTAAACATATTAAAACTGAAAATAAGCCTAAATCTAAAGTGCGATAAAAAATTAGTTTATCATAATATACAATTGCGATGGTATAACCATACAATTGCGATGGTATAACCATTCTTTTAAATTGTTTTCTATCACACGGTGACATTGCGCAGCTAGATTTTCTATCATCGGACGTAAACGAAAGCCTGCGGGAATTTTGCAGTGTCTCTCTGCGCAATTTTTATATGCTGATCTGCAGGAACGTGCGGCAAACGTTGCATTTGACACGTTTGGTATATCATTCTTTTCGCTAAAATGTCTCGTGCTACATTCATATACATGTTTGATTGGAAACGCAAAGGAGATAACTTTCGGTTTAAATAAAAGCCTAGTTCTGTTCTGTGGCAAAGTATAATGCAAAGTGTAAAAATTTCACATTGAAATATATAAATTTATATATGACGCATATGTATACCTTTTATATTAAAAGAGAATATATTTCACGAATGTGTAAACGTGAATATTCATTTAGAGGCGGAGAGGGCGTACTATCGGTGTGTTCCCGTATTTCTGATTGCGTCGTTTCTGTCAAAATCTAAAAGAGGCTACTATAGAGAAATGACTTTTAAAAGTTTTAAAAATCATGGCTACGTCTACCGTTTCACACAAAGGATAAAGAGAGAGATATTGTAACGAGAAATATTGTTTGTTATTAGATTTTCGTGCAAATTTTTTTCGTCCTTGAAAGTTTCTTTAGTTAATACCCTCAAAGGAGTAATTTTCTGCTAAGAAACTCTGGTACAGCTGAATATTAAAATATTTGCGTGTATATACTTAACAACAAGAAGTAAAGAATTTATTTATTGTTAAAATTTTACTTACAATATAATCTCTAATGTTGGATTTATTAATTATTTCTATATTTTTTAAGTAGAAAATTTAAAGAAATCTGAATATTTATTTGGAGGGGGGGGAGGGAGAGAGAATGAGAATGTAATGTAATGTAATGTAATGTCAAAACGACAAATAAATAAGGGAATAATAAATTTGAGTGAAAAGAAATATTATCTGGATATATTTATCAAGTAATAATTTATATTGATAATTCGCCGCTTGTTAATCCTGTCACGTATTGAGTATAATTAGTGTCAGCGCTGAATCCCAAATTGATATTGAGTCTACCATTGATATTGCTAACTATATTGACAGTTCCATATTCAATAATTAAATATAAATCCAAATCCGACAAAGAAACAATGAGTTAAGTTAAATTAAAGAAATTAAAAATAAGATATACAATATATTACAAATGTATATCTTACAAATGTAAATCTTACAAATATTTAATTTGCTTCCTATCGATGTTGATAATTTGTATGACTTTGTTTGTGAATTTAGATTAATAAAAAATTTTTATATTAATAATTTGATGTTTGTATATAAAAAAGAAATAATTGATTTAAAAAATAAGAAATGGAAATAAATACGTAAAAATAAATAAAAGATAGAATTATATAGTATATTTTACGTGCAAAATACTGTAAAAAGTGTAAATGTTCGCTCGATAAATGGAGAAAGATTAAAGTTAATATTAAATTAAGTTAAATTAAAGACTAAAGTTTATATCACTTCCATCATCTCGGGAAGTCTTAACGCGTTTATTATTATTGATCATACATAACTTCTTATAAAATTTGTTATCATATGTGCTGGTGAAACACTTTGTAGACGACAAGCAAAGAATGAAGAAATAATTTAAATTTATGCACTATTTTATAACAATAACATGAAAGACACTTCCTCAAGACACGTGTTATCTAGAAATAACATTTGAGTTAATGCAGTCCCTTCGTCGCTTCCGTTTTGCCGCAACCATTTTGCCTCACCTCTTTCGTCGCATCCAATTCGCCACAAACCAGTTTCCGTCGAGTACATGTGGCATACCTTGTATTGTTTAAGTGGAGTGTTGTCGTATGCATTAAACATCTTATCCGTAGAGAATAGTAAGTAATGCTAAATAGAGAATGTAAGAGCAACGATCAATTTCTGATACGTTCAATATTATTGTACAAATACGATATAAAAGTGTTTGTTGTACCAGTAAATTTGAAAGTAACAAAAATCCTTTTATTCAATTATAAATAAAATATTAAGCATTGAAAGTTACAATTTTTTTATGTTATATTTTCTTACTGTTTAAAGAATTAACTAAAACCATTCGTTGTAACAATATAATTTTATAATTAATATTATAATAATATTTTTATAATTAATATTAATATTAATATTATAATTTTTATAACAATATAAAATAAAAAATGTTTAAATTTAAAAACAATTTGGAATTGCAATTGTTTCCGCATTAATTAAAAATAAATTTTCTGGACTCTTTGAAAATTGACATCCCACATTCATCTTGCATTCGTAACATTTCACTTACGGAAACTTGCGTATTACCCTATCCGCCATAAATTTGATTCCAGTGAAGAAAGCAGTTTTGCATTTTACTCTATATGCTAATTTAGATGTTACAACATTAAAGCATAAATAACTGTTATCACCCATTATTCGTGTTTATATAAATATGCTCCGTAATAATCTATTCATACATTCGCTAATATGAACTTATATACATTTTTCAATACAAATCCGCAAATCTGAAACTACCGAAACTGCTTAACATTGCATTTGTTGTTACGAAAAATTTACATAATTTATGAGTCTCTCGTACTATGCGTCAATTTAATTGTGATGTATTAACATATTAGCAAAGTTTGTAATTTGTCAATATTACGCTATCATTATATTAACTACATGATATATTCATAACTGTATGTCTTTTTCACGAATATGTTTTGTAATGGTTATATAAATATGTAAATTTGTTTAAAATATCTATTATTATTGACAATAAATTTGAATGTGTAATAATCTCACATTAAAGTTAGTCTAAAAATATAAATAATGGATATTCGTTAGATACGGGACACTACTGTGTTACTAAAATCTTACTCTTATATATTGTATATTTAAAGATATACGGGAAATATCTTTCTTTCCATTTTTACTTATTTTTATTCTGTTTTTCTTTTTAATGCATATACATATATATAGGAATCGTAGTACACGAACGTTTTCACCTTGCACACGTATAAAGCTTTATCGAGTAAGCTGACAATAGATCCAACTTGTACTAGTAGAGACATAGTATATTGGTATGCATTGGCAATCATGCGAGTTTACGTGTTACAATAGTAAATAAAATGGCAGACGAGAATAGCGTCTTTGATATTAAACATGAAGTGTGAATTACACGTTATGCATGTAAATTGTTTCCATTAAATATATTATTTTAACGAAATTTTTCACTAATTTTTATTAATTTTTTTTGTATCGTAATAATAGAATTTATCTAATTAAAAGTTCTATCTTTATCGTAATTTTAATAGTAAAAATTCTAATTATTTAAAAAATTTAAAATTTAAATAAAAAACTGATGTAAAAATGATCAAAGAATATTATTTATTAAAATTTTAATTGCTAATGTGATTAAGCAAGTTTTATCTTTAAGGTAAAATCGAGATTTTTAAATTTGTTAAACATTATATATACAAGAGATAAATTATGAAATAGTGATGTTCTGTCTAATTAGTCATTTTCACAGCAGGGCAAAGATTATATGGTTTTTTGTGGATGTAACATCTTGTGAATTGTGGCTAGTCTAAAAGTCGGTCAATTAGACACTCCGCTAATTTCACATGAAGAGAGATTCTCATGAACAAAAAGTTTGGTCGTACAAACGTAGTATAAAATGCCGAGGTCCATTTAGAGTCTTTTGAAACAAGTACACAAATTTTTCGGCACTATCAGAGAACTTTGATAGTTTGAAAAGTAGTCTCCGGGATGGTTTCTATAATTCAACAGTATTTCGTCATTGAAGGTATTTCAGACGGTGTAAAGATAAGTGTACCGTAACTTAGCGCTTGGAAGTTATCTTGGTGCAACAGTATCACGTACGACATAATTTAAACCTTTTTTCCGGCGCGGGCATGAATTAGAGTTAAGCGAAATTCAAACTCGATTCGCTACGAACAGATGAGATACGTGACGAAAGTGAAAAACTAATTAGCTTGCAACGTGAAGAACGTCTAATTGATTTCTGAAAGCTACGGCGTTTGCGATTCGTATAGAACAGCAATTTTCTACTTGTATAAAACGGCTTTCTACCATTTCGAAACAATTTTTCTATTTTCTACTCCTAGTTTCTTTCTTTCATTTTCTCATTCTTTTTTTTTATCTGTAGATAAAAACTGCTAAACTGAACAATACCGAGGATATTATTCATTGTAATGAGAAAGAAATTTTAATCTTGTACAGTGTATATTATGTATTTCTACTTTTTATGTCACAAAATAAAAAATAAATAACGTGACACTTTATTATATTATTTTTTATTTCATGTACGACGTTTCATATTTTTTATATTACAAACTTTTTCTAAGATGGTCTTAAGAATAACTTGACGTTTAACTTTTCTTAGGCTAAACGTGTTTCTTACTTGAGAAATTTACCACTTGCAAAAATTTGAAAATGTAATCATTATTTTCAAGTGCAAAATACATGACAAAAGTAAAAAATTAATCAAATTGTAGTATGTCGATAAAACAAGATCATGTTTTTAAAAAGCCACCACAGTTTTTTGTAGACTAAAACAGTAGCTTTTCTTTGTCGTAAAAAAGGAATATTAGTGTTGTCATGCTTTTTTTCGCTATGTAAAGTAATAAAATCAATTGATAACCAATTAATTAAATATCCGTTATTATATAACTATATTTTTATTGCACATGTTAGTATAATAATAAGTCTTTTGTATTATATTTAATATTTTATTAATAATGTTAAATTAAACTAAAATTTTGTAATTAATTAATAAATTAAAAGTTAAAAAAATTTGTAATTAAAAACGTACAAAATTATACAACAAAATTCATTATGTAATTAATACTTGAGGAGTATGTGATATTCGCTGTCATAATATTTTTTTGTATATTATCTTATAGATACATTAGAAGAAGTTTAAAACAATTTATTTTTATCATTTATTTTTATCAGTTGTCTTTGTTGTTACGTTGTTTCATGCATCACATATCTCGAATGTAGGTTAAGAATTAGAATTAAGAATTAGAAACTTGTTTTTTTTCCAAAAGTTTGCTGATTTTTTTACATTTAACATTTGTAAAATATAAGTTGTTATGTAATTGGGATGAGCGATCATTAAAGATTATAATCTGAGAAATTGTTTTATTTATGTGTAATTGTTTATGTGTGTGAAATAATGAAATGTCATATGATGTGTGTCATATAATGAGTGGTAGTATTATATTATATGGTATAAAGCAAGCAAACTTTAAATTAAAAAAAAAAATTACCAGCGAGATTTTATTGAGAGAATTGCTACTAGGTGGCAATTTATCTTCACGTCGGAAATTGTGCAAATACGACTTGCGTATCAGGAAGGAATATTAAATAAGTGTCAGATTGAAGACGGAAAGCTTAGTATGTGTAATGATATATTAAAATGTGGATTTATTTGATTTGGATTCTTAAACTACAGTTGAAGACAGATTTTGTAAATAGCTATTCTCTTATCCAATTAAGAAAAGTTTAACTACATTTAAACAATTTAAAATGGAGAACTATTTAAAATCTATAAAAGTAGAAAAGACCTAAAAATGATATTGATAATTTATTAATATACAAAGAAGTATATGTGTAATATCTATAATTATTAATTATAATAATTATTATACATATAATATTTACATGTACAATAATTTATAAAATTCATTTCTTTTTGAGGAAGTGAATTTATAATGTTTTCAAGAGTATGTTTTTCCCTTTAAAATCAAATGCATAGCATTCGTAAAATCGATGCCCCAATTATTGATCAGTTTTGTATTCTATGTTAGTTTGTCGAAATTTTCTATGTCAGTAATGACAAACAAATACGTATTATCTTGTTTATGTTCTATTTCGTTCTACTTCTATATCTAACGATACAGATTACAGGTAGAATTATATTATCCGATTTTATGAGTCTTTTGGTTGTATATGTGTATCAAAGAAAACAAACTAGTTCGAAACTAGAAGCAGATGAAATAAATAGATGAAAAATTAATAACAAAAGTAAGTTTAACAGTATGTAACAGTGTTAAAATATTATTGTACATTTTATACATGTGTTATTGCACAGATATTGTACGGTATGTTTAAGAAGAAGTGGATTTTGTGTTAGATGTTGAACGCGGACATAGCGAGTGCAAACAATGCCCCGAATTATTCAAGGAATCTCCCTACATAAAGCCGCAGATCTATTACCACCCTCTAGAGGCTGAAACGTACGCGTCTCCTTTTGTGCAGTTATGTAGGCAGAGATCTCCTCCGCTCTGTGCATCTATGCGAATCTGGCAGTTAACTGCTATTCATTTGCAGCCTGCCATGCGTCAATCATGCGGTGATCAGACTTCAATACTCCCATACTACTTCGTACCTGGCAATATCGGTTGAACATGCGTCCCAGCAGCACGTATCGCTGCTATATATGCGAGAACATGCGTCGAGTTAGTACCCGATGATGGTACCAGAAGTATATAGATCAAGTCTGACATTTCATGCGCTTGTCAATCTTCAGGTTCCATTCGCCGTAGTGATCTGGCTTATAATCGACTTGTAAGCGATTGTATATACCTAATATGTATGATTTACATGCTTAAAAATATTTAGTATAATTTTAATGGACATTCCACAAGCATTAATGAATTATTATATTTTCAAATTATATTTTAAATTAAATTATTCTTTGCTTACACATAATACTATAATATTATATTATTTAGAATTTAAGTTTTCATCATTTACACATGTTATCGAGTTTTTAAGAAAATATCAATACTGAGAGAGTTCGTGACTGTAGTTCCGAAGGGCTCACAGTTAGTGGGTTCAATTTTTCTAGCACCTTTCTAAATATGAGAATGCTAAAATATTGGTTCCAGCAATTGAACAGAAGCCAAGCTTTGGGAGTTTTGCTGGCTGTTTCACTCAACTGGCCCTTTGGCCCAAAATGAGGTCTATAATTGTTCTGTTTCACATGGGTTTGCGACTTTCCACGCGAAGCGAGTTCCACCACTATTTAGTTTGTGTCACTAGTCAGTGTGTGTCTGTAGTTGGGGTCTGTAGTTGTTCACTACACTGATGAGTCTATGTAGAATGAAACCCTAAAATCACAAATTCTACTTGAATTCTTTAAATGTTGATATAGATATCAAAAAGTGTGTTTTATTGCTAAGAACCAAAATTCCTAAAATTTTGTTTCTGTTTTATTGCCGTTTTATTACTCCAATATTTTATATTCAGCATTCTCATACTTAGAGAGGTATGCTAAAAGAAATTGAACTCGCTAGCTCATGTGGGCCTTTTGGAACTATATCCGAGTTCGTATATGGGTGGCTTTTTTTGATTGGAAAATTGCAACTTTTTCAGAGGAAAAGTTTTCTTATACTGCTTCATCCACAGATGTTAATCAACTAGAGTGAATTGAACTTTATATTTTATACAAGAACTTTTACAAAAAGTTTCGTAGCTATTAATTCTGTATATTTTGAATGTGCATTCAATCTAACTGAAACTGAACAAAAGAAGGATGCTCTCATTATAAGAGGATGTAACTTTAATTGTGATCGCAATTTGAATACCGTTTTTCTGAACGAATCTTATTTATAAATATTTTTGAAGTCTAATCTTTATTTCTGATTAGCTAAATGTACTACATTTTAACATAAAATTTGAAATTAAAGAAATGTTTTTTTTGTAGAACTTCTTTTTTGTAGAATAGTAACAGTAATATAATAATAATGTAATATTTTCGTAGATAATACAACAAAGCATTCCATTCTAAACTCTTGATATTAATTTTTTTTACGTATACGCAAATATCATTATCAGAACCACTGGTCAACCTTTGACATCCCTATTTAATATTTGATATTGTACAAAACTCGTTTTCGACTTCTATTATTGAATACGTACTGTGCACATATTGCATAATACATTTTATATAATATTTTTTAACGTTTTCATACAATATGTCCATGCAATATGTTTTACTTAACAAAATATTTATTTTATGTTCAATATATTACATTTTTTATTTGTAATTTTATTTTATGGATCAATAATGAACTGTAATAATACCAAATAAATGGTAACAAAATACAGTAAAATATCATAATAATCATTTAACAAATAAAAAACTGTACAGAATTTATTACACGCTAATACGTAGAATATGTAAATTTGTAAAGGTGTTAACGTATAAAAGTATTTTGAACACCTTACTAAATTCCATACATATTTTCCGAGAAGTCGAGATCTTCTTTCGAGGAAGAGAAATATCGATTTCCCATTTAATCACAGTAGAAAATTCTCCATCACTTTCTCTTCCTAGCGGCATATCACTGATCATCTCATAATGTATGCAAAATAAGTCACGATATACTATCGCTTCACCTACTGCCCCATTTTCGACAGTTTTGCATCGATTTATTTGACCTTACAATGACGTATCATTGCGCACTATTCTTTTCTGTTAAACGATATTATATGTATACATTGTACAAATCAATATTATAACATTATACATTATACATTTTAAAATAAATTCTTATTTATAAATAAAAAAGTTAAATTATTAGAAAGCAATTAATACAAATAAACCAGCAGAATGAAATTTGGAGATAGAATTAAAGATAATTATACTATTGTACTTTGCACAGTTATTCATGTTAGTGTTATATAGGTTGGTCTTTATAGTTACGTAAAGATATCGCGCGATGTTATTATTGTTCTAGTTTTACGATATCTCTAAAATTATCTTACAAAGAAATTTGAGAGATAGTTTTAAACATCTTTATTCAATCTAGGCCACGACTGATACACTTTTGGTCTGATAAATATATCAACAGATGACTTGTTCTTTTTAGAAAATAATATATACGCGAACAGCAGTAATATTCGTTGGCAGCTTCACCGACTACATATAAGTCTGTTGCTTTCTTATATATACTTGCATATACGCGACATGCAGAAACGACGGACGATTTAGCAGTGCAATGGGATCTCAGTAGTAGACGGTATTTCTGCGGTATTTCATATCTATTCCGAGCAGTTGCTTCTCCGTAGCGTCTACTAACATTCACCGGCGGCATATGTAAATGCGTTTTGCAGCGTATGTCCAATTACGTCTGTGAGGACGCTACCCTTAACGACTGTAAAGCTGACTGGATGCTAGCCACTCGACACTATACGCTTGGGAGATTATACCAGCCACGAAATTATTCCCATGGCTGGACATAACTAAGCACGCACACACTATATCATATTGCACAGACTATTTGGCACGATTTTTACCGTTCAATTTGTAGAATATTGTCAGATTGGACATAAAGATTAATTACACTAAAACATAAACAATTGAGAATTGCCTTATCTGCATTCTAAGGTTCTTTAGTTTTTAGGTACCAAATTAATTAACTTTTATCTTTACTTTAGATTTGAGATTAAAGTTTTTTTATGCTTTAAGTACTTAACAATATAAATATAACCGGGTATAAAGTTTTTATATATTTGAAATTCATAACGTTAATTGTTATGTGCACGAAGAATAATGCACACTATCAATATTTCATAAATAATTTTATGAGAACAATCATTATATTGCACATATATCACCACATTTTTTGTAAAAACTATTGATATTTGAGTTTATTATTATTGATACTATCGTAGAATTACACGATTTTTCTAAGACAAAGATTTCCGCATACAAAGAAGAAAGAATAAAGCGGTGATCAAATATTTGTTGGATAAATACAACAGCACAAAATTTCAAAAATATTTATAAAAATCAATCTCCTTTGTGCAAAACTGCTTGTATTATTTTTTTAGTGCAATGATAATCACAACACAGAACCAGGAAATAGTTATAATTTTACTGGAATATAGAAGATTAAGCTGTCACCTTAAATGGTACTAGGCAGATCATATATTCCCATACGAAGATATGTTACTTAACTGTAGAGCCCACCCAATATTCAAGAGTGGCATTGCACCTGCTTCCATATAACATGTATATGTATATGTATATTTGGTTCTCTGGCTTACTGCCCAAACTATATTTTTTATATATTACATGCAGATAGCGTTTTACAATCATATAATATTATTGAAGCATATTAAATTATTAATTCGATATATAATATTTATATCAATACAATTTATATCAATACAAACAGCTACTAATTTTACAATAAAGATATTCTTTTTAACCATTGAAATAATGAGTAAAAATTGCGATAATAAAATGTCATTATATCTATTCGATTAAATATTTGCATATATGGTATTATGTTTCCATTTGTATTAAATATCAGGAGAATATAGGTTACATGGTCGCAATTCAAAAATTTCTCTCTCTCCAATTTGCAAAAGCCTCTGCAAGTAATTACTTCAGAATAATCGCTTCAGATTACAAGTATTATTATATAAATTGTGGTAAGCATAAAAATAATATACTGACTCTTAAAAAAAGCATGTATAATAAAAAGTCCATACTCGCATTTGATTATTTTTCTTCATAATACTAATTGATTATTAATTAGACATGTTGTTAGCGGCTGTCATCATGATAATTAATAAGTTTAATAATTTGTTTATTAAGCAAACTAACAGTGATTATAAATTTATTAATAGATGTTAGTAAACGTTCAGAAATAATTCTTTGTATTATTTTAATTATCTTTTATAACATTTTTTTCTAAATGATGGAAGATAAACGTTCTCTTTCGAGTTTATGTTAGCCTATTGTATAAAATAAGTTTATATCTTTACAGGATGTTATATATCCTTCCTCATAAAGTAATTACTTCCTAGTTATAGAGATAATAATAGTTGAGCAGAGTTGATACAACTTGTAAAGCAGTATATGTCGGACTGTGCACGACGACTAAACGTAATCACAATACTGATCACTGTTGTTGTTATGATAAAACTGAATTACCCCTAATCATTATTAACAATATAGGGGTAATTCAGTTTTATCATTAATTAGTTCGCATTATTAGCTATGCTTATCACTATGTTGCTGTTTTCATATTATTTCTGCTTAAACTCTTCTCATTTTAATTTATATTATATGTATTATATTGCATTTCATTTCATAACACATTTTACAATATGGCTCTAAATATTAAAAGGTAGTGTATTATCCTATTATGGAATTTATTGATAGTAACGGCTCAGCGGATTCGATAACATTATCGAAAACGTTTGGTACTGTGTCAGTAAAATTTCTCGCGCGTGAACTGAATAATATGAATTGTGCGTGGGGAATTTATTAAATGGATTAAATGGATTAAAGCTCATTTAATAGCAACATTTCAGGTAGTTATGACTTTTCGGTCAGAAACTAATAATAACCATCTAACTAATATCCGGCTTACTGGTCTCACTGAAGAAGCAGAATCGCTTAATGAGACATTAATATTCATTTTGGATTAATCTCCAGCGCTGCTGTCCACTATGTGGAAAAATTACAATGAGAATTGCGAACTTTAAAAGCACCAGTGAGATAATTCTCCTGGTACTTAATAAAATTGATTAAGAATTATTTCTGCTGATTTACAATTATCTTGCTACAGTACTTGACCGTATAATAAATTTTTTATATAAAATTTTTTGAATATAATATTATTGAACATAGCATTGCTATAATGACACTGCTATGTTATAATGATTATTTGAGATTTTAACTTTGACGCGTTCTGAACTAAACTTCGCGTTTCAAAATATAAAATTATTAACAACTAAAAATAAAATAATAATTAAAAGTAATTATAAAAATTAAAATTTGTTATCTTACCTCTGCTTTACAAAAGTAAGATGTAAATAAAATTTTTATACACTAATCATGATATCTATCGACACATGTTACTTTCTCGTTGTGGTCAAAGCCGCGGTCAAAGTTACGTTATCTATGACCCGATTTGCGGCGAAACAAAGTGCAGCGGTATCAGTTGTACATATGTGCTTGCAACGAGTTTCTCTACGATATCGGGACAACCGAAGTATCGTGTAAAGTTTATAAATGATAGCATGAGAAATGCTAAAGCCGATTAGAGTATTTGGCTTTTACATTGCAACTTCTCGAGTTACATATGTATGTTATTGTATCTTGTATATGTCTTGTTTTTACATTTCTTAACATTGTCATTTAAAAGTTTGGAAACAGTTAGGGATATAGTAAGAAATCAATTACAAAATTTTAATTATTATACAATTACAACTTATAATAAATTTAACTTTTAACTACTAAAACTAATTATTAGTATCTAAATTTTAATTATTATCTATATATTTTTGACTCATCAAAATATCCATTTATTAAATGTTTTTATTTTTTATTTTTAACAGTTATGTAAATTCGAGAGATATCCTATTTATTAATTTTTTAAAATCTTTATTATTCAAAATACTTTGTTCTTCTTGGTATTACGACTGTCACTACTTGGTAAACGATTTTTTACTCTCCTGTTTAATTTACTCCACACCAATCAATGGGAGAAAGATCTGAAAATTATAATTATAATATAAAAGGCCAAGTTATAATTCGATAACTTTATTTCATTTTTTTATAAATAATACTGATATAATTTAGTGGAGTGATTTTAAATTATCTTGAAATATAAAGACTCAATAATATTAGCTTCATAAGGTAAACAGATGTTTTTAAGAATTTTAAATAAACTTTTTTATTAAATTTTTCCTCAATTTTGATTAAGTTTATTATTTCCAAAATATTCTTAAACTATTATTTTTTCTTTTTTATGTTTGATTTTTGAGACTGTGCTCTTCTCTAGTGTTCTTTTATTTTTTGATTATTAGACAAACATTCTTTTGTTTGAGTTATATTTGGAATTTGAATTTGTCGGTCCAAAGAACTCTGCTTTATTGATCCTTCAATTTCTGTAAATTTTTGCCCAAATTAATATTCTGCTTATGTTTTGTTATTAATTTCGGTTTGTTGTACACTCTCGGAAGTCTGCGGCCAGAAGATCTTTTAATAGTTGATGTTGAATTTTAACGAATTTTATTTAATCTTGTGATTTGTGATTTTGTTTTTAAAAATAATAGTAATCTTTATGTTTAAAATTAGATTAATTACATATTGCTTTAATAAACTATTTAATTTTAATAAACTATTATTTATCATTTTCATTTGTCTTTTAATATTTATCATTTCTAATATTACAGAAAATAATGTCAATCATAGTCACTTTTGAAGGTACACAAACGTGAAATGTAAATCTTACTTCTCACACTTCATATTAACTGAATAGATTTACTGTAAAAGTAACTTACGTACGTGAAGTGACGACGAGATTTCACATTTAGAATTCTCCAATATTCACATAATTCTACAATAGAATATCAAGGTACATGCCGAGAGCTTGTTTTGTAGTTTAGTACCGGAATCTAGAACTATGTTATCTTAAGACAGGTCTAGTCTTGTCAAATCTGATTAAATTTACATATGTTTAAAACTGATCTTGAATTTGAATTAATGCTTTATACAAAGAGTGTATAAAATCCATAGACAATGTACATAGACATAGCATAAGAATACTAAAAGCGGTATTTGTAATCCGATCTTATATATTCAAGATCGTCTTAAATTTAGGGCATGGTCTTAAGACTTCATCCAAGAAATGAAACCGTACAGAATCTCGAAATTGTACTTAATATGGTCTTGAATATAAGATTGGATATAAGGCTATAAATATCTAAGATTCTAATGCTTTAGTTATACAAATTATTTCATGTCATATTCATGCAAAGCACATGAACATCTTTGTTAGGAAAAATTGCATTATTTTTTATCTTATCTTTTTTCCAATATGCCGGCAATTTGCAATTAACAATATAATTTAATTTAAACAATTTATTTTGTTAATTGTCTAGCTCTTATCTCATCTTAGCTGGATTCATCTAGCTAAAACTTTTGTTTAGCAATGCAGAAGTGTCTTACTTTTTGTTGAGTATTGAAAATATATGAGGGTATTATAGTAACAGCAGTAAAGCGTGATAGTAAAATAGTTACGTCATAATACTGAATTTTATAGTATCATATTCGCAAAGTATTGTTATGCAATAGAAAACTACATCTTATATAAATGCAAGCCGCATATTGTTTTGTCTCTTAGATAAACGGTCTAGAAAAAACGCTATAAAATTGCGAATTGTATCTTTAATATCTAATTGAATTCTTACATTTCATAAATGTAACACATTAAGAAAAAAATTATTTTTTTGTAAATGCATTTGAAGATAATGTGATTATCATAAATTAATTAAATATGTAATATAAAAATATTAATTACAATCTATTTTAATTATAAAGTAAACACTTCTAAAATAAAAATTGTTATTACGTATGACTATTTGAAATATTTTTGTCTACAGATTGGACGACTTGAGGTAGAATTATAAGTGTGCGTTGAATTTTCTTATTCAAAGAAATCCAATAAATCTCCTAATCTTAAAGCAGCTATGGACGCCTATTACTTCCGGATACAATACTCGTACTTGCTACCATGCTTTCAAGAGAGTTTTCTCAAAACAAAGAGTCTTAATTGACGAGAGCCCTTCAGTCTTGCACATTTGCGGAAAAATTCGTTACACAGAGTTCGACTCCACGTAGCTGCAGCTTATAACATGCGCACACTGTAGTTACCATTTTTGTTATTAACACTGTCCGATATTATCGACAACCTAATAGATTCTCGAAACGTATCCAGAAATGCTGCTTGTACACTCATATGTCTGAAAATAAAATTTTGTACGATGTTATCGGTATGTTATCGGTTTTTATTAAAGAATCAATAAAGCTTGATGCAATCATAACAAAAGTATACATAATAAACAATATCATAATTGTTACGAAGTATAAAATAAACGTTTGCTCTTAGTGCTTTTATTTTATGATGAAAATAATAACTTTTTGCAAGTACAAGGTATTTATTGAAGAACTAATAGAGATCAAAGGTTTCTTGCTTAACCCTTTTTGGACGGAAAGGCCACTTTTTTCCTCAACTTTCAGCGCTATATCTATTGACGTATTCGACTTGAAAAATATATAGAAGATACTATATCCGAATGCTTAAAATCTTCTTTTTTGAATGCCGCCTAAATTAACCTACGAAGTGATACGGAGAAGTTATAGACAATTTTTTTTTTCCAAAAAAATACCGGATTTTTCACGATTTTATTTTGAAAATTCCATATTTTGAAGTTAAAAACTCGCCGGTGCACGTGCACTTGTGCGTTTACGCGCACCCACCAAGTGCCAATCGAATCCCGTACTATCGATTTTGTAATGCGTTGCATATAATCGCTACATGTATACAGTACATACATATCATTTATATAAATAAAATGCTATATTAACAGGTGTTTTGATATGTGCGGAGACAAAGGAGGTGAGTGAAATTGATTGACTCTAAACTGCAATATTTGTGCAATATTTGAAATTGAGTTAGCGCCGTGGTCTCAAAAAATGTCGAGATTGCGATAATTGTTGATAATATAATTTTGAGAATGACGTGGATGCACGGAGAATGTCGAGGGAGACATCATTCACTGTGACTTGCGCCAATTTCCATACATAGCATACTTTTATAAAAATTGTCGTCGTATAAAGCATAAGCAACAAGTATGTGCTAAAAAAAGTACTTCAAGTACTACAAGTCATACATGAAATTTATGTCTTTGAAGAGAGATAGAAAGAAATTTAGTGGTTTCATATAGTGGATGAGAAACATACTGTTTTTCACGATTTTTCGAAATTTGAGCCGCCATCTTGAGTTTCCGGAAAATTCCAACGGGGTTCTATAGAGCAAATATCTATGCCACTTTTCATTGTGAATATCCTACCAAACCGTTTTCAACTTCAAAATGTAAAATTTTCAAACCGTTTTCAACTTCAAAAATAAAATTGTGAAAAATCCGGTATTTTTTCGGAAAAAAAATCGTCTGTAACTTCTCCGTATCACTTCGTAGGTTAATTTTGATAGCGGCATTCGAAAAAGGAGATTTTAAGTATTCGGATATAGTATCTTTTATATTTTTTCGAGTCAAATACATCAATAGAAATAGCGTTAAAAGTTGAGGAAAAAGTGACCTTTTCGTCCAAAAAGAGATAGTTAAGGATAATGTCAAAAAGAAATATCGTTTTTACATCGTGTATTTATGTATTTTAACTAAAAATTGATAAATATAATTTCGATATGTTTAGATATTGTTGAATTTATAATATTTATTTTCATTTAAAAGTTGAGACGGGTATGATTTCGAATATTTATTATACCGTTAACATTTTTTTGAATATTTATCTTTATTAAGTAAAAATACAAAATGGATTTTGCCATATCTGTAACATAAAAAATATTGAAACTACCGTTTTCGATTTCAGCTTGTGACCTAGGACTCTTTTTGCTTTATTTTGTGGCTCAACTATTATTCAAAGAATTTCCTATATTTGTTTGTATATCTAGCGGCAAATGTTAGTATTTTTACAACAACCACATAAATGACTATCAAAAACTATCGTGTTATTTTATTCTATAAAGTTTTGAATGTATAATATTTTATTAATATTAATGTGTATTTTATTAATATTAATGTTTATTAATATTAATTTGTTAATCAAATTGTGTATGTCATTAAGTTTCAAGAATTTTAGACGGTTATATTTTAAATATATTTAATAGAAAAATGAAAAACGATGTGATTTTTACATTTTTATTAACATTACTAGACAACATTACTAATGTTATAAAGTTAAGTAAAAAAAATCTATTTAAAAATAATGTAACAAAGCTTTAAAAAAAATTTGCCACTTTGTTTTCTTCAAATATGCTTATTCTAAACGTAATTATTTTGTACATGTATACATGAGCACGGTAGACCTATAAATGCAATTATGGTGAAATCGATTATAGCGACTCATCTTATCTAAAAAAAAGATCAAGTACCAGAACAGATTGAGCTAAAACAATTACAGATCTTTATCTTTTCGTTTTAAAATGGAAATATTTTAAATGTTTTATAAATTCGTAAAATTGAAATATTAAGAATTAGCAAATGTTAAAATAATGTAGCAAAAGAATTAATATTTATATGATTGAGTATTTTTATTCATTCTTAAATATGTTTTTAGAAAATGCAAGCAATGATAATTAAGAAACTTTGAACAATTGCCATTTAAGTCAAGTAATGACCTAAAAAAAGGGTAATCATTCTTTCATCTAAATACTTAAACAAGATGTTTTATAATTGGCATAACATTAGTTAATGTGATTATACATTTGTATTTATAAATGAACGAAAGTATATTTACGATGGAGATTTCAAGTATAGATATCATAAATAATATTTACAGCATTTTTCTACATTCTTATGCTTTTTTTAAGCAAAATTCTTGGAAAACTCTATTTGTACTAAAATTGTTGCAGCGAAAACTGAAGATAAATTTTTTTGCCTCTATTTTACCTTCCGAATTCTATTGAGCAAGAAGTTGCGGTAAATTTTTTCGAAGCAGTAAAATTTATTTTTTTCGTCGGACGATGCGAAAAATATTGTAATTACATTTACATACATACTACATTTTTACAATTGTTTATTTATATGACACATATTTAAACAATATTACTGTACATGGATTGTTATAATGTATGAATTTTCTTGTACTTACGGATCTGGAAATTTGTGTACATATTTGTTTTCGTTGCTACGCTACATTCTATCTTTTCACTGCGCATTTCTGAACGTTATCTGCGTGTAAGCTGCCAGAATAAAGTTTGAAAGTAACAGATTCGGACGATTCATGTGTAGACAATTGTGATTAATTGAAACCGTTGATATAGCTCTATTCGCGAGTAATACAGTGTAAGTTTTAATCGCAATGAATATCGAATATCTTTTTTGAAACAAGCGCGTGTAAATAAGATTAAAACGATTCCAACCATCTATATACACACACACACACACGCACATTTTTTAGTGAAAAAATGAAATGTGCTCGTGATACTCAGGACTTAATTCCTTTTTATTAAAAGGATAAACATGTCTGATCATAATACATTGAGATATTAAAGTTGGTATTTTACGGAAGATAAAAAAATTTGTAATACATACTTTTGCATTACAAATGCATTATTTTCTTAATAATAATTAAGAATAGAAAATTATATATTATATTAAATTTAAAAAAAGTAAATTTTACATCACGTTACATAAAATTTTTTTTACTAACTTTTCTACATTTTTTTCTATTATACTAATTTCTCTATATTTATAATTTCTTATAATCTCTTATAAAGATATAATGAATTTTATCCTGGCACAATGCATAATCCAGGTTTTCCAAATATTTTATTATCCAAGATAATAGACTGGACCCAGAATTTCTCGCTATAATCCGTTCTATTTTCCTGCGCCGATCGATAACGATCGTGCGCGATCTCGTTAGTCCATTCGTCTTATCCCCTTTTTATACCTCACGGTAGTATCCGCCCAGTTTTTACTAGTATACATTATAAACCAGCTCTCGCGCTGTTAGTGATTATTTATGGCTGATTGGAAATCTACCGTGGTTCCAAGTGGGAGCATTTTTATCAACTGTTTATCGATTAACCTAATAACTCTGATACAGATGTGTACAGCTTCTCTCTCACTCTCTCTCTTTCTCTTTCACAGATACGATATCCCATGGGATAATGTGAGTCCTGATTTTTACGAAGCCATTAGAATGAATTCAATATCTTTTCTGTGTGGAAGTCATTTCTTGTGTGAGAATGTGGAATACATAGATAAATGCAATGGTGTTAGGAGTACGTAAAAATGTGAATATCACTCAAAATTAATTAAAAATTTCATACTCAAAATAAATTATTTAAATTCATCACAAGTAGCAATCTTGTACAAAAATTTTTATAATATTTAAGGATTTTGATATTTTTGCAGTTACATAAAAATGACATAAAAAGATAATTAAATTATTACAAAAAAAGAGATATGAATTCAATATGTTTCTTTCTAATTAAATCTTTTTAAGTTGAAATTTAATTTTCATGAAAATATAAAGACTAAATCATCATTTTAACATTCTCATAAGAAGAGAATATTACATACGATTGTTTTATTTCAATGCATAAGACAACATTTTTTGCTTTATAATTTCTTAAAAAGCACTTTTTTTCAAAGAGTGCTTGGTAATTCGAAACAAGGAAAGATGAAGAAAATGGGAACTTGCTCAACTGAGAAAAGCAGCTAAGATTTACAATCTTAATAAAGGGAAATTAGTCAATGCTTGTTAGACGCACCTTATAATCTGACATTACGTTTGTTACTGATAGTTATTAGAATTAAGTACGTGCTCGGAATTTTGCTCTCTTTAAATTGCCTTTCAGTTTAGTTGCCATTATTCAGTTGCGTTGTAAAAGCGGAAACAATATCGTAATTCACTTAATTCGGCGAGGTGGATGAAAATTCATTTGCTGAAACTGATAATGGACTGGTGTTGGTGAAAAAGCCACATGCGAGTTTGAGAAATCAAATTAAATAATCAAATTATAATACATATATTATAATAATATTTAATATTTATTATTAGTCATTAGAGTAAATTTTGACAGTCCTTTTATAATGCAAATGCTACTGCTATTTTCCGTTATTATCCTTAGTGATATAATCGTACTAATAATATTTAAACAAATCAGAGAGTATAATTAGAGACTACTGTAATCGTTTTTAAGAGATGTTTTTAAGTTTTATATTATATTAACTAAAGTCTTATCATAAACAAGATTATAATTTGCTTGCTTTTTTATGCAAATAAAAATTATCTTTAATTCTTTAAGATATTTAGTTAATGCAATATATGTCAATTACGTATTTTATTTTATACATATGTATAATATATCAAATTTGATAACTTTGTTCTTTGTTTTATAGAATAACTACATATAATGCTAGTAATTTATTGTTATATTACTATAACTTATAAAGATTTTAATTATAATTTTAATAATAAATAAAAAATTTTATCTTACAAAATATACATAAAATGTACATATGTACATACTATGTATAATAAAATCATTAAAATATTATTAAGATTATAATTATTAAAATTATTAAAATTAATAAATCTACTGAAAACATAGGATTGTTTAATAAAATCTCTTTATTTTTTTGAAATAAAATACTTTGATGATGACAATATCAATTCAGACGAGAGATTTATTTTGTTTTATGCGTTTCTCTTTATATATTCCAGCATATATACTTCAGTTTCTTTTTTTAGTAGTACTCGATCTTTCCTGCTCTGTCTTATTTCCATAGTCTGTTTAACCTTTCTCCAATTTTAGCAAACTCCCGTTTGCCTTTTTCCGATGATCCATTTCCATATCCGAAACGTCGGACGATTTCGTCTGCATATTCGCGTGATCATAGAAAGTTTTAAAAGTTCTAGTCTGATCATTTTTATCTATATTCATATTTCCACGTGCACATATCGTGATTTTTAATCAATTTCAAATTCAATTCATATGCGTCTTATCGTCCACAGGATTCACACTTCGATTCGATATGCCCTACATTTTGCATATCCACTTTTCATGACAATCTAAATAAAAAATCTAGGCATTTGTACCTTTGTAATTGATTTGCTTATATATATGAAAAAAATTAAAACTGATAAATAAGAATTAACCTTTTAGAATTTTATCTGTCATTTCATAGTCGAATGATGCATTGTTGGGAGTTAAATATTATACTTGCGTATGGATACGTATATAGCTATATATTGTATATCAAAGCTTATATATAAAACTATTTTACATATTGTTGTACAAATATACATTGTATTATGTATTTGTAATTATTCATATTTTACTGCGACAATGTAAATTAAATAACAATTCTTAATTACTTCTTATTACTATGGCAATTAAAGTAAAAAAATGTGGTAGTAGCTTGAATAATTTATGAAGATCCAATAAACTAAATTAAATTGTAAATTTAGTCAAATGGTAAGATTACACAAATTATCTTATGTATAATTTAAGGAATATGGACTTCCCTTAGAGATTATCACAATGTCTTGCAACATATGTACGGCGAAACAGAAATTATCATCTATGGACCGAGGGTAAACGTCATGGCTAATCAAACGGTTGATTACTATGAAGACACTTACCAATGGAACCATACCGTATCGGCGGACGAAGGAGATACAAAGACAGGAAATCTACCTAATTGGACCGATCTTATTCTAGCAGGATTGTTCACGATTCTGATTATCGTTACTATAGTAAGCATTTATATCATCCAATAGCATCCGATAACTGAAATTCCTAGCATTTTTTACATCAGAATATCTGCTTTAATGGCGCTCTGAGCGCCTATAAATACCTTGCTAAAACACGAATGCTTTAGCATTCGGTTTTAGTAATTTGCATTTTAAAATATAAAAAGTAGTAGTCTTTACAGATTTGAAAGTATTTTCTATAATATATGAGATATAATTTATATATATATATATATATATTTAATATGCCTATCTAAATTTTCAACTATCGTGATCTTTTCTGATTATTACAGGTCGGCAATACTCTAGTAATCGCAGCTGTAATTACTACGAGGAGATTACGGTCTGTGACTAATTGTTTTGTGTCTAGTTTGGCTGCTGCGGACTTACTAGTCGGTTTAGCGGTAATGCCACCAGCTGTGCTGTTACAGGTATGCATGTGTTTGTCAGAGGATAAAATGCAATAAACGAGAACAAAATGTAATCTAATTCAGCTTTGGTTACTAAGTTACGAGCTTTCATGTAATAATCTTATTTAAACATCACAATTAGTATGCGTATTTACGCAGAAAAATGAATTACATGATAATGATATTTAGAGCGACATTTAGTTATTGATATTTAATGTCTTGCAGACGGACGCGTATAGTATCGTAAACCATGAGTTCTAGTTCAAGATTATTATTGTGCAAAAAAGATGTTCTTTCTTACTTCGTATAAATTACATTTTCATGCGTCTTATCAAATAAGATATTCATTGAAGCTTACAGGAGGGACTTGGGAATTGGGTGAAACACTGTGCGATTTTTGGGTCTCCCTCGACATTCTACTCTGCACAGCCAGCATCCTCTCGTTATGCGCCATATCTATAGACAGGTAAAACCCAATATGCATTTTGAAATCTTGTCACGTAGATAACGGAATTACTGGAAAGTCATCGTGCTAACTAGTTAATCTTTCATAAAATAATTATTATTAAAAAAGAGATTTAGATGCGACGTAAACTTATTAACTTTACTTAGTGGATTCTTAGTGGAAAACATCTGCAAAAGCGGACAAATTTTCCAATTTAAAAGTTTATTTAAATTAAAAGTATTCTATTGTATTATATTTCATTAAGATTAAACGAATCAATATTGTTCAGTAAAAGCAGTTCTTCTACATCTTTCTTTTATTCTTTGTAATTATAATACATATAAATACTTTTATTCTTTGTAATTATAATATATATAAATATAAGAAATATTTAAAATGTTATTATATATTATATATAATTATTTTTAAATATTATTTAATTATATTTATTATTATTTAAACTTTGTAAAAAACAGTTGCATAAAAATAAAGATTTATAAAATTCTGAAAGCAAAGAAACTGCCTAGTAATATAAGTTCTCAGTTTTTACTACAGTAATACATATCTGTAATACATATACAAGTCTAACTTTTTAAAAATAAAAGTCAAATATTTTTTTACATTGCATTCTACATTCGATGAAAAGCTTCTAACTTATCACGTTGACTACGCACAAACGGGCAAACTTGTTTAGTAAATAAGTTAAACTTACGATTCGTTGCATTTCAAAAACACAATTTTAGTACATGTACACCTTTTACAGTTTAGCTATTGTGATAAGGGTGCTTCAAAAACCTTAATATAATTTGTTCAACATTCTGTTATCTTCTTACTTTTCCGATATTGCGTGCATTCTACGGAACCATTTGGCAGTTTGCGGCGTTTCGGCACGTACAGAGGTAAAATTTGTACGGAATTTATCGCGTCATTATCGGTATTTCTTGTTCAAGGTATCTGGCCGTAACTCAGCCGTTGATATACAGCCGTCGACGCAGAAGCAAACGACTGGCCGGGTTGATGATCGTCGCAGTATGGGTCATGGCTGGTGCTATAACAAGCCCGCCTTTACTAGGCTGTTTCCCACGTGCGACAAACCGCGATATCAAAAAGTGCACCTACAATATGGATTCTTCTTATGTAATATTTTCGGCGATGGGCAGCTTTTTTCTGCCTATGCTGGTAATGCTGTACGTGTACGGCAGAATTTCGTGCGTCATAGCGAGCAGACACAGAAATTTGGAGAAGACCAATGAAGGAGAGAACGTACGTTCACGTCGTAAAATCACGGTGAGAATTGTTTGATTTAATTTTTTCTAGACATACGACACATTTATCATCAGTATGTGGCTAGTGCTGCTTTTGTTATACAATAGAATACAACACACACACACACACACACACACACACACACACACAATTTATTTTTGGATATTTAGCTTGCTATGTAATTCGATAAAATCTAATTATGCAACTGTATCATGTTCGTAAAAAATAAACAAGATTTTTTAGTTTAGTTACAATTACACTTAGCTATTCTTTTTTGTATAATTTTGTATAATTTTATTTATTCAAATGCTTATTGTGAGTTATATATTTGGAGTAAAATTTTAATAGAATTTAATATAATTACATGTCACATTTTTCTATACTCACAATTATACATTAATCTTCTGACATTATACTTTGTTTATCCGTCCGGTAGATGATATTGTGAGCTGATTGACGGATATTAATGACTCATTGTTGTAACTTTATTCGGTCAATATTCTGACTTGCAATTATATTTCATTAATAGATGATATAAAAGCTTGTAAAAATGAATAACATTGAAATACATAGATTTATAGTAAAGAATCGAAAATCATCTGTTTATTTTTTCAAAAAGTTTTCTTCGAAAAAACGATATTTTTTAGATAGATATTCGTTGCAAAATGTCTTCTCAAAGTTCATTTCACAGATAGTACATGACATCTTTCCATTTTTATGATTAAAAGTGACATTCCATATAAGAGATAAGATGAAAAAACTCGAATACAAATAACTAGAGAATAAATGTTAATAAATGTTAACAACAACAAAGTAACAGTTAATACAAATATGATAACGACCTATTCCAAATTCAAAGCAAGCGCACATTTTTAATTGGAAAAAAAAATTAATGCTGTAATGCAATTACTGTACCGTAATTTCAATGGCACGATCAAAGATAACGAATCTTTTCTCGTAGTTTCAATAAAAAGGAGTGAAATCAACAGTTTTCTCACAAACGACGGACGTAAAATAGCACAGGTATTAACACCACGATGAGAGATACGGATTTTTCATAATCCGACTTTATATTATATAATTGATTATCAATCATTTTGAGCAATATGTCTTATCTACTTTGTCGGATTTAATTTAATTATGTAGCTGCAAGAATATCATAATTTTGAAATAAAAGAAAGAAAATAAGCGAAAATCACGTAAAGAATTTTTTCTGTTATCCATTAATGATAAAACTTAATGGTTAAAAATACGCAATAATATATGTACAATAATACGTACAATAATAAATTATTATATTTTTCAATGATTATATTTTCTTTAGAAGATTTAACGTTTGTATTGATCTATACTGTTTTATACTATTATATGAAACTGAATAAAAGAAGTTTAGAGGATTCTTTCGGTTTCAAACAATACAATACAAGTAGACATTGAGCAATTTATTACGATGGCAGAATAAAAAAACACTTCGAAAGGGGAAACAAACCATTGTGGTTTGTAAAAGAAAATCTCACTAATACGCTTTTCTAACGTGGGGATATTGAAAATTCTGAAAAGTTACTGATTATCTATAATTTAATTATAACAGATAACTTTCTTGTAACATTATGAATCAAACTATTTAAACTTGACAAGACTTAAATTAGCAGAAAAAGCTTAAATTGGTTTAATAAATATATAATTCCCAATGTATCGCGAAGCCAATGCATGAAATATTTAAAATTAATTGTTTTGTAGATTGATCGTGGTAGGAGCATCAAAGCTCAACGCACAGATTATGCTGAGAGCGGTATGGCGTGCGACAGGCCATCCGAAGATACTGAACTAACAAATATGTGCAAAAAGTTGGGTACAATTCGAGGTAATCAGCAAAGCTGCATCAACAGGGTCGCCAGAGAGACGAAAACTGCGGGCACCCTGGCGGTGGTTGTAGGTGGTTTCGTCGCATGCTGGTTGCCATTTTTCATTTTGTATTTGGTAACACCTTTCGTCCCCGTGCAACCACCGGGTGTCCTTATGCCAGCTTTGACATGGCTAGGTAGTCTCTTTTACATACAATGTTCCCCTAGATATATGATGTTCCCAAATACGTTTGTTTTTTTTTATTATATAGGTAATCTCTTTTACATACGATATTCCCCTAGATATATGATGTTCCCAAATACGTTTGTTTCTTTTTTTATCATATATGGATTGACGAATCGAGGCGAACAATTAGTGAATATCTGGAATATATTTGTTTTAATAGTTTTTTAAACAGTAATTACGTTTGTAATTAAAATTATTTTGTATAAGTTAAAGTTAAGTTGGATTAAACGCAGAGACTGGTTACAATAGAGAATGAAAATAAATAAATTGAATTTAAACAAAATATAACAAATTTATTTATTCTTGTATCTATTTTTTAATTTATTTTATTGTAATGTCTTTCAAAATTACAAAAAAAATTGTATAATATATTATTATTAAATACTTTTATACAAAATTAATCAAAAGTGATTTTGTGTGTTTAGGATGGATTAATTCGGCCATCAACCCATTCATTTATGCTTTCTATTCAGCAGACTTCAGACTCGCTTTCTGGCGACTAACATGTAGGAAATGTTCAAAGAGTAGACTGAACTTGGATGGCACAAATCGGAAATTACCCGCTTCGGTTAATTGGAAGAAAGATACGTTGAGGACGTGAAGTTCTCCGTACAGTTTCGAACTTATTCAATTATGTAGCGTCCGGTATTAGAATGACTGTGATTGACTCAAGTTTATTCAATTGCAGTCTATTAATAAAGAATGATATGTGTAAAAATTATTTACGTATGTTCGTAGGCTTATAACCAATCAATAGTTCTTATGCAATTTTATAAGATCTAGATATTTGACTATGTGAATACGCACAATACTTACTTTCAGATACGTAAATTCAAAAGATTTGCATAAATATAGTTAATCTTTCTTTGTAAGATGTGTAATTCAATATTATGGTTTCATTAAATGTTTATCAGTTTTTTAACCATGTTGAATTAAATTGTATTTTAAAAAGTTTTTGAACTTTTGTAATTTTTCCAAATTTTATCGGAAAATAAATATATTACAATAATATAATTTTATGCATTTTTTACACATGTATTGCAATTCATCAAAACCACATTAAAATAATTTAACATTATATACAATAGATTGAGTATTTGTGTTCATATATAAATGTGTGTAAATAACTTGACTGAAGAAATAAACTCGAAGCGCCGCGCTCATATAGCGAATTCTCTTGTTAAGCACAAGATAATTCAAAAATAAAAATAAAGAAAATAAATAATATGAATAGTTTATGAACAGTATTACAATTAATAATTAGTCTCGTAAAGAAAACAATGTACGACTGACACTTAATCTGTGATCAATATCAAAGTCTCATTATTGCATTCATTCGTGATATTTGTATACGAGAAATAAAAGATTAAAAATATCTATGCTTAATTATGTTGCTATACATATATACTCTCTTTCCATATCTCCTTAAATATGAATATAAAACTTATAATGTGAATATAAAACTTTACGCGCATACTTTATCTCTTATATTTCATGTCTTCGAGAAAAACACGCAATGAATGCTTCATATTAATATTTTAGTATTGTTATAATGTGATGTTATTCTTATAATAATTTATTTATGATTATTTATAAACAGCGTAAAATAACGATAAAATGCAATACATAACATACTTAATCATGCAGATTTATAGATATAGATGTAGAAATTTATAAATATATTTTAGAGATATATGATTATATTATAAGAATATTAGACGTATTACCAGAAATTATAAATTTAAATTATAAAAATTATAAATTTTAACCATACACATAGTAATTATACATAAAGTTATACATAATAGATATCATATACAAATAGATATAGTTGAGATGGTAGGTACTGCTACATAAATTTCGTATATTATGTAATTTCATCAATTGTTGAAGACTGTGTAGATATTGTGCGTAATAAATTTTGCTGGAAAATAAAAAGATTCAATGTTTGTTTTTAATTTGTTATTAATATATATATAATTTTAAACTATCAATATATCTTATCAATTATTTTGTCACACACACACAATGTCACACACACACACAATACACACACATAACACACACACACACACTTGCCGCATACACACACACACACATCTAAGTCCTACGCACACGCACACACACACGCACGAACGTACTTACGCGCACACACACCAACACACACGCTCGCGTGCGCACGTACACACGCACACACGCACGCACGTACACGCACGCGCACGCATTTCGCACGCACGCACGCACGCACGCAGTCCTGGCATACGGCACGGTATTTTCCTGCCTCGAGAAGGGAACACACACACACACACACACACACACACACAAAAGAGATGTAAATCTGACCGTGCAACCTCCACGTGGTATATTTCGGATAACGCTAATGCCGGCAGTATCGTAACTTTTAAACTCCATAACACGAAAAATACTTAATGGAAAATAACTTTATTATAGTGTTTTGGAAAGCTCTCAAAATAAGCTACAAGAGTATGTAATGAAAAGTAGTGGTTTCAATTTAAAAAATTGAAGGTGACCTTCGTGTGATCTTCAAACGACTATCCAAGGTCAAACCAATGGAACCGTTTTATGGCCCCCTTGAAACCATACAACTTTTGTCTGAAACATTTTCTTGTAAAATGCAAGGGAACGGAAATATTTGGGGTGATAGATTAAAATGGGTCACCCTGTATATATATATATATATATATATATATATATATATATATATATATATATAAAAACTACATAATTTTAGAACTGTAAGTATAAATTACTATTCTATAATTCAACTTAAAAAAATTCTCTGCATAATTTCGAATTTGTTTAGTAGCGTCTGCTAATAGAATGACTCTAATTAATTTATGTTTATTGTAATCGAAATATTATTAACAGACAATAATGTATACAAAAGCTGTGTTTGTACAAAACCAAAGTATGAGCATATAATTATATATTTTATAACATAAAAATGTATGTGAAAATCAATTTAATTAATTAATAATTTTATGTATAAAATGCAAATAGTAAATTAATTTTAATTATTACAGTTACACAAGTATATTCACGAATGGCTATGTAAGTAAAAATGAAATGCAATCTATGATTAATTTAATTAATTTGACAATGTATTTAAGAAAAATATACAATTATAGATGAACGACTTTAATTTGAATATCTAGGCACGTACTTATGTGTCTTTATTATATTGTATATAATTTAATAATTTTGAGAGATAAATGTAAAAGTTGAAGCGCCAAAAAGAATATATATCTTAAATTATTATATACTATATTATTGTTAATTTATATGACCTCTCTTATCTGTTTATACATTCATTTATATAGTATTATAAGTTTAAAAGATTAATAATTTTAATCCAAAAAATAAAAATAGATAGATAGTTAGATAAAGAGGGGAGAGGGGAAAAGAGGGAGAGAGAGAAAGGGGGAGAGAGAGAGAGTCGATATTATTTAAATCAAAATTTAGATTTTGTATTCGGTCTTTCAAGCTGAGGTCCTAGTAATCTTGAAATGTGCTAATTCACAAAACACTGCCAAAGCAGATAACAAAAACACAATGCTCGGATAGCCGAGCAGCCCTAGATACTCTTGCAAAATCCACCACGGAATCCTCTCTGATTTGGGACTGCATGCAAACACTCAACCGACTCGGGGAACACAACAAGGTTACCTTGATGTGGGTACCAAGGCATCCAAGGCAATGAGGTGGTGGACGAACGCGGGTATGACACTGCTGAACAGATCTTTGGAGTCCCCTTTGCCTTGGGCAAAAGACTCATCGTGGAACAGTTCCAAGAAATACACCGGATCTCCTGGGGGAAGAGACGGGGCTGCAGACAAGCGAAGATCCTGATGAATCAACCCTTACAGGACAGGGCACGCGAGCTCCTGGCCCTAAGCAGAGGGAGATTCAGATTTGCTCTCGGTCTTCTCACGGGGCATGTGCACCTTCGGACTCACATGTCCATTTTGGGGCTAGTGACGCAAGATACATATCGACTATGTGGAGAGGATAGGGAGGACGCCGTCCACATTCTGTGCCGCTGTCCCGCCCTTATGCCTCAAAAGATACAGACACCTAGGGTCTATGCTTCTGGACCCAGGTGATCTGAAGAACAAGAGGATAAACAACCTGTGCAATCTGGTGATAAACGCTGGCTTGGGTCTGCAGAGCTAATCCTCAATCACTAGCGGAAAATCACAATGGAACTTTTAGATGTAGGTGACCTTAGGGACTCTTTGTAGTACCACCCGCTGTACCCATTTACCACTACTACTACAAGGTTTCATATTAATATATTAAAACGAAAGAAAGTTGTGTAAATATATTTCTTTATTGGAAATGCTACACTATAAATTTTTATATTTTAATTATATATCGACTGATTTTTATTGTATTTATTATTTTTCAGATTCGTGCTCATGTCCTTCATGGTTTTCAGGAAGAGGAGAGATCTTATCCAGACCTTTATACAAACATTCCGCAAAAGCAAGGGATTTGTCGCATTTCTCTGTATTGTCTTTTGCTAGAAAAAATTAATTAAAAAGTAATAAGGAGTAAAGTATACCCTTTTTCCACTTGTAAGTATGATAAAGTAAATATAAATGTAGATGAATTGATTGCAAATAAACTGATCAAGATTTATTTACCACTATAACATTACAATATTTACTAAACAAAGTCAGTAAGCTTATATTTATTAAGAACTAGATTATTCGTATAACATTGATTATAAAACTTACTTTGATTTATGCAGTTATCCAAAATTTCTATTGGTTTTGATCCTGGTTCAGCTTTCAGTATTTTGGCACCTACACTACGCAATTTATCTGCATCATATTCTGATCCTTCCATCTAACATTTGCAAGAAAAGCATATAAAATATTAATAACATTATTCTAAGATTATTTTAAGATTATTTTTTGAAAATGTGTTTTGTACTATTTAAATCTTATTGTTTTGTATATAATATAAAAATATATGTATAAAAACATTAATTAAACAATAAAAATAATGATTTAAAAAAATTGTAAAGCAATACAAATAACTTTACATAAAAAATATTATGAAAAAAATTAAAAGTTACATTTTTTGTTCCAAGTTCTAAATAATTTATTCCACTTACCACTCCCGATTTTTGTAGGATACATTGCGCGAAACAACCATTCTTTTTTAATTTTTCTTGATTTTCAGATTGTTTGTGTTTGTCATGTATTAGATCTTCTATAGTAAATATGTCATCTAGAAAATAAATTTAAAAATATAAATATCGTATCTATGTAAATAATTATATACAAATTTTATTTATTTTATGTAATTTATATTCTTAAAAAGTTTATAAATTTATCAAGTTTTTTAATTAAAATTAATATAATATAAATTTAATATAAATTAATATAATATAAATTTAATATAAATTAATATAAATTTAATATAAATTTTAATATAAATTTTTGGATATATTTGAGAAAAAAACAAAGACTTTTCTATTATCAGAAATATATATTTTTTTATATAATTTTAATTAATTTAGAGGTTATTGATTTTGGAATTATATAGTAAAACTTTAATAGCTTTTAAAAAATTTTTAAAAATTTTAAAAAATAATTAAAATAGTCATATATTTATTTAATTTTTTATACAAGTTAAGATTTTGAATTACAAGATAAATTCTTTATTTAATTTTGATTTTAAATAGTCTAAAAAATGTATAATAAACTTGCATATATAATAACTGTTGTTAAAAAGTACTGACTTAAAACATAAAATCTCAGGTTTTGTAGTATGTTTGTAAATTTAAAAGAAATAAAAGTAAGATAAAAATCTAATATTATGTATGTATGAACTTACCATTAGATACATTATTTTCAGTTAAACAAGCATTGTAATGTTCGTTTCTGGATACTATCTTTCTCGAGCCAACAGCGAAAGACTAAAATAAGTACAATTTTATTACTCATTAGTTTAATGTTTGTTACGTTTAATTAAGTTTTCTTTTCATACAAAGATTAAAAACACAGATATTATTAATTGTGTGTGTGTGTATGTGTGTGTGTCGTGTGTGAGCACGCGCGCGCGCGTGTGTGTGTATCCAAAGTAATATTTATAATTTATTTATTATTAAATTGTAGAAAAGTTTTTATTGCATTTGTAAGAAACTTTTTGCTCCTTCTTATTAATATTAAATTTTTATGACAAAAAGATACTTACGGTGAGAGCAAAAATGCAAATATAGAATGTGAGTGTCTTCATTTTATTGATAAAATTATTCTACTGTCTTGAACAATAATGCGCTGGAACCTAACAGCATCGTATATATATATACTATCTGTAATTATGTTATCTGTAAATGGCATAGAGTTCTAAGATCATAGATCACATAAAGTGCATATGCAAAAGCTAATGATAAATCACTAATACAAACTTTTAGTATTATTAATATAAGTTGTCAAGATACACTTACACATATAATTTTTTGATATGTTGGCAATTTCCTCAGATAAGTATGTATTCTGATTACTTTATTCTTTGACTTTTTATGTTGTGTCAGTTAATCAAGTGTTTATGTTTATCGCTTTTGTACGTTCTAAAGAAATCTCAGATTTTTAAAGATTAATAATCGCAAATGTTTGAAGAATTGCTTTGGAGTAAATTTACATAAAACAGAAATATTCGACTTACACAAGAATGTTTTAAACATTTTTGTGTATGAATTTTTAAAAACTTAACTAATTATATCGTGATGAAAATTAGAACGGTTGTGTGTAATTTTTGTTTTCCTATTATTTTGTTTTTCTATTCTATTTATAATTTATGTACTTTAATAAAGACTGATAAAGTGTAAAACTGTGTAGAAACTATTTGTGCTAACTATATATATAAATATATAATATCCAATTTCCTAATTTTCTTTCTAGATAAATATAATATAAGTATAATATAAGATTGTGTTAATATATTTTTTTAAAGAATACGTTACATCTAAATTTTATATTTTCAAGTAATTTGTTTTTTTAGTGTTAAACGCGTTTTGGCAGTTAAAAACAATAATAGTTAAATTACATAAATAAAAAGCAATTTTTGTTACTAATTGAAAAGATTTTAAATGTTATATGATACTAGTAAGATATGATACTATAATACAAATATTTATATAAAAATATATTATTATAGAAAAGAAGAACTTTTAGAAAGAGTCTTTAATAATAATTATATTACAAAATGTATACACTCCTTATTATTCAAAAATATATAATATATAATAAGAGACATATAATTGTTTTCATTAAATGTTTTATTTTATTTATTAGATTTTTTTATTTATTTATTTAGAAATAAATGTAACAAATCAAAATACAATTTTTATATTTGCAGCACATTTATTAAATCAAAATTTATTAAACAAAAATGAAGACAGTACATATAAGAGAGTATATATATTGTAGATTTTTATTTATATGTAATGTAAATTGTGTGTGTTTATGTGTGCGCATTAAATGTGCATTATACAGTAATTATACAGATAACATTCAATTTTTGCATTTACTTATATTTATTCAGCTTGTTCTGTTTCTGTTTCTTCTTCTGATTCTTCTACTCTTTCATGATTTTTATGTTTCTGTCCGTAGTTATGTAAATTTCTTGCGACGCATGCGAACAAAGTGAAACTTTTCTCACATTCTTGCTCAATGCTTCTCGCTATATAAATAAAAATTTTAAAAATATAATTAAATGATGTTGGAGTATACATATATTATATTTTAATAATAAATTCTTTACAGGAATTTTAAATATGTTACTTATGTACATCAAAAATTTAATCGAATTAAAACTATGTGGATTTTACTTTTCAAGCCTGGTGCTATGTTTTAAGACTGACAAAAAGAGTCTTCGCGCAGTCTAACAAATTATAAGAAGATATTTAATATTCATATAAATAATATTAATAAAGCTGAACAAGATCCTAGTACGGACCGAATATGGCCTACAGTTTGTTATTTCTCTACAGTTTGTTACAGTTTTTAATATGCAAATGCATTATTCGAAAACTAGCATATTACACATGCAAAAGTATAGATAATACATTTTTTGTAATGCCTTATTTCTTGATAATTATATCTTGATAATTTGTGTAGTTTTATATATTTGTAATAAATTATAATAAGATATATAGCTTACCTTCTTTCATGCATTTGCGCGCAATTCTGTGAACTGTAGCTTGTGCAGGATTATCCCCAACTGCTTCATCTATTTTTGCATGAACTTGAGCTTCCTTAATGTTTGTTCCTTCCATCTAATATTGTAGAAGAAAATTATAAATAATGGGAAATAAATTATAAATTGTAATAATTTTACATAATTTAAGAGCTATATAATTTGAAATATATTTATTATAAATCAAATAGCATAATATACTTTTATTAACAAGATATGATATTACTTTGTCTATCAATTTGACATCAAACATTATATGTAGTCGAATTGACATTAGTTAATGGTTAATCAAATTAATTGTTATTTATAAAATTACTAAATATTTAATAACTTAAAATTTTATTATCTTTTGACAATTAATATTGTTGGATATTTTGTATGAAATATGCATAACATATATTTGTAAACACTTACTAAATTTTGTTTTTTCAACGTACACGCAAGCCAGCAGCCATTTTTTCTTGTTTTTTCTCTATTTTCAGGTTCTAAATGTACGCCAGTCATTATCTCATCCTCTTCGTATATGTCACCTAAAAAATAAAACGAATCAATGTAAGACAAAAATTTGTTTTTACAAAAATGTTAATAAATGTTATTATAAATTTTAATTTAAATGTAAAAATGTTAATATAAATAAAATATTAAAGAACTATATAAATAAGAAAGATGCTTAATCGCACACAAATCAGATAAAATAGAATTGATTTAAAATTGATTAAGAAGAAAATGAATAAGTTATTGGAAATCGGTGTGTGTAATAATAACTTACTGTAAGTCAAATTATTTTCAGTCAGGCAAGTATCAAAATCATCGTCGATAGTTCCTATTGCATTTTTGATACGTTTTATTACAGTTTGTTTTATTACTATAGAACTAGCCAACTGCAACTTAAATATTTACATTTTATTTAATTTATGCTTTTTTAAATGCATATTATTTAAAAAAATTTTTTATAGTTTTATAATTTAAATAAAATATATATAAAATTTAAATTAAATAATTTAATTCAAATTTTTTATAGTTTATTAAAAGTTATAATACTTACAGCAAGTATTAAAACAGAGATGCAAAGCACTTTCATTTTGTACAGATTATATCTCCACTGAAATAAGCAATTAAATAACTGCAGCTACACTATATACTCACATATATATAAGTATATACTTATTTAAAAATACAAAATACATACGATAAGTTAGAGAAACAAGATCATAGATCAAACAAATATAAATTATGCAACATGAAAAGAGATGATTAGCTAATATTATAATATTTCAATACTGTCTTATGATATAAATTGGCAAGGATAAAAAATATAATAAATAGTAAAATTAAATAAAAAAATAGCAATAATGGAATAGACATAATAAATTATATACACATAATAAATTTATTATCAAATTTTGTAGATTATAAATAACAAAATATTTTTTTTGTTCTGGAAACTGAATCGTGATTTAAATAGAAACTTATTTATAATGAAAAGTATTTTTACATTATTATTATTATTATTGTAAGATTAAGCATTCTTCTTGATTTATACTAGAAAATAATAATGTATAGTATTTTATTAAATGCAAAAGTTTTTTATTAAGTTTTATATTAAAACTATACTATATTACTATGCTTTATGTTAGTAACATATACTTTTACTGTATCATTTATCATTTATCTCTTACCTCATAACCACTCTTTAGAAGGTAAATATTTAAAAAATGTTTATTTTCTTGTAATATACATTATATTTAAAAAAAAATTGTTTAAAAATTTTTAATTGATTTTCTAACAAATTTGCTAGTAAGTAAAATATAATTATATTTTATTATTTTTTGTAATTTCAATTATGCATCTAGAACATTTCAAAATTTTGATGAGAGATAATATATTTAAATACTTGCTAAGAAAATGTTGATTTGGAATTGATCAAAAATAAATAAAATGAAAAATATATTAGACAGTTACTGCTTATTATTGTCCATACTTCAATTGGAATTCACAAATTGTTTTTCGTTATTAGATTATTTTTTTAATTTACTTATTACAGTCATAGATGAAGTAAAAGACTAAAATGTTTTTAGTTTTATCTTAAATATAATTATAGTTAAATTTCTTTTAAAGCTTAACAAGTTTTTACATGAAAAATTGTTGATATATTAATATAGTATTTACTGTTTATAACTGGATATAATAAATACTGTTCTGTTTGTAACAAATAGAACTTTGTATTTGCTTATATAATATTTTAATTAATACTTAATAGAGAAACTGATTTATAATATCCTAAAAGGGTAAATACAGAGGTTAAAGGCTTTCATCTTGTTGATATCGTTTTTTGTGCGTAAATGTTGTTTTGTGAAATTTTCCTCGCGTTTGTTGGAAAATGTCGTGTTTATTATTAATTGCAAATATGAAAAATATAAACCACAGATAAGAAATCAAACTCTGCTTTCAGAATTGCAATTTTTAAATTTTATTATTTATCAATTTTTCCATATTTATAACTAAATAAACAATTTTTAATTAAAGATAAGATTACATAGTAAATTTAAAAATTTGACATATTAAATACTAAATCATCAGATATAGTTTTTGTACAAGTCTTTGTGTATCATTATTTTTAAAATATTATTAGTTTATTTATAAAAATATTAAAAAATAATAGGAAGAATTGCTTCAGTATAATCATGAAAGAAATTATTCAATATGTTTTCTAACAATGACATTTTAAATTTTAATGTGTAATATTTTAATTTTGTCTTCTGTTGTATATTATTGCATGTATTTATTATTATATACATGTATTATTATCATACATAATTTAAACTAATGTAAGAAGTACGTATAGTGCTGCCGCAGTGCTCTTATCGCGTAAAGTTGAACGGAAACAAACTTTCATCATCATTTTAATTCCATTTCTCACTTCTCTTCTAGAATAGCGCGAATATGGGTTGAACTGGCTCCGAAATGTGTCTCTTACATAACTCGTTTAATTGGTAAGAAAAAGTAATATTTTGTTTTATTCTTTGTAACAACAACTATCATGTAATATACATCCGGCATGCACTGCCAATTCGTTTGAAGGCGTACTTTAAAAGACTTTGGTTAAAAATACTTTGGTTAACTTTGGTTAAAAATTAAGAATATTGCTGCGCCATCTTAATTCCGTTCTCATTTTAGAACGCGGCGAACATGTGAGAAACCGGTTTTGGAACGAGTGACGTCTATTTTAATTGGTAAAAATGACATGTATAACATTGCAATTATTTACTGTAGTATCTATCGTGTAATACATATTTGATACTCGGATATTGAGGATTCTAAGAATATGTATTTTACTTCGGTCGAAAATGTATCGCGTGGGCAATGGCGAAGGTGATAATATTTTCGAACATCGCGGATATCTACTTGTATATTAATATTTATTTGTAAAAGTGCAAAATATTGTAATAATAGTGATAAAACGCATATGGTATTTGCTACTCAAAATATGGAAAATGTATGTACGCGAAGTTAAGATCGGGACGGATAGCGCCGCCGCGTCGCTTTGTCGCATGAAGTCGTCTCCGCAGGAGACGAAGCGCCATGTTAATTCCGCTTTCATTTGCAGAACGCAGCAGACACGGAACGGATCGGTTCCGGAGCGAATTAGCATCACTTATTTAACTGGTAAGTAAACGAAATATTTACTTTGTATTTATATTGCAGTATCGATATCACGTATTCGGCGCGCAGATACTCATAATTCGTTCGGACGTGTATTTTAAAAAATAGTCCGGCCAAACCGCTATCTTTGCGCGAATTTATTGGCGTCACTGTTGTCGCGTAAAGTTTCTTACGCGGGAGACGAAGTGCCTGCGCCATGCTAATACCGCTTTCATTTGCAGAACGCGGCGGATATGGAGTTGACCGCTTTGGAGTGGCATCGCAGCTTTAATTGATAAGAAAAACCTTGTCTTATTTCTTATACATACTAACTCACGTAATACGAGTAGCAGTACGTATATGTTCAGCACGCACAAAGTATGATATAATCGTGCGATTGTTGTATTCTAATAGTTATAATTGTGCTTAATTTTAATCAACCATTTGTTCGTTTAGCGAACATATGTTTCCTATACGTTTAAAAGTTATCTTTTATATCATTTTGAACACTATGTTACTTTAAATTTTTTATAATTGTGTGTTACAGAATCGTCTTAGCTACGTGACTGATAACTCCACTGTTGCGCATCGGTCGGTGAGTGACAAATGCTACAAAGCAATAAGATAATGGAAAAAGAAGGCGGAATACGATGTGATGACAAATCGTGTGCAAGGTGAATATATAATTATAATATTCTTTATTATCAAAGGAAATAATTTGTTTACACAATAATATTTGATGACATAATATAATAATATATTATATATAATATATTGCTTAAATAAAAAAATATTGTAAATTATGATAAGATTAAAATATTCAGCAAAATATTTACCTTATGTTTAATGTTAAAAAATATATATAATTTTTCCAAGCATTTAAAATATTATATCAAGATTAGATTCTTCTTATTTTATAAAAATTGATAAAAATTTAATATAAATTAATATTTTAGAAAAAAATTGTTTATTAAGATATTATTGTTATTAAAAATTTAATCAGAATAAAAAATAAGGTATTTGCAAAAATTATTTTTTGACAAATTTATTTTAGATGTTACTTTTATTGAGATATATTTGTGTGTTACAGATACTATGTTTATTATAATTCTATATGTATTCTTCTATGTATATTATAATTCTTCTTATATTTTATAAACTTACGTTTCATACATTTTTACGTTTTACTCGCTCGATCACTAATCACTGTCACCGAGTCAAATAATCACCGAGTAATTATTTGATTGAAAATTACTCAAAGAAATACACATGATACACAACACGTGTTTACTTTGCGACAGCAAGCAGTCAACTGATTTTTAGTTATGGTTGTACGCCAAGTAAACATAAACTCGGCGATGATCGACAGTGAGTGAAAATGTGTGAAACGTAAGTTTATGAAAGAAGAATATTTGCGTTTAATTACTCAGCTGTGGATTGTTAATATGAAATATATAATGTCGCATAAAATTTATATTTATAGTATTATTTTATATAATAGATAGTTTATTTTAAATAATGTAATATTTAACTAAAGATAAAATGTTTTTAAAATAAAGTACACATTTAAGTTTAAAGAAAATTTCGTTATTATATATGCAAATTGTGTATTTTTAATGATGAAAATACTTTTTTGCTTACTCTATATCTCCATATCCTTCTAAATTGATTTCTATAAATAAAGAATACAAATCTCGTGTATAATTTATAATAGCTTATCATTACATACATTATTTTTATTTAAAAAATGATATAATTTTTATTAACGAATCCTAATTGCTTGAAGTTTACATATACAAGATAAGAGAGGCTAGAACATGTATGCAAAATTTTATTTTAATTATTATGTTAAATATTTTTTGTAAATAACACTACACATATATTATTTATATTTAAATAATTTATATAAAACCGTGTTAATATAATATTAACTATGATTAAATAAAGAGACACAATTTTTATATCAATAGGAACACACTAAGACATCAGTAAGAAGATCTTAGATAGTTTAATATAATTAATTTACAATAAGAGAATACTTACAATAAAAGCAAAAGTGCAAACATAGAAATGTCTTTTTTTAAATACAATATAATTTTATCTTTATAAATTATAGAACTTTTCAGAAGCCAATAATGTAAAATATATTTCTACCAACAGCAAATATACGTAAAATTGGGAAGTCAGAGATTGTTTAAAAGTATCATGCAGATGTAAGAATAATAATTATTAATTATTAATTATTAAGTATTAATTATCAATTATTAATTATTATTAATTATTAATTATTATTAATTATTAATTATTAATTATTATTAATTAGACTTACTGTTACAGATATGAGTTGTTTGGATTCGTAAAATACATATATGGAATTTTCTTATACATGTTTCTTTAGATGTGTTCACTTATTCTTTCATTCATTTATTATTTCTTATTATATTTGTATTCTTAATATCTATGTTAAAAAAATTATCGACTTAAAATAATGATTTGTCTTTATATAAGTATTTTATTTACATTCTATTCTTTTATTTACATTCTGGATTTATTTAGTTTTCTGGCAAATGACATGTCGAAAATGTTTGACATACTGATTGTAAATGGCATGAAGATATCTTAACCATATATATATATATATATATATATATATATATATATATATTATTTTATATGTGTATGTATATATTTATATTTATATATAAAACTACATAATTCTAGAACTATAAATATAAATTACTATTTTATAATTCAACTTAAAAAACGCAAAATTCTCTGCATAATTTCGAATTTGTTTAGTAGCGTCTGCTAAAAGAATGACTCTAATTAATTTATGTTTATTGTAATCGAAATATTATTAACAGACAATGATGTTTACAAAAGCTGTGTTTGTACAAAACCAAAGTATGAGCATATAATTATAACATAATTTTATAACATAAAAATATGAAAATCAATAAAATTAATTAATAATTTTATGTATAAAATGCAAATAGTAAATTAATTTTAATTATTACAGTTACACAAGTATATTCACGAATGGCTATGTAAGTAAAAAGAAATGCAATCTATGATTAATTTAATTAATTTGACAATGTATTTAAGAAAAATATACAATTATAGATGAGTGACTTTAATTTGAATATCTAGGCATGTAGTTATGTGTCTTTATTATATTGTATATAATTTAATAATTTTGAGAGATAAATGTAAAAGTTAGAGCGCTAAAAAGAATATAATATATCTTAAATTATTATATATTATATTATTGTTAACTTATATGACCTCTCTTATCTGATTATACATTCATTTACATAGTATTATAAGTTTAAAAAGATTGATAATTTTAATCCGAAAAATAGAAATAGATAGATAGTTAGATAAAGAAGGGAGAGGGGACGGGAAGGAGAGAGAGAAAGGGGGGAAAGAGAGAGAGAGTCGATATTATTTAAATCAAAATTTAGGTTTTGTATTCGGTCTTTCAAGCTGAGATACTAGCCATCTTAAAATGTGCGAATTCACAAAACACTGCCAAGGCAGATAACAAAAGCACAATGCTCGGATAGCCGAGCAGCCCTAGATGCTCTTGCAAAATCTACCACGGAATCCTCCCTGGTTTGGGACTGCATGCAAACACTCAACCGACTCGGGGAACACAACAAGGTTATCTTGATGTAGGTACTTGGTCACCAAGGCATCCAAGATAATAAGATGGTGGACGAACGCGGGTATGACACTGCTGAACAGATCTTTGGAGTCCTTTTTGTCTTGGGCAAAAGACTCATCGTGGAACAGTTCCAAGAAATGCACCGGATCTCCTGGGGGAAGGGACGGGGCTGCAGACAAGCGAGGATCCTGATGAATCAACCCTTACAGGACAGGGCACGCGAGCTCCTGGCCCTAAGCAGAGGGAGATTCAGACTTGCTCTCGGTCTTCTCACGGGGCATGTGCACCTTCGGACTCACATTTTGGGGCTAGCGACGCAAGATACACGTCGAGTATGTGGAGAGGATAGGGAGGACGCCGTCCACATCTCTGTGCCGCTGTCCCGCCTTATGCCTCAAAAGATACAGACACCTAGGGTCTATGCTTCTGGACCCAGGTGATCTGAAGAACAAGAGGATAAACAACCTGTGCAATCTGGTGATAAACGCTGGCTTGGGTCTGCAGAGCTAATCCTCAATCACTAGCGGAAAATCACAATGGAACTTTTAGATGTAGGTGACCTTAGGGACTCTTTGTAGTACCACCCGTTGTACCCATTTACCACTACTACTACTAGGTTTCGTATTAATATATCAAAATGAAAGAAAGTTGTGTAAATATCAAGCGACGCGGGAGCGTCGCGACGCCAAGTACATATTATTAAAGAAAAAGATCCGAGCAATGAGAGTCACTGCATAGTCGAGGCGCTCCCAAGTACCTTTTCCCGAGTTTCGCGTCGCTTGATTTTCAATTTAAAATATCTCGGGAACTAAAGCCGTAATCAAAAATTTAACGGCATTTTTATTATAAATATAAAACGAGAGCTTTCGATTGCGATTAGTTTGAATAAAATCGGTGCAGTCAATCCTGAGATATGATGATCGCATATCGAAAAAGTGATATTTTAACAGTTCCTTTTTCTTCAGGTTCAGACTCACATGTACATGCGCTTGCACGCATACATTTTCATTTAAGAAACATCACAATCGCATCGTCGTTCACGTATATACACACGTACACAACACATGCAATAATGGCAGTGTGTTAATCTTTTACGTCTGGCATCTTTGACGATAGAGTGAGCTAGTGGCGTTCTGCGAGCGTTCACTATCGATACTAGATTCGGTAACAGATATAATTATCGATCTTATTAATAATATGAATAGTATAAAGGATATAATCGAGCACCAAATAAATATAACATTACGATGTAAGATATGTAATTATACAGATGTAAAGAGTCATATAAATTATATATTACGAGTTCAATTACCCGAAAATTTAAAAAAATCATATACTTTACAAGAATTAATGCAACATAGTTTTTCACGTTGGAATAACATTGAAAAAACATGTCCCAATTGTGGTGCCATTTCTGCGCTTGAAAAGACTGATATAATTACAACAAGAAACATTATCATCTTACAGTTATTGTTATTTAAAAATAGTGATACTAAAATTATTAAAATAACAGATTTAAAAATTAAATCTGTACCTACGGAAAAAATATGTATTTGTGCAAATAAATATAAAGTTGTTAGTGGAATCTTTCATCAAGGCAAAAGTACAATTGATGGACATTATACAAACATACTACGTGTTAAAGGTTCCGAATGGCAACTAATAGATGATTCGAAAGTACAAAAGTGCAACTGGCCTCGAAATGCAAAAAATGCATACGTACTTTTTGTAGAAAAAATATAATTAAATTGCTACAAAAAACAGTGAAATCACCACAAAAAACCTTACAAAGGTAAAAAAAAGAACGCCAAGTACATAAAAAATACTGCTTTTGTGGCGTACAATTTGTACATAACAAAAAAGTACTAAAAAAATTTATCTTTAATATATATATTAATCAAAACTAATTATGAAATCATATTCAATAAGCCAAGTACATAATAACAATTCAATTTACAAAAATTTGTAATTTAAAATAATATTTAATGTTATTACATATTTATAAAATAGTATTATTATATTTTAATACTGCCAAGTTATTCTGTTAGTGTGTTATTAAAAATTAATATGGAATAAAAAAATAAAAATTTAATTTAAAAAACTTGGCGTTGCTTGTTTTCAAAATCTAAAGAGTACAGAGTACGGCGTCATGAGTGCTTTTACACATGAATATATTCACATATCGGAACACATATGCAATTTTCTATATATGTATATATATGCAAAATATATAAATGTGCCGTCTGTACATTAATTAAGTTTGCACACGCTCAGTTTAGCAACGCCAAGTTTTTTAAATTAAATTTTTATTTTTTTATTCCATATTAATTTTTAATAACACACACTAACAGAATAACTTGGCAGTATTAAAATATAATAATACTATTTTATAAATATGTAATAACATTAAATATTATTTTAAATTACAAATTTTTGTAAATTGAATTGTTATTATGTACTTGGCTTATTGAATATGATTTCATAATTAGTTTTGATTAATATATATATTAAAGATAAATTTTTTTAGTACTTTTTTGTTATGTACAAATTGTACGCCACAAAAGCAGTATTTTTTATGTACTTGGCGTTCTTTTTTTTACCTTTGTAAGGTTTTTTGTGGTGATATTTCTTTATTGGAAATGCTACACTATAAATTTTTATATTTTTATTATATTGTATATTATATTGTATATTATATTGTATATTATATTTTTATTATATATTGACTAATTTTAATTGCATTTATTATTTTTCAGATTCGTGCTCATGTCCTTCATGGTTTTCAGGAAGAGGAGAGATCTTATCTAAACCTTTATACAAACATTCCGCAAGAGCAAGGGATTTGTCGCATTTCTCTGTATCGTCTTTTGCTAGAAAAAATTAATTAAAAAGTAATAAGGAGTCAAGTATATCCTTTTTCCACTTGTAAGTATGATAAAGTAAATATAGATGTATTAATTGCAGATTAACTGATCAAGATTTATTTAACACTATAACATTATAAAATTTACTAAACAAAGTCAATAAGTTTATATTTATTAATAACTAGATTATTCGAATAACATTGATTATAAAACTTACTTTGATTCATACAGTTACCCAAAATTTCCATTGATTTTGATCCTGGTTCAGCTTTCAGTATTTTGGTAGCTACTCTACGCATTTTATCTGCATCATATTCTGATCCTTCCATCTAACATTTGCAAGAAAAACATATAAAATATTAACCCTTATGTGCACAACCAACTTTTTCCACGTTGTTGCACAACCGGGGTACCCGGGTATCCACTGCGAGTTTATCTTAATTTTTGACAGTTTAAACAAACGGAATCGTTTGAAATAAATTTATTTCATTAAATAAACATCAATAGAAAGTATTTAAGTCATATTGGAGATCCTGAGCCCGCCACAGCATTCCAAAAAATAAACATAACAATTGAGTACCGGAGCGCTGCGCAGGTACGAAGGGGATCGGGCGACCTTAGTCGACCGGCTGTAGTGGGGATGTAGTGGGGATAATACGGCAATAGCAGAATTATATTTGTTGTTTATTTATAAACTACCATTACCTAAATAAAATATTAATCAATGTTATTAATTAATTTCTGAGCGAAAACATAATTTTACACCTAGTGGATACCCGGGTACCCGGTTGTGCCCAACGTGTATGTGTCATAAAACCATGTAATTTAGGTTAAAAAAATTCGAAAAAAAATTTTTTTTCAGTCGTTTCATATTCTCAAAGAGTTCAACGAGGCATTCCTAGACGGAAAAATCGATATTTCAATTTTTCATAAAGTTATACGCAAAAGTATGGCGCGGTGGATACCCGGGTACCCGGTTGTGCACATAAGAGTTAATAACATTATTCTAAGATTATTTTAAGATTATTTTTTGAAAATATGTTTTGTACTATTTAAATCTTATTGTTTTTTATATAATATAAAAATATATGTATAAAAACATTAATTAAATAATAAATATAATGATTAAAAAAAATTGTAAAACAAAATAACCTTACATAAAAAATATTCTGAGAAAAATTAAAAATTACATTTTTATGTCCCAAGTTCTAAATAATTTATTCCACTTACCACTCCCGATTTTTGTAGGATACATTGCGCGAAACAACCATTCTTTTTTAATTTTTCTTGATTTTCAGATTGTTTGTGTTTGTCATGTATTAGATCTTCTATAGTAAATATGTCATCTAGAAAATAAATTTAAAAATATAAATATTGTATCTATGTAAATAATTATATACAAATTTTATTTATTTTATGTAATTTATATTCTTAAAAAGTTTATAAATTTATCAAGTTTTTTAATATAAATTAATATAAATTAATATAATATAAATTTAATATAAATTAATATAAATTTAATATAAATTTCAATATAAATTTTTCGGATATATTTGAGAAAAAACAAAGACTTTTTTATTATCAGAAATATATATTCTTTTATATAATTTTAATTAATTTAGAGGTAATCGATTTTGGGATTATATAGTAAAACTTTAATAGCTTTTAAAAAATAATTAAAATAATCGTATATTTATTTAATTTTTTATACAAGTTAAGATTTTGAATTACAAGATAAATTCTTTATTTAATTTTGATTTTAAATAGTCTAAAAAATGTATAATAAACTTGCATATATAATAACTGTCGTTAAAAAGTACTGACTTAAAACATAAAATCTCAGGTTTTGTAGTATGTTTGTAAATTAAAAAGAAATAAAAGTAGGATAAAAATCTAATCTTATGTATGTATGAACTTACCATCAGATACGTTATTTTCAGTTAAACAAGCATTATAATGTTCGTTTCTGGATCCTATCTTCCTCGAGCCAACAGCGAAAGACTAAAATATGTACAATTTTATTACTCATTAGTTTAATGTTTGTTACGTTTAATTAAGTTTTTTTTTCATACAAAGATTAAAAACACAGATATTATTAATTGTGTGTGTGTGTATGTGTGTGTGTCGTGTGTGAGCACGCGCGCGCGCGTGTGTGTGTATCCAAAGTAATATTTATAATTTATTTATTATTAAATTGTAGAAAAGTTTTTATTGCATTTGTAAGAAACTTTTTGCTCCTTCTTATTAATATTAATTTTTTATGACAAAAAGATACTCACGGTGAGCGCAAAAATGCAAATATAGAATGTGAATTTCTTCATTTTATTGATAAAATTATTCTACTGTCTTGAACAATAATGCGCTGGAACCTAACAGCATCGTATATATATATACTATCTGTAATTATGTTATCTGTAAATGGCATAGAGTTCTAAGATCATAGATTACATAAAGTGCATATGCAAAAGCTAATGATAAATCACTAATACAAACTTTTAGTATTATTAATATAAGTATATTGTCAAGATACACTTACACATATAATTTTCTAATATGTTGGCAATTTTCTCAGATAAGTATGTATTCTGATTATTTTATTTTTTGATAATTATTTTTTGATTTTTTATGTTGTGACAGTTAATCAACTGTTTATGTTTATCGCTGTTGTACGTTCTAAAGAAATCTCAGATTTTTAACGATTAATAATCGCAAATGTTTGAAGAATTGCTTTAGAGTAAACTTACATAAAACAAAAATATTCGACTTAACACAAGAATGTTTTAAACATTTTTGTGTGTGAATTTTTAAAAATTTAAAAAAATTTTTAAAAACTTGACTAATTATATTGTAATGAAAATTAGAACGGTTGTGTGTAATTTTTGTTTTTCTATTATTTTGTTTTTCTATCTTATTTATGTACTTTAATAAAGACTGATAGAGTGTAAAACTGTGTAGAAACTATTTGTGCTAACGATATACCTACAATATGTATATAAATACATAATATCCAATTTCCTAATTTTCTTTCTAGATAAATATAATATAAGTATAATATAAGATTGTGTTAATATATTTTTTTAAAGAATACGTTACATCTAAATTTTATATTTTCAAGTAATTTGTTTTTTTAGTGTTAAACGCGTTTTAGTAGTTAAAAAAAATAATAGTTAAATTATATAAATAATAAGCAATTTTTCTTACTAATTGAAAAGATTTTAAATGTTATATGATATCATAGTAAGATATGATATTATAATACAAATATTAATATTATAATATTATAATACAAATATTAATATAAAAATATATTATTATAGAGAAGAAGAACTTTTAGAAAGAGTTTTTAATAATAATATATTATATTACAAAATGTATACACTCCTTATTATTCAAAAATATATTATCATAAGAGACATATAATTGTTTTCATTAAATGTTTTATTTTCTTTATTTAGAAATAAATGTAACAAATCAAAATACAATTTTTATATTTGCAGCACATTTATTAAATCAAAATTTATTAAACAAAAATGAAGACAGTACATATAAGAGAGTATATATATTGTAGATTTTTATTTATATGTAATGTAAATTGTGTGTGTTTATGTGTGCGCATTAAATGTGCATTATACAGTAATTATACAGATAACATTCAATTTTTGCATTTACTTATATTTATTCAGCTTGTTCTGTTTCTGTTTCTTCTTCTGATTCTTCTACTCTTTCATGATTTTTATGTTTCAGTCCGTAGTTATGTAAATTTCTTGCGACGCATGCGAACAAAGTGAAACTTTTCTCACATTCTTGCTCAATACTTCTCGCTATATGAATAAAAATTTTAAAAATATAATTAAATGATGTTGGAATATACATATATTATATTTTAATAATAAATTCTTTACAGGAATTTTAAATATGTTGCTTATGAACATCAAAAATTTAATTGATTAATCGATTTAAAACTATGTGGATTTTACTTTTCAAGCGTGGTGCTGTGTTTTAAGACTGACAAAAAGAGTCTTTGCGTAGTCTATCAAATTATAAGAAGATATTTAATATTCATATAAATAATATTAATAAAGCTGAACAAGATCCTAGTACGGGCCGAATATAGCCTACAGTTTGTTATTTCTCTACAGTTTGTTATTTTAATATGCAAATTCATTCTCCAAAAACTAGCATATTACGCATGCAAAAGTATAAATATATTTTTTGTAATGTCTTATTTCTTGATCATTATATCTTGATAATTAGTATAGTTTTTATATATTTGTAATAAATTATAATGAGGTATATAGCTTACCTTCTTTCATGCATTTGCGCGCAATTCTGTGAACTGTAGCATGTGGAATTACAGGATTATCATCAATTATTTCATTTATTTTTGCATGAACTTGAGCTTCCTTAATGTTTGTTCCTTCCATCTAATATTGTAGAAGAAAATTATAAATAATGGGAAATAAATTATAAATTGTAATAATTTTGCGTAATTTAAGAGCTGTATAATTTAAAATATATTTATTATAAATTAAATAGCATAATATACTTTTATTAACAAGATATGATATTACTTTGTCTATCAATTTGACAACAAACATTATATGTGTTTGTAGTCGAATTGACATTAGTTAATGGTTAATCAAATTAATGTTAATGTTGTTATTTATAAAATTACTAAATATTTAATAACTTAAAATTTTATTATCTTTTGACAATTAATATTGTTGGATATTTTGTATGAAATATGTATAAAATATTTGTAAATACTTACTAAATTTTGTCTTTTCAACACGCACGCAATCCAGCAGCCATTTTTTCTTGTTTTTTCTGTATTTTCAGGTTCTGAATATACGCCAGTCATTATCTCATCCTCATTGTATATGTCACCTAAGAAATAAAACGAATCAATGTAAGAGAAAACTTGTTTTTACAAAAATGTTAATATAATAAACGTTATAAATTTTAATTTAAATGTAAAAATGTTAATATAAATAAAATATTAAAGAACTATATAAATAAGAAAAATGCTTAATCGCAAACAAATCAGATAAAATAGAATTAATTTAAAATTGATTAAGAAAAAGTGAAAAAGTTATTGGAAATCGGCAACGATGTGTGTAATAATAACTTACCGCGAGTCAAATTATTTTCAGTCAGGCAAGTATTAAAATCACCGTTGATAGTTTCTAATGCATTATTTTTGATATGTTTTTTTAGTTCTACAGAACTAGCCAACTGCAACTTAAATATTTACATTTTATTTAATTTATGCTTTTTTAAATGCATATTATTTAAAAAAATTTTTTATAATTTTATAATTTAAATAAAATATATAAAAATTTAAATTAAATAATTTAATTCAAATTTTTTATAGTTTATTAAAAGTTATAATACTTACAGCAAGTATTAAAACAGAGATGCAAAGCACTTTCATTTTGTACAGATTATATCTCCACTGAAATAAGCAATTAAATAACTGCAGCTACACTATATACTCACATATATATAAGTATATACTTATTTAAAAATACAAAATACATACGATAAGTTAGAGAAACAAGATCATAGATCAAACAAATATAAATTATGCAACATGAAAAGAGATGATTAGCTAATATTATAATATTTCAATACTGTCTTATGATATAAATTGGCAAGGATAAACAATATAATAAATAGTAAAATTAAATAAAAAAATAGCAATAATGGAATAGACATAATAAATTATATACACATAATAAATTTATTATCAAATTTTGTAGATTATAAATAACAAAATATTTTTTTTGTTCTGGAAACTGAATCGTGATTTAAATAGAAACTTATTTATAATGAAAAGTATTTTTACATTATTATTATTATTATTGTAAGATTAAGCATTCTTCTTGATTTATACTAGAAAATAATAATGTATAGTATTTTATTAAATGCAAAAGTTTTTTATTAAGTTTTATATTAAAACTATACTATATTACTATGCTTTATGTAAGTAACATATACTTTTACTGTATCATTTATCATTTATCTCTTACCTCATAACCACTCTTTAGAAGGTAAATATTTAAAAAATGTTTATTTTCTTGTAATATACATTATATTTAAAAAAAAATTGTTTAAAAATTTTTAATTGATTTTCTAACAAATTTGCTAGTAAGTAAAATATAATTATATTTTATTATTTTTTGTAATTTCAATTATGCATCTAGAACATTTCAAAATTTTGATGAGAGATAATATATTGATAATACTTGCTAAGAAAATGTTGATTTGGAATTGATCAAAAATAAGTGAAATGAAAAATATATTAGACAGTTACTGCTTATTATTGTCCATACTTCAATTGGAATTCACAAATTGTTTTTCGTTATTAGATTATTTTTTAAATTTACTTATTACAATCATAGATGAAGTAAAAGACTAAAATGTTTTTAGTTTTATCTTAAATATAATTATAGTTAAGTTTCTTTTAAAGCTTAACAAGTTCTTACATGAAGAATTGTTGATATATTAATATAGTATTTACTGTTTATAACTGGATATAATAAATACTGTTCTGTTTGTAACAAATAGAACTTTGTATTTGCTTATATAATATTTTAATTAATACTTAATAGAGAAACTGATTTATAATATCCTAAAAGTGTAAATACAGAGGTCAAAGGTTTTCATCTTGCTGATATTGTTTTTGTGCGTAAATGTTGTTTTGTGGAATTTTTCTTGCGGTTGTTGTCGTATTTATTATTAATTGCAAATATGAAAAGTATAAGCCAAAGATAAGAAATCAAACTCTGTTTTTAGAATTGCGATTTTTAAATTTTATTATTTATCAATTTTTCCATATTTATAATTAAGTAAACAATTTTTGATTGAAGATAATAAGATTACATAGTAAATTTAAAAATTTGACATATTAAATACTAAATCATCAGATATTAAATAGTTTTTGTACAAGTCTTTGTGTATCATTATTTTTAAAATATTATTAGTTTATTTATAAAAATATTAAAAAATAATAGGAAGAATTGCTTCAGTATAATCATGAAAGAAATTATTCAATATGTTTTCTAACAATGACATTTTAAATTTTAATGTGTTTATATTTTAATTTTGTCTTTTGTTGTATATTATTGCATGTATATATTATTATATACATGTATTATTATCATACATAATTTAAACTAATGTAAGAACAAGACAATGTATTATCTTTCAACCACCACCACCAATGTATTATCTTTCGTATGTTTGGAAATAACAAAGTCAAAGATGTTTTTATTAATCTTTAGCAAGCCTTGAGATTTCTAAATAAGCATCGTTCTGTTCGGAATCTTTTTGTAAATTGATACTTGCTTTTTGTGATTTAATATAGATCGTTTCGGATATCAAACGTTTCTGATAATTATATTCGGTATCAAGAATTTTAACATCTTCCCAGCCAAACGAATGGTTGTAATTCAACATGTGCTCAGTAACTACAGAATGCTTAGATGGGTCCAATTTTACATTGTATTTATGTTTTTTTTTCTTGTCTTAAGTTGTCTTTTGGTTTGTCCAACATAAGATGCATCACAGTCTTTATATTGGATCTTATAAATGACATTGTTCTTATTGAACTTTTCGGTTTTATCTTTTGGTACCCTGATAAATTTGTTCAATTTGTTGATGCATCTTAATCCTAAATCTACTTCGGAGTTATTGATATGAGCTGATATTTTGTTAGTGATATTTTTAATATACGGTAGAACTAAGTATTGTTTCTGGTTATTAGTATTCGAGCTATTTGAGTGTTCTTTTTCTCTATTATTAACATTGTTGGTAAGATTGTTGATTCTTTTCCGTAAGCAGTTGAATATTAGGTCGAGATGATACCCATTATTTAATAGAAGATTAATGCAAAAATGTATATTTTTCTGGTGAAAGTGCGGATGCGAGAGTAATATCGCTCTGTCTATTAAATTATAAACTGTGCTTATTTTGTGAATTAAAGGATGATCTGAAAAATATGATAGAAGCTTTCCCGAAAATGTGTTTTTTGGATACCAATCAATATATATCTTGTTATCATTTACAATAATGTTAAGATTAAGGAAATTAATTTTTCCATTAATACTGGGTTCTATAGTGAATCTCAGTCTGTCATGATAATTGTTAAAACGATCTTGTATTTGTTTGACTTTATCTTTTGGGGTACATATAATAATGTCATCGACATATCTAAAATAAAATTTACAGGAAAAATTTAGAGAGTTTAAAATTGATTGTTCTAGATCTTCTATAACAATGTCTGCTAATATTGGGGATAGAGGTAAACTCATAGGTGTACCGAAACATTGTTTGTATATTTTGTTGTTAAAGAAGAAGTACGTTGAGTTCATTACAAATTTAATAGTGTTAATAAAATCTATTTTTGGAATTTTGTGTGAGGTTCAAAATGGACCCATTTTTTTGATAGGCTATCCATAGCTAATTCTGGTATGTTAGTGAATAGAGATACGACATCTAATGAGAAAATAGTTTCAGAGTTTGTTAAAATTAGGCCTGAGACTTTGTTATAAAGTTCTTTGCTGTTTATCGTGTTACTCTTGGCTTTTGGGATGTTGCTTGAAATTATTTTTTGTAAATAAGAACCTATACTGTAGAGCGGTGTTAACGGAGGAAACTATTATTCTAAAACTTAATTTCTCTTTGTGTATTTTTGGGAGTCCGTATGCCTTTGGAAGAAGAGAGTCACTTGATCTCAATCTCAATAATTCTGGTTTTGTGATATATTTTTTGTCAAACCATTTTTTGACAGTATTATTTAGTGTTTTCTCTATATTACTAATAGGATTCTTTTTAATGTTAGTATAAGTGTTTTTGTCTTCCAGAATTTTTTCTATTTCTGTTGTGTAAAATTCTTTATTTAAGGCCACCGTGACGTTGCCTTTGTCTGCTCTAGTGAAAATAATATCTGGGTGATTATTAGTGAATTGTAAAGTTGATTTGTACATTGATTCTATTTGTTTTTCTGTTTTGGATTTACTGTCTTTTTTCTTAATAAAATTATAGATTATTGGTATCTTTTGGATAAAGATATGCACAAAAGTTTTTTTTAAATTATGAAATAATTTGTGCAGCATTCAATCAATAAAAAAGTTTTACTCCGTAAATTTTGTAGATTTCTATGGGATATTTTCACATCTCATGTGAGTAATGTAGGTTTAAGAATATACCATACATAGATAATGTTAAAAATAGTGTTACAGAAATCTGTAATTTTATCTATGTTACAAAAAATTGTAATGTAAACAATTGAGAATACATTTACGATAATATACAAATATTATAAAAAATTTTTTAAAAATATCTTTATCTCGAATAAAAATGTTTTCACAAAAAGTTTTTAATTAATATGCTAATAGTAATTAATATGCTAATAAAATTTATTTCAATGTTTTCGATTGTGAGCGGTATGTAAATGTATAGGAAACTAAATGATCAATCGCTAGAATTATTGAAAACTCAACTAGAGACCATATGTAGCTATGTGAAATGACTGCGTCGAGGATAAGTACAATGCTTTTCGGTGTTTTTCCTAATTTTAAATGTTTAAAAAAGTCGTTATAAATATCAAAACGAAAAAAAAAACAATTAATTTACAAAACAAGATATTGATAATAAGCATTGACAGATTTCTAACAATGTTCTATTTTTAAGTGGAAATAATACACAATAAGAAAATAAAATTTTATATTTTATTAATATGCAAGATAGAATTTCTTTAATTACGGATAATGTATTTACGACGAAACGCGTTACTTCATGCGTATTTAATTTTCATATGTTTACACAGCACTTTTGGTTATAAGATTTATTAAACTTTACATAGGTTTGTAATAGCATTCATATATTTCGAGAATTTGTTACATTATATAAACATAGACATTTTGCTTTTACGCTAATAATCTAATTTAAAATACCTACAATATAGAGCTAGAGTATTTCTAGGCATGCAGTATTCCATTGTTATTTGGTAAAACGTGCTTGCGCAATAAATACATTTATACTCATTGCCTTGCGCGCTGCGTTATACCTCGATATACTCATTCGACACATTTTTCATACAGCACATCATATTCACTAACGCTTACACTTTCTCGCTATCTCTTTCACACAATTCGTTTATTTTCGTCAGTTCACGCCTTTAAATATATTATCTTGATATTCTATTGGAGACATCCTAAAATGACGTTATTCGTTTAAAAAATTGTCAGACTTTCATTGTATTATAGTGTAATTTCAGAAATCAAAAGTACACTCTTAAAATTGCGATATATTTAAAAATATTGCTGGTAACTTTCGAAATTTGCAGAGCCGATAAGATCAGATTTGAAATATATGTAAATTTAAAAAAAGTATAACTTTTACAAAAATATTTTTAATATCCATAAAATTAGAATATATTAAAAACATATTTTTTATTATATATATTTATAATAAAATACATTTATAATTAAGAAATGTGTAAAATAAAATATAATTTTGGCATTTTATATTACATTTTCAAAAATACTTTTTATATATAATTGTCCTGCAAATATATATCGCGTTTTGTTTACATTATATTAATTAAATTTTTCGTTGTTGATATTTAAGTAGAATAACTGTTCCCTTTATTTAACTAGTATTTTAACTAGTACCTGTGAGTGGAATGTTGCCAATCTCTATTCACATAAGTCCCCTAAATAAAGACACTGAAACTAAATTTTTAATTTAAAAAGTGAGTGAAAAAGAATTAATTAAAAAAGTAATAGTGTGTGTGTGTGTAAAATTTTTTAAATAAAATTTATTTTAAAATATATATTTATTATATAGAAAACATAAAGTCTATACTTGTATGAGCCTAATTATTACCTTACATTATGTAAATGCAACAAAGAATCTCTCTATTAATATAATAATATATATTATTATATTAATTATATTATGATAATATCTTTCTGTCTGAACTCATCGCATTAAATATGTCAAAGCAGATACATATTTAGATATAGTAAGTATAAAAGTATACTAAAAATTCGGTTTGTGTTATCTAATTTGACATTATTAACTTTACGAATTCAAGAATAAATAATTAAGACAAGAATAAATGATGTATAATTTTACGTCATAAATTACATTACTATTAACACTATTCGCAAGAATTTAATAACATTTTTCTTCTATTTGATTTTTGCCACTATTAGTTTCCGTTTGATTGCACGATATGATCAAATTCGTGTAGTCGATTTCGGGCAAAATAAGTTTCTCGATTCTTGTACCGATTATCATAATATCAAAAACCAAACGATCATGCTTGTATTCTTTGTAATCGTAGACGTTACGCGACAAATATTTCTATTTTATACGACAACTTTGGCGAATGCCACAAGCATACAAAAAAGTTAAATTCAGAAAGAAATTACAAATAAATCGAAGATGCTTCTCAAAAGATTTTTCTCAAGTGAAAGATTTTGTTCCCACGTCTAGTAAAGTCGTGGCATATGTGTTTCTTGAAGCGTGTGATTCGATAACTCGATAAAAGTGTAAAGAGTTACAGCCTGCGAGAGAATAAAAGTCAAATGGTATGCGTTTCAGTCGCATGCGCCAACCCATTGATCACGAAATATGTTAAACATTCAAATAAATACACAAAGTTACAGGAATTCCAGACGACACGAAAATATATTACGATATTACGAGCATTCCCTTTTATTATTGTCCAATATAGATGCACAATTCATGATAGATGTCATATATTTTTCTGCATTATAATTTTATGTGACATTAACATGTTACGCGTACGGACTTGTCATAAATAACATAAAATCATGATTACGATTTTGCATTTAAACGCTGGATATTATTTCCCAACTGACAGATAACATTTTTTATTTATATAAATAAAAACACGCATTTATATACAATCTATGTATATAAATATACTCGTGTAATTTTCTCAATTCGTGATAACATTAATTAATCATGTTTTTGCACTTTAATGCTAAATGCGGAGTGTGCATCAAAGGCAGTATAAATGATTAAATCATGTATTGCAGTGGATTATCGATACAACGAATGAACATATGCTAGCTTGCGTATGTTTATTTGTATTTCGTTGGACCAAATGTACAGAGTCGTAATACAAAATCCGTTTTCCGACAAGTTTGGAGTATTTCGCAAAAACATTCCTTCAAATGGAATTGATAAAATATCGACAACGAAGTTATGTTTATAAACATAAAAAATGGCATAGGGAACTTATGTGACTATTAATACTAGTAAATTATATTTTATATTAGATCGTTTACTTATACGATCATGGTATACCTACTTTTCTGTTTGCAGTATGTAAAGAACAAAACATGAAGACAAATAACGATCCTCGGCCCTAGCTATCAATAAATGGATACCGTTCGTATATGCACGTTTATGATTAAAATATTTTTTTTACTATTTGTCCATACTTTTCAATAAAAATATCTTCCGTATGGAACTAGGAATAAGTAAAATCAATTGTAAAGCTAAATAAAAGAAATATATCAAAAATCCTGTATTTCAATGGATAAATAGACCACTGAAATAGATACAATCACACTTTCTCGGCAGAAATTGGTTGCGTGACAATCGTCATGGCAGTCAAAAGAGATGTGATGGCAGTGAATTTCGAGACTCTAAGAGATAAACTTCAATCGTGTGGCTGTTGAACGTTAGCGGCCAGAAGTTATATCTATGTAAATTCTACGATTGGTACTTTCTCGCGAGGCGCTAAGCGGTAGCTCGCGTTGAAATCGTGAAGGATGATAGCGAAGCACGTCGAGAGATATTCGTTCGCCTTCTAGTGAAAAAAGGTATATGTTTAAAGAAATAGTTTAACATAAGTGTCAGTGAAACAAGGAAACAAGGAAACGGAATAAATACATATAAATACTGGCAGTGGAAGATGCGATGCAGTTATCCAGGGATAAAATAGATACGCATAAATAGATGTAGGGTAGGTACGCCATACATTAATAGGGGTTTAAGTAGTACGAACGAATTACACTCCTCGATTAAACTAATAGCAAATTAGCTTAGATATATAAATAATGCGCTTATACAAAAATAATTACGCGGTTTTGTATCGCCGAACTCCTTGTTTCGGATTACCAATGATTTTATCGATCTATACAGTTACATCCGTTTCACGACCGGCTGACCGAACGTTAATTCGCGCCTTGCTCCGTTCCTCCATAATTCGTTTTTCTATTATCGTCCGCTGCGTCGATTAAACGCTCGCACGCGAGTCTTCCGTTGTTCCATGGCAGATTGCATACATCTTGAAACGTAATATTAGGCCGTAAAGTGAAAATTTTCCGATGCGCGCCCTCCAAAACTCGCGACGCAGTCCATTCCAACGATTTCGATTATGCGATGCGATTTCTTGACTTTTTCAAAAATAAAGCTACATTCCCACTGCTGCTGTTAGTGAGGTGAGGTAAGAAGATGTTGACGCTTACTTTCGATTAGGTTTCTTCTATGCTTAAATGTAAAATATTTTTTACATTTAGTTAAACACTTACCTGTGATCTATTCACATAATTGTGACTCTATATGTCGACTCTTTAACGGCTTAATTGCTTGTCCCCTCTGATTATCGTGTTTATGATTTACACAAACAGCCTAATATTCATACTAGCTAAAGATTGTGCATTAAAGTGATAGCTGGAGCGCTAAATTGGCAGCACTGTAACTAAACTGATGAAAAAGGCAAGAAACACACCGCCATTCTTGTCTGTTTGCCTCCGTTTCGTTCAGGTTTATTGGCTACGACGATGTTGTTCGCACGTGTAAATTGTAGCCAAGCAAAGTGTATCGAACCAAATCACAATAATCTGTAGCGAAAAAGTATTACAGCCATTCGCGCCATTCTCACAAACATATCTCTCTCTCTCTCTCTCTCTCTCTCGCTATTTTTTATATATTTGTAGATCTTCTTTTGCAAAAATTTAAACACCATTGCTTAGTGAGTAGAAACAGCTATGCAATCGAAGATTCGCGTTTAGTATAAAAACTCGCTGAGCGAAAGATAGACCTAACGTAGATTTAGGCTTCGCGGTCGATCATCTACAAACCTCGCTCAAGAAATTACGATTGTCATTAATCTCGATTGTTAACGTAATAGCTTCATATAAACAACTTTTGAGCAATAAATTTAATTCAAAACGGGCAAAGATTATACACTAGATATTAATTTTATAACTACTGCGATAGTGTATCGCTATGAATAATTTCAAGTAAAACGTTAATTGTAATATTTCCCAAATATCTTCATTGTAATAAGTGATTACAGTTATCACGTCTCCGAATAATAATTTTCGAAAGATAGGTAATGAATTATATCGAGATGTTAGCGTTGAAGTTTCAACGCAGAGATTACAGCCACTACTGGCAGAAACGTATTAAACAAAAAGCAATGCGTATATCCTATAAGAAGATTACGGAAGCCTGTTTGCACGCAGCCGCGAATCCCCCATTACCAGTTAGGTCCATTCCGCGCTAAATCAACGGCGTAATCGTACGCACTCGTGTATAATGTTACGAACACGCAAGCGCCCGCGTGCGCGGTCCGCGATCGCAAATATACAGACATATTGTCCGCGCGCGCTCGCGCTCACCCTTCCTTCTGCCCGTTCTTGTCGTTATATACCTATATCGGGTCATTATATATACGAATAATACCTAGTAATACGTTTAACTGCTTCGATATCGATAGTCCGTAGCTATATATTACGTACAATATACTCTTGCTTCTTCTTTCTTTCTCTCTCGCTCTCTCTTTTCTTTCTTTTTAATAATACATATCACACTGAGCCGGCTATGTGTGTGTCCATCTAATTTTGGCCTGCACTTCCTCACGCACTTTCTCGTCCACGTGCGTCTCGCCATAGGGATGTCAAGGGCACGTCGTAGCGCTTGCCCTCGCCGTCCCGTCGTCGTCCCCTTCGTCATCTCAGAGGGCACGTGGAAGTACGTGCGGGAGTGCTGCTTCGAATTCGGGGGTTTCTTCTCGGTCTCGTTTTACGTCTCGACGTGCGCCAACGAGACTCGGGCCGCGATGCATCGACTGGCTAGTAACATTTGCGAGTACACGTGCACTTACGCACCAGGTCAACGTCCTTAGTGTACCGCATGCCGTCCGCGCAAATTAATCGAACCTGAAATTAATACACAATTGTTTATAATGAGCGTATATACGATCGTTATCAGTAAATAACGGCGGGAGTAACCGGCTGGAGCTTAATGAACATAATTGCGGTAATTGACGCGGTTGCTTCGAGCAATCCATGCGCGATCGATCACTTTGGAAGATGAAATAGTTCATCTTGCTTTGTCCGAGCGTAGTGACTAACACGGAATTTAATGCCAATTAACAAGAACAAGAGCGATACAAGCTTCAATATTCATCAGTACGCTGTCAACTGAGAAAATAGGAGCAGAGACTCTCATAACATGTAAACGTTGATGCGATATTAGTTTACTCCAAAATTTAACATTATGCGAGAGAATATTCTCAGACGATTGAAAATTATACAAGATAATTGAAAATTACAAGAAAATCAATGCAGAATATTGTTCTGCAGAAAACCGGATCATTCGCGAGTCCTAATCGACATACAAATATTTTATGTACCTTGCGCCGTTTAGTCTTTCGCGGTAAACAGCAGGAATTGCCGCAACTTCCCCAACATTTAGCAAGCTTCACGGGTCGTCGACTCCGACATCCATTCTCGCTATAGTACTCCCTGGTATGCTCCTTGCGACAAGTCGGTGCTACGATATTGATGTTAATCTTTTTATCAAAAGCGATCGAGCAAACGCGCAAGATATTATAAATTAAACACCCACATACATACACGTGTCACAACATTAATAATAATAAAAATGTCTTAAGAATAATGCAATACTTAGCATTATTTTACAATACAATAAATTCGTGGCACATATCTTTATAAATAATGATATTGAAAAAAAGTCACCTTTCTCGCAGTATCGTCCTTGCCAGCCAGTTTGACATCGACAAGAATAGCCGTTGCCATACGGCGACGGTATGCATTGAGATCCTTTTTTGCATTCATGTCCGATACATGCATGAGAAGGCACCAGTCCATTTACCGGCATGATAACATCTACAATTAACACATATTATTTTTTATCAAGGATATATGAGTTTTGATTAATTTAAAACACAATAATTTCTTTTAACTTTTTAATCTAATTTAATATGCAATTCCTTGAATTATACAATACAATGCAATACAATATACAATATAATATACAATTTAGCGTACTTCATAAATGCAAGTCATTTATGTTAATTATAATTGTAATGAATTGTTAAATAGACAAAATTTTCTTTACAAAATATAATATTAATAAATTAATAAAAATAAAACTATTATTTGTAACTTTTTTGTAAGTTTTTAATTCTAGAAATTTAAACTCAAGTATGAACGATTCTTAATTTAATAAGTTCAGTTAGACTTGCATAAACAGTAATTACAGAGATTAACATACCAGAATGTTCGTGAGGTATGTGTTCTTGCGGCATGGACTCCTCGTTACTGCCACTATTGTTAATTCCCTCAGCTTCAACAATATCTCTCGCTTCGTCAGCCTCCTCCTCGCTAGTAGCACATCCGGCAGTAACGCGATGCATCTTTGCGGCGTTGCTGAAGTCTACCAACTTATGATTGATCCACATCTCGGAGATGCAGCCTGAGATAAAGCAAGGAAACTTTTAATGGATCTGGCGAGGAAGAAACTTTTGCTCTATCCTATATAAAGAGTGGTGGCATGGGAATGTGTACCGAACGTTACGATGCAATTGAGTAAGGGCGTAAGTGATGCGAGCATGCATTTGCGCCTGCATGAATTCTCATAAGAGGCTACGTTACGTGCAACTTTATTGACGTCGATAATATACTTTCACTATTAAAATAGTTTTCCTTATCTTATATAAATTATGCTGTATAATGCAGTCTGATCACGAATTTTCGTATGTCGCATTGTCGTGAAACTTTTCAAATCAAGTTTCTTGCGGTCGCGTACCATACTACATATTATTTCGTACACTATATGCAAACGTAGTAAATCAGTATCGCGCCGGGGGACATCAAAAATGTAACTGAATATTAAATGAGGTCTCCGCAAGTTGCAAATTTGCGACTGATATTCCGAGTTTGCGACAACTATCTCGTTTCCCAGAGGAACCGCAGAGTATTGGTTAGAACTAGCAGTAGAGAGCACAAATCATCCGTGAAATCTTCAACTAAACGGTTTTGTTCTAACATTATTCTACAGCTTTTATAATTAGTTAAAGGTAATGTAAAGTTAATTATCATTGTAAGAAAAGTTATTATTTAATTATATTATGATAAAAGTTATTATTTAAAGTAACTAATTTATAAATGAAGAAGTGAATGTTTAATTTGTCTTTTTACTGTGGTTTAATAAGAAGACATTTGTAAAATCAGTTTCTTTGCAATTTTATTAAAACTATTCTATTATATTTTTTCATAATCGTGATACTTTTCCATCTATGACCTACTAAAGTTATAAAAATAATACAAGAAATAATACAAGAATGTCAATTAATCTTAACGATATTTCTCAGAGTCGTGAGAGAAAACTTACCTTGGAAGCTCGTAATGTTTCTAAGGTGAAACTCGGTAAATGCGACTTTAGCAACTTCCGGCGCTACGCCACCGATAAACATTGGCGTGACAAGCTTGAGGTATTCCTTTGGACCCTCGTTGATGATGCTTCTGGCGGGACCCCGGTCGACCCTCATTGTGAAATTTTTCTTGATCGCCAAAAGCTCCGCCATATGAGGCTTGCCATCGGCCACCATCTCGTAGCTGTACATCGTCGAGGTAGGATAATTACCCACGTCGTACGAAACCCTGACCCGCCCATTAAAGAGCTCGACGGCGATGTGCCCGTCGCTTTGCCTGTCATAGAGAAGAACCCCGTTTTCCTGTGTAGTCGTGAATATGATGGTCACATTTGCCTCGGGCCTCGTGCGTAACGGTTCTAGCTCGACCAGCGAGCTATTGTCCACGAAGCTCAGACTCGTCAGGTACTCGCATCGTTTTCCTGAAATGAAATCGCGTTGTGTTAAATAAGCTTATTCTTAAACGTCACACATGACAAGAAGTGATGGAAGATTTTCAAGTTTTGAAATAAAAGGGGAGATGTCTCCAAATAATTATTAAAAATTAACAGAAGACAATGACTTCTTGCAAGCTTTTTTCTTACTTACCGGTATAGCCGGCCTGGCACTGGCAAAGATAGTCCGCAGCGGAGGCGGGAGCGGGCTGGAAGCAGGCACCATGCTGACAGTCGTGGTGGGCACACGGACTTGTCTGTGGATACTGCATGGCTGTCGAAGGTGCAGCCTCGCAGTATCTCCCTGTATACTCCGCCGCGCACTTACACTCGTAATTGTTTATGCCGTCAATGCAAGTAGCACCGTTCTGCGAAATAAATGAATTATAATTCGCAATAGTGTTTGTCAATTAAAATTTTAGAGTGAAAAAAGTTTTAATAATAAAGTTTTAATAATAATAAAAAGACTGGTATTTACGATTTCAATTGCTTATTAAGAAATTTTCGAAATCTCTTTCATAAGAAAATAAAAAAGCGTATATTATAACAAGCAAATGATAAGATATTTTTAATTATGCTTTGTTATTAAATTTTAATTACAACCTATTTAGAATCCAAGAGATTTTAAAAAATTGTTATGAAAAATAAGAAAGTTAAACTAAATAATTTTGATGTCAATGAATTTCTAATGTAGCCGTCTAATTAATGTCAGCTAGTAAGTTTACGGATAAGATAGGAACACGCACAAACTATGGATGCAACTAACTAGCAGAGGGTTACAAATCATCGGGCGGTCCGCCAGTTTCACATGCCTGGTCTAGAGTCTCAAACTAAAAGGCCATGTATTCTGAGGCTTAAGTCACATATGTGCAATAATATATCCCCCTTGCGAGTTACACGTACTAATCTTATCAATGGTTAGTCCAGAATTCTGTTCGAGCCAATAAAAGCAATTGAGAATTATTATGCAATATGACAATTTAAATGCGTTAATCATAGTTATTATAATTAAACCAATTAAAAATGTAGTGTAACAAGTCTTTTAATTAATGTATGAAATGCATTGCAAAATATTAATATTAAGTTACTTTAACTACGTATAGTATATGGAAATGGAAGATTCATAGGAAGACAGCCTCTGTAGGTCAATTCCACGCCATTCATACTATACGAAGCTTAGAAAGCATGGAACGTGATATACTATCGTGGCTTTAGAGCCAGCACCACAAAGCCGAAAACTCCACACGAGCTTTCTGTACTCCGCGCAAACACTCAAATGAAATTTGGCCGACGTTATAATACTGCGAAGAAGAATCTTCGCGTAAAATTTCATACGCCAACTTTGCTTCTGGGTCGTAGCTCTTCGCAACTGTAAAGTTTCCTCCTCTCGGAAGATCATATCTGCCTGAGTTGGAGTTCTATTTAAGAGTCGATAGTCAAATAAAAGTTGGTTCTCATGCAAGTCATGTCGCAGAGTTCGAGTTTCATGTTGATATTGTACGGAATTAAATCGATACTATGTTAAGTGACTCAACCGAAAAATACTTTTTGAAATGAAATGCAAAGAGACATCCGCGTTGGGCCCATCGATAAGTGTAATGTATACGCGATTAAAAAATAAGAATTGTAAAATACGTTATCATTAAGATATTTCGAAACGATGAAATGTGCTATTATTACAACTGCTACGAGTGTAAAGAGAATTGTTAATGCAATAGCCAGAAATTAATTGCGATTGTCGCAACCGCAAGCGATATGAGAAAATAAATTTGTATGATATGATGTAAATGAAATAGATATCATCGACCTTATGTAGATAGGTGCGCCCGTGCACGCGACTTTTGCGTAATTACTTCTTTTAATGAATTTTACACTCAACAATACCGTAAGTGTTGCATATCTATAAATGCTTTGCAGAATTTTAAAAGTGTATTATGAAAATTCTTATCGCAATACCAGAATTCAATATTATAAAATCTGAAGATTTTTAATTAACGTAATTGCTTACAACAGATAGAGAAAACCAATGTACAGAAATATTGTTAAAAAGTAGAATTGTGTTCAATATTTCATAACAATTTCTGTAACATACTTTCATATATTATATGAAAAAATCTTTTCTTTGCCAGTGATTAATGATCCATAAAGAAGGTAATATTTGACAGGCAAACTGGTTATATAATGTCTTTATTTAGAGATTCGACCATTGGTTCTGGTCCTTTTCCAGTGTAACAATATATTTTTAAACAGCGTTTACATGTTCCATTTTTGCTGTCACAAACATCTGACGTGCTTCCTCTACTTGCACAAATTTAATTTTTTAAATATAAGGACTCTTTTCGACACACAGCTTTTTATATAAACGCTGTTTAAAAATATATTGTTACACTTGAAAAAGATCAGAACCAATGGCCAAAACGTTGTGGATCTAAATAAAGATATTATATAGTCAGTTTACTGTCAAATATTACCCTTCTTTTTATATCATATATTATTGTCACAAAACGTTGTTATTAAAGATATTTACTACGCTTGCACGGAAAAAAAAGATTAGCTACTATAGCAAAACTATTTGTAAAATATGAAGAGCTAACTATTATTTGCAGTGAGAGTTAGTAACTAATTTTTTTCCGTGTGGTATGTGTGATAACGTTATATAAGAAGACCAGGAACACTATGCTTGGCGCAAAGCGTGATTTCACTCGGGAAAAATTCGTGGCGATCGATCTGTTCGCGATCGATAGAATGCAGCTAACGAAAAGCGTCACGCACATACCTGGCACATATGATCGACACAGTCATCCAAGTTTGTGGAACAATTGAGGCCGGTGAAGCCGACTGGGCATTCGCAGCTGTAGTGGGTCTTGTGGTCGACGCATCGGCCTCCATTCTCGCAGGGGTCGTGACCCTTTGTGCAAAAGGGTATCTTCTCCTCGCAGTATTCTCCCATGAATCCTGGGGCGCAGTCGCATCGATAGGCTTGTATGAGGTCGACGCAGGTTGCGTTGTTAGCGCACCTGTTGTTGGCACAGTCGTCGACGTTGCTCTCACATCGAAGTCCCTTGTACCCGGGGGCGCAGTCGCAACTGTCACACACCGACTGAACGTCAATCGAGACATTGAGCTCGACATGCGATCGCGGTAGATCCGCCAAAGGTACCCTACTGCGGGCAATAAACTGCCGATACTGCTTCTTTTCTATTTTTTCCACGAGTTTAACACGTTAAATTTGACAAATAAATGTTCTACCATAGAATGAAAAGTTTATCGTGGAAAAAAATTTTTGGAAAGCTTGAACGAGATCTTTAGAAAAAAAGTTATAAATTTATAATATGTGCAATTCTATTTGCTTAAAATTATTTGTTATTTGCTTTAAACTAGATTAAACTTATTTAATTAGAATAATTAAATAAATAATTATTAAATTATTTAAATATTTTTTCAATAAATATTAAATTTAGATTGGAGCGTAAATTCTTTATCTGATTCAGATTCAGTTTGCACATTTAAGTTTACTTCATCAGGATATAGTACCTGTATCCATTATGCACAGTATCAAGTTATAGTTCCCTGATAAAGTGAACTAAAATGTTCACAAAATGTCGGAATCAGATAAAGAATTTATGCGACTCTAATCCGGAGAAGTTAAGTTACCTAGTACCACATTATTAATAGCTGCTCATAATTATTACTGATTTTTAAGTACATTGTTATTATTGTCTCTAATGTACAAGATAAAAATAAATCTCGTATAGAATTTTTTAAATTATATTAAAAGAAATGTATGAATCTTAGACAAGTATCGATTTCATATATGCTTTATACATGCTTGGCGCAAATAACCGGCATGTAAGTTCGGCTCTTCAATTTTTCGACAATCGCAACAGCCTTTCTGTTATAAGCAGGTTATTGACAGTGTCGTCGACAGTTTATAGCTTGCAGTCGTCACTCCTCAGGCCTCACGTGCAGAGGGTCCCGTTTATTACGCGTGTTGAAAGCTAGAATTTGACGAACGCTCCGATTCCATTTCGAGCGACATTTTAAGCAGCTTGACATGTCAGAATTGTCAAAATAACGTAACTCAAAGAGACGACTTTTTTATTATGCCCCCAATTTATTGTCAAATTCAAGCTTCGAGATGCAACGTTATATTCATCTATACAAAAGCATTCTTCATCGTGCATATTTACGTCTACTTTAATATCCAAACAAAAATGTGTCAAAGAACTACTTGGCATATGATATTGATAACGTGCAAGTTCTACTAGTGTAATACCTATGACACCGTTATTTTATAACAGTATCAGCTTTCCAATTATATAAGTACATAATTATACCAATCTATATATTTTTACCTTTACCTCTAACAAAGTTAAGATTTTCCTTTTATATTTATATATATACATATAAAAGATTTTATATTATATGCCACGGTTTAACATCATTGTTTACTTATCAGAACTCTTTCTTAAGACAGTAATCAAATCAACGTAATTTAAAAATTAAGCTCACTAAAATTATGCGTTTGGTCATGTAGTACATTCGTAAATGTACTAAGTTATCTTAGTACATTTATGAGAGAAAATTCGCGAAAGTTTAGACAAGAGACTGACATAAGAAAGAAAGATGAAAAAAGCTGCAAAAGTTAAAAGAAGTTTTGTGTAGATACGATATGATACGATACGTCGCAAACGGGTACTACGGGTTCCACTGAACGAACAACTATAAAGTCAGCCCGACGAGCTACTACTCTGATCAAGACTATCGTGTTCAGTAAGTACCTGAATCTTCCTTCCTCCAGTACTTTGCAAGTTCCGGAGTTCCTGCAAGGATTTCCATAGCACGCGTCAATTTTATGCTGACACCGGTCCCCGTGATATCCTGGCGCGCACTTGCAACGGAACTGCCGGTCCGGAAGCGCCTCGCAAAATCCTCCGTTTTCGCATGGCGAGGTGTAACACAGGTCGCACTTGGCCAAGACTTCGGCTGGCTGCTGCTTGGCTGCGCGGAAGAAAGGTCTACGATTAATGAGCAATTTTAGTACCCTACCGTGATGCTGGGCTAAAAAACCACGAACTAAACAGACTGCGTCGCGCTGTACTACGAAAAATCAAAAACACCATTACGTGCGACAACCAGTGAGCGATTGCGGATCAGTAATGGCCAAGCAATCGGAAGAATTCTTTTTATTGCTTCTTACCGAGAGGCTATGAGTTTTAAATGTTTAAACGTTAAAAAAAAGAGACAAAGAATATTATATTTAATGTTTAAACTTTAATGAAATCGATTCAATGATTTTACAATACGGTCGTTAGCAAGCGGAATAATCCGCTTTTCCCGAGTCCTGATTCCAATGTTAAATATTCTATTGAGCGAAACTAATGAACGTTAATGGATATTTAAGTGAGAGTTAGAATTGAAATCAGAATTGTGGATATGTCGTAAATGATCGCACGGTTCTATGTTACTGCTGCACGATTCGCGGATAACAATTAACTTATTGTTAGCGGTAAATGGAATCTCTTGGCCATTCTGTCCGCAATCGAGATATACGCTTATGAGATATTTACTTTTGCATTGAAAGGCACTAGCCGGTGTCGTCAAAAGCAATTTGTCTCTCATTGCAGGAGGTTCCATGCACCTGGCTATGCCAGGTTCCACATAATCTTTCTTCACCCACTCAGCCAACCACCGCATGCTGCAATCGCAGTAAAGCGGGTTGGACCCCAGGGCACTGTAAACATCGTGATCGATAAATGGCTGGTATCGAAAATCAAGTGCGTGTGATTTAGGAACAGAGTGATACTTACAGATGTGTTATAGACTTGAGATCCTCGAACGCTCCCTCTGGGATGACCGAAATGTCGTTACCGTGCAGCGAACTGAGAAGAATAATGAAATTATAGTGCATATTTTTATTGACATAAAATATTATAATTTGTTATTTTGTTTGGTTAGAAAAAGACTTAAATATTGATGAAAAATTTATAATCTCTGACAATCGACATTATGAAATTCTACTTTAATATCTTCATTTGCAATTAATATTTCATTGTGCTACAATTCAAATTAAATATTTATTTTATGTAAATTTATTTAAAAATTTGATTTGGTTTTTAATATATCATATATTACTTTTGTTTAATGGACATATTTATTTAATAATTTTACAATAGTTAAATGACTTGAGTTTAACAGCGTAAAATAGTGAGTGGCAAACAATAACCGATCGTGTGATTGCATAAAAAAACGTGTGAATACATAAAAGTGTGAATACGTAAAACAGATTATTTTTCACGGCAGTAAAAGAAGCATGTCATGATGATAACGTTAGTCGAGTATTTGCACACATGACTCACATTATTCGCAGGTTCTTCAATCCCGCGAGAGCATTTCGTTGCACGCACTGTAGCTTGTTGTAACTGATGATTCTGCAAAAGAGATTTGCACGTCGTACATAAACGGTTTCGCGAGTCTCTCTCAAGCACTCCTAAGATAACGGAATAAATGTTCGACTTACAGGTGCGACAGCTTTGTGAGATTCTTGAAGGTATCGTTGGACAGCATTCCGATCTGGTTGTTGCTCAGATCTCTGAAAACGAAGCGAACGTTAAACACGGCGAAAGTCGCTTGAAAGATATACGGGAAGGTGCATGCGTGTTTTATTTACAGTCTGGTGAGAATCCTCAGGTGGTTCAGCCTCTCCGGCTGGATCGTCTTGATGTCGTTCACGTCCAAATACAGCTCGGTGGTTTCCGGTGGAATCCCGCGTGGAATCTCTGTAAGCTGAGACCTCGAACATCTCACCACCGAACCCGCGCAATTACATTGAGGCGGGCAGTAATCGTCACCTAGGCAACCCACGCTGTCGTCTGATGGGCGTAAAATAGTTGGTGGATTAATACCGAATTTGCAATTCAGATTTGTGAATATTATTTTGCTGAAGCGAATAAAGATACAAAAGCAGCAAAATCAACTAACTTATTCGTGAAATTTCTTTCGCAGACATGTAAATTAAAGATACAAAACACACGTGTTGTTTGTGGATTCAGATTTAATTAATGTGTTATATTGATTTCGATTTTGTATGTGTGCGAGTTTACATGCAAAACTGCTATTAATTTCATGGGATACGTTATATTTGTACTCTATTTTGAATTCATAGCGATCAATCGTAGAACACAAAGGTACAAATTGCGAGAGTAAGTATTTATAGATGCTACAGATGACCAAAATCAATTATACAATAATACATTAAACGTACTGTTGCATTTGAATTCGTGGTGCGGAATATCCTTGATGATGGCATCCTTTAATCGCGGGGGATCGTGACAACTGGCCAGTGATTCCGGCTATATCTCGTTTCCTCAGCCATCCAGCAAACCACGCGAGATAGCAGTTGCACGATAACGGGTTACCTTGCATGTTGCTGCATAGATACCGAAAAATATATCAAACAATACAGCTATAATAAGAGAGCAGTAATACAAAGATTATTGTAGCTGATATGTAATTATTTTAGAGATATAACAGAGATATAAATTCTCAGTTTAAATAAATGTAACTGTTTGTATTTGCCACAAAAGATAATAAAAAATAAAAAAATATGATACAAAAAGACATAAGAAAATCTACAGATAACAATTTCTATGCAGCAATAATCTTGTTGTAATTTAATTCGTTGATTACTCTCCAACTTACATGGCGCGTATGTGCGGCATTCCGTCGAACGATCCCGGCATAACGCATGTAATGGAATTACCATGGAGATTCCTAAGCAAAATGAATTATGCGAGTAATCATTTATCGCACGTTAGCGTTTTATCAACACTAGACGGTTTGCCATGAGGTACTTACAGTGTTTTAAGGCTCAGTAGGCCGGAGAACATCTTGTTGTGCACTTCTCGCAACCTATTCTCGGACAAAAGCCTGCAAAAAGCAAGTTCGTCATATCGTGAAACGAGGCGCATAACAAAATAGAAAGAGATTGCGAGTTAAGTTGTGTCGCGTTACAATACGCCGTCACTTTTTACGAGTTGATAAATATATCATTCTTCGAGCCAACGACCGTACAAACATTATGAACATCATGAAAGCATTTTAAATGTGTTACCACGTGGTTTAACGTTTTTATATTCTTTAAATTCCAGACATAACGTTCAAAAATGTTGCTTCGAAACGTCTTAAAAATATACTAACTATAAAAAATTCATGACTTCTATCACGTATTGGATTATAAATCCTACATAATTCAAATAGTATTGCAGATTTAGTTTCTGTACGTCTCGCATCTAATTTAACATGATTTATAAGATATTTTTTTATAAAACAAATAAATTATCGATAATAATAATTATATAACTAGTTATAAATATTTTATAAAGTACTTTTAGTAATTATAATACGCAAGTAAAAAAAATTAATGTATCTGCAATGATGTTTGGCAAACCGCGACCCGCAATCAAAACACTATATGAATTTTTTTACGAAAATTGCTGGTATTGTTTTAATAATTGTCCTTTGAGACAATGCTTTCGAAAATTTCTTGAGATATTCTTTAATGTTGAAAATATCGACTAGAAAGCTGTGCAAAGAAAACAATTCTAACGTTACACAATGGTACTTCTAGAACGGCTTCTATTGTACCGCAAAGGCGAAGTTTTCCGGAAAGACAACGACGACGACGACAATGTCGCAAAGAAAAAGCAGGTTGTGCTATGCTATGAAAGCGGTATAATTCGGAACTCGCGTGTGACTTACAGGTCGGTGAGATTGTGAGCCCCTTGAAAGGCGGACGCCTCAATGCGGGATATTTTATTTTTCCTAAGATCCAGATGCTGCAACTCCGGCAGTTTTTCAAAAAGGCCGTCCGCTTTGATCTTGTCCAGTTCGTTGTTGCTCAACAATCTGAAACAAACACACAAGCAAAAAGGAATGTAGAACGAAGTCATGACTGTCGTGTCAAACCTGCATATACGTTCGTAATATGTATGTATGGTTAGTTTGTTACTCGACAACGTAAAAAAAAGGTAAAATTGGTACTTTCCGTTTGTTATTCCATCACTTGTTTTTGACTACCCGCCGAGCAATTTATTCGCTACCGCGTTATAACAATGCACCGCTCAATAAATTTTGCGAATTGCGCGTTGGAATAACTCTTGTGCAGAAATTGGTATGTTGCAGAATGTCTGTACGATATACATATATCGAACAATAGTGTAACTTGTAGTTGATTGTTTTGCTTCGTTCGTAATTAATACGTTTCTAACATTTGGATAAAACTATTAACTTAGAATATGTACAAAGAACAAAATTCCGTACATGAAATAAAATGAGATAATAAATTACTGTAGCATTTATTAATAACGTCCGCTATTTTATTTTGGAATGAATAATTTTAAAGTTCTAAAGTAAAGCAGAAGAATTTTATTGCAAGGGAATAAGTAAATTTTACATCAATATTTATAATATATGCTGATACAAAATTTGAATGCAAAATACGAAAAAGGTAGTAAAAGAGACAAAAGTCACATATACCAGAAAAACATGAATTTTTTGCGCATATATAGATCTTTTTGTAATAACTAATATATTGATTATTGAATGATATCGATAAATTAATTTTTTTCATAAAGCCGATCCATCGAACAGACTGAATGCGTAATTTACTGCGAATAATAGTCCAATCTTCATTGTTCTTTTCCCATCGCACTCCACGATTTAATCAGGTGATTATCTGGTTCAACGATCGAATTAATATTCGAATGAAGCAAAGAGAATTCTCTACGAATAATTTATCCTAATCGTCTGGACTATCCCGATCGGCTTGTTCAATAATTTGAAACGAACAATTTTCTAATAGAAAAGTAATAATAACAATAATTCAGAATATGAAGTGTTAGATTAAATTAATTGAAAAATAGTTATAAACCTGAAACTAATTGCAAAACGAGACATATCTGTTCGTAATGGATCAATGAATTTTATTGCAATTTCTTCCTATTGTTAATTTGATAATACCGACAATTTCAATCGGCTTTCTAAATTACTTAATTTATTATTTTTCTGGCATTTATTGTTTCACTATTTCAGTCTGCAAACTGATTCATTTACTAACAATCATTAATTCATGTGTATGTTTATCATACTAATCGTTGCTATTGGTTAGAAATAATTATAATACTCGCGCTAATGCCTTTACATACTGTATTTGTCAATATCAATTTTCATAATTTCATTCTTTAATATTATTACTATTGTAGCTTAATATATGTATCTACTGCATATATAGATAACATCATTATTTAGAATATTCATTATTTAGATGAGTAAATGACTTTGTAGCTTGCAAACATTATTATCGACAACATAACTATTATTAAATGTAAAGTATAATTATTACTCATTATTTATTAATATAAAGCTCTTTGTTATGTCTCTAATGTTTATATTTTTACAAAAGGTAGCAACACTTGACAAGGTAAACGCTATTGTTCAGTATCAGAATATCGAAAGCTTAAATATTTTGGTGGAAATATTTTCCTTATTTTAGATCGACCAACTACCTCTTCATCAACACAATGTTACACAGTATTTTGGGAAGTACTAAAAATGTTCGCGGTGTAAGTGCGTTCAACGTGACAAACATAACTGCACGAAATATATTGCGGATGCTCCTACATCCTGTATGACATAAATTGAGTTTGCCTTTGGTTTTCTCATTTTGCACGCCCACGTCGCTCAGCGATATAACGACAAGTAAAATATTGTTAGAGAAAGCTCCTTAACGGAAGCTTTTGCCTGTCAAGTTTTTTTATCGATTATTTACTCATCAACGATGAAAAAGTTTACGGAGTTTATCCAACAGAGACTTTGATAGCATCAGTTAGCGTCGGCATTAACAGCGAGTGTTCTTTCTTGCAGATTTCACGCGTGGTGATTTAACATGCCATTTAAGAGAAGTATACTTACAAAGTCGACGTGTAAAGCGGCAAATCTTTCGGTATCGCAGTTAATCTCTTGTTGGAGCAATCGACCGTCGCGCCGTTGCATGTGCACGACGCGGGGCAAGCGCCAGGCAGAATGCACTCGCCAGCTCTTTTTGTTAACAGTTCCTCGTCACCTGCAGACAAAGTTTCTGGATAGAGTCGAATTCTAACAATCACGCCTGAACAACACTTCCGCACTGATCACGACTCTACTCTGACATACGACAGGGATAGTTTATCGTACGCAGAGCAGTCATGTGATATCCCGGCCACAAATAAATGTTGCATTTCTTCGTGAAAACTACGTCGGTCAAATGTAATTATATGGTAAATGTAATGATGATGATGTCGATTCATTAACAATAAATTTTGATAATGAACAGTGTAATTAATAGCATCGTTAAACGAAACTACCCGTACGCATGATGCCGTATGTATTATACTTGCACGTTAATCGAGTGTTTAACGTTGTGCGTTAGTGTTGAGGGCTAAATATGTTTATGTATGAGTGCGGCTACGGCAGAAATGATTTATCATCATATTATACACTACATTACAAATTGCCGGGTGTGATGTACGCATACGTAATTATATCGACGATACACATTGCAACATGGATAATGTCGGCTAGCATCCCGCATAGCGACTGCATTTTTTCCACGGTGATCGAAATACAATAATGATATTTATTCGTCGATCTTTAAGGTCAAAGAAAAGAAAACGAGAAAATTAAACGTCCTATCGTCAAATGCTGATTTTTTCTCTTTTCTAATATGAATGTGCACGTGCTATTTCTTCCTTTACTGCCGAATGTTTTCAAGTGAATAAAACTGCATATTAAATACTATTGAGCTGATAACTTTAATTAAAAGGAAATATTCATTATTTTTAAAGAAGAATGTAACGAAAAAAAGAAAACAGATATCCTACAGAACGCTATATAACATCTTTATGCAATATTTATATTTTATATAAATATAAGACTAGTAAGAGTTTTGTTTGAAGCAAATAGTAAAACAAAAAAAGATAAAAACAAATTTGCGTGTTCTGTAAGCAAAGTTAAAATTAATCAAACTCTTCATTGTCCTCTCTGCCACCTTCGGCTTCAATAATACTCTTACGTATTTGGATGAAAGTGCTGCTTAAGGAGCAACATTTGTTTCCTTCTACGAAAACTAAAAGCACTCTCCTCCTAATTCTCGCAAAATTCTTCGTAATGCAGAAACAAGGGTATCGTGTAAATTTTTGCTGTAACCGGAGACACAAGTTGCTGAAAGTTATCTACGAGTTTAACGCTCGCGACGTAAGTTCCTGTTTGCGAAACTACACATAGCAGTTATGTGCATTTGTACCGGTATGGATGCACATACGTGTTACGAAAAAGTTATTTATTTTTCTTAACTCTGAATTGAGTTTTGTGTAAACGTGTAAGTCGCGAGGAGTGGATATTATTTTTTTTTTTCAGTAGATCAACTGTATTCGTGCTGTCTGTATGTGATATATTATATAACAATCTATCCCTCTTTTTTCTTGGAGAACGTAAATTACTGTAACATATATTACATATTGTTAAAAGCAAATCTTTAACAATAACGATCTTCAAATGTTATAACGTCGATAACTTATGGCATTTAATTATGCAGTCAAGATAAATTAATTTTTTTAAAGCATGCATTAACATAGCTGCAAGATAATCGAGAACTTCTTCTTTATTATAAGTAAAATCTGCTTGTGCTATTTGGAATTCACGATGTTAACAAGTAGAAAGATGCGGTTCTGTAGGGTTTTTGTATCTCACCCCCGTACAACCGCGTGTACACGTACAGTAGTATACACACTTTTCGGAATAGTATGGCGTACAAGGAGAATGCATCCGGGTGAAACTTGAAGCTGCATAAAGAAAGGTTAGAGACTTCTAGATATTATTCTCAAACGAATACGACAAACACGGATCGCTCCGCAAAAAAATGTGTCGTAAAAGATGCATTCTACAGAAGGAACATTCGTTTGCAATAAATTTCTCTAGAATTACTGAATCACAAAAAAAACAAGGAAAAAGCAAACGACCGCACGATGAAAATAACAGAGACATAGAATTCTTGTAATTCTGGAAGTTGCATATCAAAATTTACGGACTGTGATATAATAAACACGAGTGCATTATATGTCCGCATAAAGCATGATATATTCGTCGAAGAAACGAATTATTTTTCAATAATAGATAATATAAGTTTTCTGATATTGTTACAATTAAAAATTATAGTTTCTTTGTTTTTGTCTAATATTTTTATATCTTAACGGTATAACGTGCTTTGATTTTCTTACGATTTTCTTTCGTGAATATAAAATTTAAAGGAAAATTTATACAAAGAATATGTCGATAAGAAAATAAAATTTCAAAAAATGTATCCTTTTAGAATATTATCTCTATTTACATCCATCATCCATCATCCGTATGCAGCTTCGTTATTGATTGTCATTATGTGAGCAACGAGTTTGCAAGCGTCTGCGAATGTACATAATAACATCGGCTGACATTAATGCACACCGGGTGGTATTACGGTTAGCAAGATACATCCATCGGCAATTACATGCGCCCGGTAAAGTGACCAGCATTTATTCTACCGTGTGAGAGCATCTAGATTGTCTGGTCACCTGTTCCGGACGTGTCGACAAGAACGAAGAAGAATTGAGACAGAGAGAAAGGATAAGATATACGTGTCTGGATGTAAAGCAAGAAGCATTGGAAGCGGGATCGATGGTGGGTGATTTCACTTGAGTGAAAATGGAAACTATGGATCGGTTCGGATGTGGCACGTCGTGTGCCATCATATGTGATTGATAATAAAGTGATACGATCGATCAATTTCAATGGCTTGACATATATCCTCGGCTTTCGATATATCCTTTCTTAGCGAAAGAACGAATATTAATTTATAAATGGTAATATAATCCGATTTCCATTCTGTGCTTATTCGCTTTCTCTTATCTTTTATATATAAGGTAAACACTACTGTATCGAGTTTGAACGTTTTAAAAGCCGAGATGAGAAACAGATGATAAAATGTTATTTATCCAAATTATATTGATGCAAGGGTAAATGATTAATTTCATACAGATATGAATATGAATGTAAATACATATACATATGATAATACGAAGATTTGAAGATGTCGTGAAATGTAAATGCAAGTCAGCGGATAATAGGGGCCTATTTACATTCATCGTGCAATATCTTCCTCCACATAGACTACCGACCTGTATATTATTCTGCCGAAGTGTTAAGAAGAGATATACCGGAAAAGTCGAATTGTGCTTACCCTTACATTTGAACTTGTCGTCCCGCATCGAATCGATCTTCCGTTTCTGAGCTCTTTTCGGCGATTCGCATTTAGCGCCGGATGTCTCTATTGGATGCGCATGAAGATACACGCTCAGCCAGCGTAGATTGCAATCGCAGATGAACGGATTCCTCGCCAAGTGTCTGCGAAAAAAGAATCAAATTACTAGCTGGAGATACTTCATGCAGCACAAGATATCTTCTTTGTTATTTATTTCAATAACATTCTGTATTTCACAAATTTTTTATACATTCGTCCAAGTTTAGAAACATAAGAATTTTTATTAATAATACGAACAGCGTTTTAATGCTCCGCAGATTGGCAAAAGTCCCATTAGCTAACGAACGTATATTGTTGTCGTACAAAGATAGCAAGGTAAGACTGGTTAAGTCTTTGAACAGGTCTGTTCGTATGCATGATATCTCATTGGCATTCAGTAACCTGAAACAATAAGTTTCGCCATAATTTCCAACAGTTGCCTCGTTGCAATGCTTCACGGGAAAGCGAGAACAATACGTGAAGCTATGAATAAAAACATTTTCTTCAGTGGTTCTAATATGAATTATTAATTCTCGCCTTCTTGAAGTCGACCTCGCATCATGCAACAGAAAACTATACTTATTCCAATTTATTAACTTTAATAAGACTGACTTCCATGCAATTACATATTTGTTTTAGTTTTAAATTTTATTCATTAAATCTAGCTTTCTTTTTTCCATCTACTCACAATAACTGCAGATTTGTCAGGCCTTGAAAAAGACCAGCTGGTAGCTCAGTAATTTTGTTGCCATATAGAACTCTGCAACAAAATGTATAATTTATCGTTGTCGTCAAATTGAATAGAATGTTATTTAAAATGTATCAGTGAAGAAAAAAAGATGCATACAGGGATTCGAGGGATTTCAATCCATGGAAAGCATCCGCCGCTACCTTCTTTATCTGGTTGTTGCTCAGGTCACTACGGGTGAAAAACCGGAAACATAAAAGTATTAAACGTTGCCGTCGACGTGCGCAATAGCAATCTGTGTGTGTATTAGAGCAAGTTAATCACAAATCAATATCACTCACATTCTTTGCAATTTTCTGTATGGCGAGAAAGCCTTGGGTGGAATTTCCGTAATACCGTTCTGTTCCAGCCTCCTATAAGCAATTATGAAAAAACAAATGTTAATTACGTAAATAAGTTTACGAATCTGCACATTTATGCTGTGAGTGACCTTTACAAAACTCTAAAGCTATCGATTGCTTACTGCTCGTTCGTATTATTTCGTGTTTCATCACTCTTTTTCGATTTTCACGCATTTACGAAAATATATTGTCCAGTTTTATTGTTACACATATATTACTAATCTTAATATTTTTTATACTTATTAGACTTTATAAAATTTATGATTATTGATTTTACACAAAATTCTTAGAAAAATTAATAACAAATCGCGAATTTATAAATAAAATATTTAAAATATTTAAAAATTTAAATAAAGGAAATATTTAATTTAGCATTAATTTGCTATATCCAGTATACAATAACTACAAATCTATCAAATCTATCAAATAAAAAATGAAAAAGCGTATTTGAGAAAGCAATAGTTCAGTCAATCCGCGTTATCGATGATACTCGCGAGCGAGAAATAAATCTCAGACGAAGAACAGGTACAATGCGCGAACATGGCTCGAGTTTTATTTACAATTCAGTGGTGTCCTCGGGAAGGTGGGTTGGCACTTTCGTCAAGGAGTTCTCTCTGCAATCGACGATCCCATCAGCGCATTTACAAGGATGCGGGCATTGAGGCTCAGCGCTACATTCCGATCCCGTTCTCTCGATCAGGCCTGAACACTTGAACTCGTGTTCCTGCAAACAATAAATTTACAAGTCATAGTAAGTACGAACTAGGTTAATAAAAAGCGATATTGGTAATTTAAGAATCAAAATTATGTTCTATAAAAATGTTCTATAAAATGTTCTATAAAAATTTCTTTTTTAATACACAATGTTTAATTAATGATTAAAATAGTAAATTAAAAGTTTCAACGGTTAAACTATGTGTACACGCACATATATAATAAGAATATACTGTTTAATAAAAAATATATAGAATATATTTATAATAACATATTTAATACAAACATTTGCTTACATAACTTCTGAGAGAGAAATAAACATTTTGCAAACCGGAATTCCATAGATAACTCTTTAGTTAAGACTCACCTGCACATCGGCGAGACTTCGATCCTTAAGATGTGCCGGAGATGCACATCGTGTATGTTGCCCTAGGCGAGGATAAGTCCTCAAATAACGCGATAACCATGCTAAATGGCAATCGCAAGCGAAAGCGTTATCCGCAAGTTTCAAAGTTCTTAAGTGCGACAAGCCGTTCAACATTTCCTTGCCGAGCGTTATAAGTTTATTATTGTTCAGCATTCTAAAATGAATAATTGATTTGACATATTTATATATTCTCTCACCATAAAATAACTTTAATGTATAACACAAAATCTAAATAATTTTAACAAATTCGTATACTTACAATATTTCCAAGTCTTTCAATTCTCGTATCGAAGCCTCGTCCACGCAAGTCAGCACATTATTATCAAGTAATCTACGAAGAGAGAGAAAGTAAAATTTTATAATTTTTAAATAAAATATTTAACTTTTATAAACTTTTTATATAGTGTATAAAATAATTATATAAGAGATACGAATCATGTATTTCAAAAAACTTTGCTGCTTTGAATATTATATTACAGTTGCCTGATTATATGACATTTTACTACTTAAACTGATAGATGATCGTAGTAGAAAAGACTTGCAACAAAAGGATGATTATATAATACATGTTATAGTAGATTTGAAAGACAAACTTAATCATAAGTTTTATCTACAATTTTATCAAAACTTTATCTGTAATGCGAGTAGAATTATCATATGTAAAATATCTTGAGCATAATTTACAATGGTCTACTAGACTATGACTAAATGGTCTCGAGAGAGATTGTTATAGAATAATCTGTCTTTGTGGCAAGCACATCCGATAAGATACTTACAAATGTCTAAGAGCGGACACTCCTCTGAGAGTCTTTGGCCCTATAGTGGCAATCTGATTGTGACTAAGATCTCTGTAAAACAGAATGCAACATTTTTTCAAAATTGTAACTATTTATTTTTAACAATTGTAATTATTATTCAAAAATTAATATACTCATAAGACTCATAAAACATCATAAAATAATACACTTAATAATTAAAAAATAATCAATCTGAGATTATTTAAAATATAATTATTTGAATTGTTTAATTAAAAATATAATTCTACATGCAGTTTTTAAAAAAAATATTAAAAAGATAATAGATATTTGTAAACTTTTTTTTTTTAAACTTTTTTCGATTTTTTTCTTCAATTTTCAAATGTTTTAAAAGATTAATTAGTATTGAATAACACATATTTTATAATTAACAGACATTTTTAAATGTGAAACTATATCATAGATGAGGGACATAAGATGATAGTTGACGATATGATATTTATGAGTCCGATTCTGTTTGTAACTTGACTTATAATATAAATGGAGTCAAATCAAATTTTCTCCACTCGTATTCGAAATTAGCAGTATTTTGTTCCAATTTTCCTCACATATGATTGTCATGATTGATTTCTCACAAACGCGTATTCGAAAACCATTAGAGCCCATTCACATCACATTTGCCATAGTTCCTATAACTCGCGACTGTCCATTGACCTCTCAGCTTTTACATTCTCGAAGACGGACGACCACATTCACTATCATTGGTGCAATAGTTGCTCGTTTCACTTTATTGCGGCTGTAGTCGCAAGTTCGTCCTACATTTTCGATCAATTATTCAAGAGCGTCGAATACCGCGGCAAATGCCTCCTCGGCGTGCACGATTATCCCCCAGAAAGCTCGTGCGGAAAGTTGCCGCTCATGCGTGTGACCGGTCACACGTGCACCAGATCGTCACGTGAGTGGCTATAGACTTCGCAAGTACCTCATCGCGGTCGGGATCGTTACTCACGTAACGTGACCATTTCCACAGTCTCACGCGACAGCCGGCTGCTTACGAATTATCTTAACATACTTCGCAGTCACTTCAAAGTTCGGAGTTACTCCAAAATCGACAAGCTATTTCTAAAAAAACATTTACTGTATGGATGTGTGTGTGATATTTGTTGTTTTTTTCCAAGATAGATATTAAAAATTAAACGTTTTTTTATATCTATTATATTGTATTTAAAAATTATATAATTTTATTATATATTATTAAATAATTATATTAGATAAGTGACATTTTATCATATATATCAAAATGATAATAACACTTATCATTTTAACTATCCTCTTGGCGCGTGCGGAAGTATTCATATAATTAAATACGTTAATAAAAGAACAAAGGGTTAGCAAATAATTGAATCATCTTCCATTGATATAGAAAGACACCTTCAAACGATCGAGGGTTAGAATGGCGCGATTCATGCCTCTCGAAAAGTGTGCGGATATCGTGGAACCTCGAAACCTCTTCTCCAGGTCTGAGTTAACCAGAGGCTTGTGATGATAGGTTGGGGGTCTCAGAGTACGCCATTGACCATCCATTGGCTTGGAACTCGCAATCTGTAATTATGTTGAGAGAGAATGCGAAGAGGGTTGTAGCGGTTGAAAGAAGAACAACAAAAACGCGAAACGGGAGAACGAGACAGAAGAAACGGGCAGAAAGAGAGAAAGACGAGACGAAGGACGTAAGGTGAAAGTGCGAGAGTGGGAGATTGAACTCCCAGTCCGCTCGAGCCAATTCAGAAAGTAATTACCGAATTTCGACGCGCAGCCACGTTTGCACCGACGAACGCACAAAGGGAACTCGCGTCATTCGCGTCCGAGTTGGTCGGCGCGAAATATTATTGTCCCTGCAGAGTTTCGATCGTGCCATCGAATAAACGTTTGTCACACGCCGCGCAATAAAAGTTCATCTCTCTAGAGTACTTTCGCGGAACTATGAAATGAATTAAAAACGGTTTTGTAACTATCGATTATTCAATCATCAAAAACTTTATACTTGACATCATTCCTATTTGTTACTGGTCGGTAAAAGTATTTTTCAAAATTATTTCACGAGACAGTACATCTGCTAATGAATTAATTAATTACAGTCCATCCTATAATTTAATAGATTAGGAAGATGTGCAACAAGAAATGTATAAGAGAAACATGAAAATGGATAAGCTGAAATTGAGTTCACTTTCACAGAAATTTGAGATATTAAATTCCCGCTGTGCTCGATCCAATCGCAAAAAACAATCTCCGAATTTCCAAATACCCACGCTGATTTAACAAAATGAACATACTAAAGTCTGTTTCGAGATATTGCTCATTACCTCAAACAACTGATTATGAAAATCAAGGATAATCGCTATAATCGGATGCATATACAATAATCATGTTATTGAGACAGAAATAAAATAAATAGGAACACGCGCATAAGGATTTAATTCAGCGTAAAATAATTCATGTTCACGAAAATACAAGATAAAATTAATTGGATGATACACAAAAACTATATGAAATTATAATTAAACAAAATGTTTGTGTGTGTATAAAATTCGCCAGAATTAGACACTCAAAATAGATTCATGATGCATGACGTCGATAAACTACGCGAGCACATAGAATAGACGATAAGAGCTGCGACAATAATCAACAAGGAAAACGAGCATATCGGGCGCTTGCTTTATGTGCTTTTCGAGGTATATAAGTCGAGGGACTTGGGAAACCTCTCAACTCACTCGAGCCAATCCAGAAGCAATTACCGAATTTCGACGTAACTGTGCCCACACGAAACTAACAAAAGGACTTGGTGGTCCTCATCTCTCGCGAGCAGTCTGTCCAATTCTGAATGTTGCCGGCGTCGCTAACTGCGTTACCACGATAAGAACGGAATGAAACGAGATCGCATGTAGCGTCGGCCTCTGTTTATCAGAAACCCTCGCGCCTTGCGATCTTTTCCGTCTCGCAGCCGATGACACAATCGGGTCGCCGCAAGGGAAACTTCAGAGAGAAAAGTCGACACCGCGATACCGAGGATTGCAATCTCTGGAGGACGACATTTTTCGAACGCAGGATGTTACGCAGAAACATTCGTAATAACGCTCCTGCGGTAAACTGGTTTTAATAGCTTCTACAACGACGCCCTACACTGGGATTCCTGGTATTTTTCGCTTAGCATATTTGCGACATGAGTTGGAAAACTCAAACGGCTCTCTGAAAACTTCGCGTGCTCTCGAGTAGACATTCTCTCATATAACCATCTCTAGCGTCTGTAAAATTTATTAAAAACTAATTTTCTTGACCAAAAAATGAAGACATGAAATAGCATGTCAAGAGCAATAATATATGAAAATGTTCAACAATATTATTAACAATATTATTAACGTGATTTTACATCCAGGTCGCATGTGACGTAACGCCATAACGTCGGGGATGAGAGGGAGATTTACTGCAAGGGCCGTGAAAGCTGTATAATACAGCGTATTACGATCGTCAGAATACACGATAACAACTGCACGATAATTATTACAGCCGCTCTCTCGAACGATAAACCGAGATTGTGCGCGCAGCTCCTTGTATGACGAGCCTATAATTTGTCGACATCCGAAAATCACCATGGTGGCCTCCTCGTGGTTCTCGAATTTTGTCTCCCTAAATTATTCGCGCGACCGCGCGCAGGTTCAGTTCGGCGGACGTTTGTCCTGGTTATTATCAGCTTAAGCATACAGCAGACAAATACTGCAAGCGTCGTAAAATAGCAGCTTGCACGTTGCTATATATCGCGTTACAAACTCTACACTACGACCACACGGCGGAGTGATACTAATCAAGATACTAATCAACGGAGTGTCCACGCCCCTTTCTATTGTGTCAAACCATTTATTATCATGTAGGTTTCATCCTCTTACCGCATCGAATACCGTATCTTTCTACGTATGTGCGATGAGTTAATCATACGTTATGTTCACCGCGACTTGCCCACACCCCAATGTATCCCCATCAAATTTACAAGACGAGCACATAATTAAGTCCAGTGTAGCTTTTGGTTGTACGTTAAGGAGAACCTGATTAATCGCTCGTCCACTTATCGTTCAATTATCTGATCCTATATTGGCGGTAACTTTTTGAATCATACTTGTCCGGGAATTTATTTAGTTGAATTTATTTATTTATTTATTTAGTTGGAATGTATATACTAGGAAGACATGTATAAATGGATTATGCAAACAACGATTATTACATGCAACAAGTTTTATTATAGTTTTATGAAAGAGAGAGAATCAGATATTATAGTGTAGAAAAAACGTACTAAAATAATTCTGAGATATAATGCCAGTTTATTTTTTTGTTGGCTTGTTTGAACAAAGAGCAAAATCCGACATCTGGCATCTTTGCAAAAAGAGAAGATAACGAGTTTTGCACTAAGAAGATAGTAAAGTCTGATTTAATATATATAAATTAAAGAGAAACATCTTCGAAGAGAGAACTGTAGAAGCTGCTGCTGGAATTACGAGTTTCCGAGAGTTTCGGAATAACGGCCGGTATTGCGCACGAATTAGCATCTACCACTTTGCGATTTTAACGCTGGTTTATCCACGTCGGATGAAGGATTATTGCGCATCCGAACGCCCGTGAGAATCTCACCGTAAGGTCGCAACATAATACGTCCCTTTGTAAGGTGGCTGATCCAGCCTTATCGTCAGAAACTGTAGGTTGTGCCCGTGCCTCGAGACGGGAAGTTTCGAGTCCATCTTGCCCACTTTGCAGCATGATAGATGGACGATCTCCTCCTTCTCGGCTTTCTCCTTTTTTCCCCGTTTTCTTTTTTGCTCTTTGCCGCTTCTCTTGTCTCTCTTTTTCTGCTTCGGTTCTCTCTCTGGATCCCGCCTGAATCCTGTCATCCACGATGTGAGAATGAGGCTCGCGTACTTTTTGACCGCACGGCTGGGAACACCAGGAACCTCCGAACGGAAACGGTTCGTGCCCACTCAATCGCGATAAAGGTACGATATCGCCGCTCGTCAGGCCGGCCTGTCTCTACTTTGTTTTTCTCTGTAACCGTGGTAGCGCGCCGTGCCGCGTTTGATTGAGATTCCGGATCGAGAAGAATGTTACGGTGCGCGTTCGGAGGAAAAGCAACGAACGAACGAACGAGCGTAATCACGGGATCGGAATTTCTTATGACATCAAGGTGGCTCTTCTCGTTAGTGAGAGGCGAACCGTATGTCGGATATGGAGAAAACCAGTCATGTCGCTGAGAAGAGGTCGGTTTGCTCTCGACGGATAGCTTATGGATGAGCATAATTTGTGTATACGGAACAGCTCGCGACAGCTACGTGTTCTTTCGATACTATCGCTCTCTGAGATCATGCAGCCGTGGTCAGAAGTATTCTCAGAAATAAATAATTTGTGGCTTTAATATATTGTGGCAAGCAAAACCGGTCAGTGATGATCAGATCGAATCAAAAATAGTAGTAACTTTTTTGAACATTTGATTGGCAATTATTTCTTGGCATTCATTAGAGACTCCAATAATACAGAATTTACTTTTAGTATTCGCGAATATCAATGCACGCGACTGGTTTTGACTCGCCAAGCTTTATTAGAGATTTATGTATAACGCGAAGCACTGATTTTATCATTTCTAAGTAATGACTTCATCGATCTTTGTGCCTGGTAAATGTCTAAAATCGTACATTCCCCGCCTTTTCATTTCGCCTCCACCGTTACTGAATCAGGTCTCGCTAATAAGACAGTTGGCAAGCGATAAGCGTGTCCGTACTTCAGCAGTTGGTCACGTAAGATAGAAAATACTTTGGTGAGTCGCGTGCAGAAGCAAATGCAAGCGTCGGCGTTGCATATCGAACGATCGCCTTTAAGAAGCTAAAGCCCGGGGTGAAAAGTCGCGTATGCAGTGGCGCGTATATTCGATCGAGGAGTCTCGTGCGGCAGGTTACACAAGCCCACGGCTTGCGTTGCCCTCTTGCAGTACATACGTACATACGGTAGATATGTAGGCCGTCGTCTGAAAAGTTTATACGATATAAACCCCCGCTCCACCCTCTCCTCCTTCAGCCTGTCGTCGCGCTTGACACAATGATGAGGAAGAGAGAGAGAAAGAGGCAGAGAGACGGACGTGGAGGTCGCAATAATACACGTGCGTATTATGCGTGTCTGGAATCTGACATTCGGACTGATCTCACATGTAATTATTCTCCCGAGATTTCGCTTTCCGAGAAACCCACAATCCCTTCGCGTGCGAAATACCGGTGCGGATGTTACTATGATATTGCAAACTTTCATGACGTTGTAGACTCGTTGCAACATCGCGTATCTCGCAATGCCGTTGCGCCATTTACCCACGCGCGTTATGTACGGTATACCACAGACAGATCGCATAAATCCCGTGGCATAATACGCTCACGGCTTTTAACGAATTCTCTTCTTACGCTCGTTGATATCTTGCGGCGGCGAAGAAATATTTTAAATTCGTAATATTACAGCAATAATATTGCGCCCGTCAAACCTGTTAGCGAGAGGCTAATGCGTAATGTTAATAATCATAAATGTCAAAAGATATTTATCTATAATTACATGTTGCGGAAATGAAGTCTGATTATCGACAAATCTATATAGAATTAGGCATTCGCCGATCGATCTGTAATACCGTTAACAATTCATAATTGTTGTTATGATTAACAATATGTTCAATTGTACTCACAGGCGTTTTAAATTCATCATATTGCTGAAGAGAAGATCGGGCAAGTGACGTATTTGATTGTTGTTTAGCCGCAGCTTTTCCACTGCTACCAAATCCTGGAAAGCCCCTCTTTCGATGGTGTGTATTTGATTGTTTGATAGCAACCTGTAAATAATATGTAGATATTGTATATATATATTGTATATACAATAGAATAAAAAAAAATGTTATTGTAATGTTGACAAACAATTTTATATATTAATATAAAAATAATATGATATAAAATTTGTATGTGTATAGATGACCGTTATATATTTGACATAATGAAAACTCTCAATTATTTTTGACATAATTCTTGTTAATTTCAACACAGTATATAATTTTAAAAGAATATACTTACAAAGAGTGGAGTGTTGCCATATCTTCAAAATCTGTCTTGAATATCACCGATACATTATTTCCTTGAAGATCTCTGCAACAAAAAAACAAGGTCGATGTCAGTACTTCAGTTTTTAACAAGTAAAAAATAAATTAATAACTCCCTTTATTGCACTTATATATTTCTTAATTAAATTAATGTAATAATCTGACAAAAAGTGGAATATGCACGTTATTTCACGCATAATTATATCCGTGTATTGTGTAACTAAACAAAAAAAATTTTGTTTCCAATATGATATGATTTTCACGCCATAAGATTCGTTGACATACAGTTCTCTCGACTCAGCAAATTTAGTTCTGTATCCACTCTTGACGCGGAATAAAAGCTGAACAATCGTACTACGCCAAGAGTGAGAATGACGAGCACGCGGTATCGCCGTTCTGCCAATAAAGGGTTATACCACTCCCTTACGAGGAAGCGTGAATTTACTCTTCACGTCGAAAAAGGAGAAGACCGTGAAGTAGCCGTCAAACACAGCCGTACGCCAAGCGTCTGCCTCCCTCAGGGAAGTTATTAAGGCCTTATTAAATTGGTTCCTTTTCCCGTGGAAACTTTTTACCTGACAAAAAGCTCGGGGTAAGAGCGAGTAACAAAGTCAGCCTACAAGCGCTTTCTCCTCTCAGCGCGGATTTCTCCTTTCTGGTCCGACGACCGGCGTAAATTATTCCCTCGTTTTCGTCTACTGACGTGTAATTCTCCACCGACGACAAAATGACGGAGTTATATTTCCGGAATCTCCACGTTTTGCACATTTAATGCTTGTACGAGTACTCAATAAAATGTGATTTTTTTCGAGCTGTTTTTTACCAGTAGATTTCTTTTTTTATAAACAAAGTCAATATTTAGAATCGTATTATTCCATTCCTGGAATCCATTACGTGAGTTTTCTATTTTGTTTGACTTTGTCATTATTCTATTTTATTTGTTTTAATAAATATTTTTCTATTGAATTAATTCAATTTTTATGACTTACGTGTGGAATTTTGCGAATAAATATACTCATAAATGAATATTTGTCAAATGATGCGATAGCAATTCTAATTTGAGAAATTGCGTGTTCTATATATACAGAAATATTTTAAGAAAAATAAATTTTTAATAAAAGTAGAAAAATCACTCCTGCTGAGTCAGTTGCGAGCTAGTTAATTATACTACCCCACGGTAATGACTATGAATACTTCCCGCTAACTCTATTAAGATATTAAGCGCCCTCCTTAATACGTTGCAGGTAATATCTAATTACAAATCATTATACTTGAAGGAAGCTGAAAATACCTCCCGCGGGAAGAGCATGGCCAATCGCATTATGGAATCGAGGCCCATCGAACCTCGACGCATAATCCACTTTATCGCCGATTCGATTAATTCTCGACGGGATAAAACGGTGACGGCTACCCAGCGTCTAACGAGAGCTTTAGGAGCTACCTAACGAACGATGTCACTTTTCCTGTTATCGTTGTCACTACTTCTCTTCGGTTCTTTTGTAGAACGAAAACGATGAACGTCATTATGAGGAACAAACAATGTCATCGTTAGAATAGCATTGTAATAATTTAGCTTCCGCTTTTATATTACATAAAAATGATTAAAACTGTTTTTATTGTTTATGCATTAAAAAATCTTTGATTTTATAAAAGAACCTAGTTATATTTATATTTATATTGTCTTTTTTAAAACTATTTTTTGTCATAACGCAAGATTTTTTTTATTTTACTATATTCTTATTATATTATTTACGATCAAATGCAAGCACAAATTCAAACTGCGCTGCCTTTTCCTCGTTATTACTGCAATCATTCAAAGTCGTCGACGACATCCTCCATGGCGAAATATCGCTGTTCATGAACTAACTGCCAACTCGCAGAATGAGACAGAAACTTGGCGTGCGTTGTTTGCACGACAGATTTGCGCTTCTAGGAACATTAATGTAGTCTTTCGCGTGGACCCTGTCATCTTATTCTATATGTTACGCTCAATTAAAATAGCACAGCATTTTCTCGGAAAATAATAATCGTTCGGGTAATCGTCTTGTATGGAGAAGCTTTGCTCAGCGAAGTGAATGGAGGAACAGTGGAAAGGATCAGTTGCCCCAAGCGATAGTTTGCAATTCGTCTTTACGAGACAAAATTTCGCAATATGCTGATGTTTATTCTGTAAATATCTATGCTGTTCTATTAACAAAGTCTCTGACTGAGGAAATATTTGCCAGATGTCACCTAAAGTCGAGATTAATTTACTCGACTTCCTTGAAATGAAGTAAAACAAGCGTCTATTCCTCTACAACGACAGTTATTCAAAATTAGTGTCAAAGTAATTTCGAGCTAGTGTAATTAATAGAAAAACTTTTAACCTCGAATGTCAGAAATTTAGAGGTCATCGATACTTGAAACTGATATAGTTTCGAATTGCTGAATAAGAATGTGTATGGGGGATAATATATCAAATAAAAAGGTCACTAAGGACCAGTGGTAATTTAGATTTCAATAAAATGAATTCTGAACGATTGTTAAATAAAAAAAATAAACTAATCTCAAATTTATAAATAGTAGTGATAATAACGTTCGTCGTAGAGATTTCGGACAAAGATGCAATGTTAGTTACGATTTAAGAAACAAATTAGATAATTCTGACAGATCTATTGCTGATGATGACTAACATTGAGTAGAGACATTTCGCAATTAAAACTGTAAATCTCATCATCATTGTTTCGATTCAATCGTTACAATAACGTCCATCGGAAAGCCAATAGTATTTTGGAACACGCAATTTTCATCTTGCACTTTTGCCAGGCGGCTCACGTAGTGGCTAACGAAATTATATCTCGCGTCGCCAACCGGGACATCTGCTAAATACGTTTCATGGGTTTTCATGAAGGCGGGAGCAAAAGGGACGTGAGATGGGAGGAAGGGTACTTGACGGTAGTAAATCTGATGGGACGATGGTGAGAATCTGAAGGAACAGAAGGGGCAGTCAGGGTGTGACGGACTTGGTAGACAACGTCCAAGAATAAGGTGTTGGTAGTGCGTGTCTATATTTGAGTTGTGGTGGGATGAGAAGACAGGGGAGATAGGAGGGAGGATAGGCTGCTGGCAGATGTAATCAAAGTTTGCAGACAACCGCCCCGAACGAGAGCCTCTGCGAGGAACACTAGGGGGAGGAACACAGGGGATACCACCGCGGGATCGGCCGGATATCCGGTCGTATCTCACACGCGGCGCCGCGCGTCGCAGCGTGTCGATACGCCTGCTTAATGTCGTAGAAATGTCTCCGGCGGAGATAGGGGAGAGAATCGAACCGCGACAAGGTGAGACGAGTCTATAGGGAGGATCGGATACCCGGTACGAATCTCGATTTTCTCGCGAGCGAAGCTGTTCCCGCCGGGGATCTGGGAATCGAATGATTTATGGATAGTGATTATATTCAGACTTCGCGTGCGCGCGTGCTGGTATCATGTGTCTGTACGTGTAATTGCTAGGAAATACCGCGACATAATCCGCCATTTACTATACGCGCACCGGATGTTTGGTAGATGCAAAGTAATTTATCGATTGCAACGTGATATTGACAGTTAACAACGATAGTTTACCACACTCTAAATCTCATCAATTTTCAATTCCAATTTATTTGATTTCAGTTTGATTATATAATTATGAATAATATGCTATACTTATGCTAAGAAAGTGATTAATACATATGGTACCACGCATCTCATGTAACTTGTAATTATGATTTAGAACAAAGGATGTAAAAAATTTAGATTTTAGAATGTAGAATATAGAATATAGAGAATATAGAATGTATAGAATCATTATTTAAATCTTAACCTAACCTAATTTTTGCATATCACACTAAATATTTAAGAATTGAAATATTTAAAATTTTTAAGAATATATTGGTAGCAGATATGTTCTGCATTTTCTGATTATTTAAGTGCAGTTAGTTCGATACAGTACAATATAAGAGTTTCCATTGTCTATGCGTAATAATGTTCGTCAATTTGTTTATGTTTCAATCGCACTACTTTTTTATGAGGTGACGAATCTATAACGCACACTTTATAGTAATAATATTTGCTTGCAGATTTTCTCAGGAAAATACGGCCTTCACCCATATAGATAGATCATATTCTAGATTTCCAACACATTCGCTTGAAAACGCAAATCCAAATAAGTTGAATATCGCATTTAGAGAGACTGTTCGCGCATTTCTGCATTGGTCTCCTGTTCTATCCCGTAAAAATTTCAACGAGTAGAATGAAGAGCGGACAGAGACAGAGGTGTACAGTGAAAACATCGTGTCAGATGAGAAAGAGGATCCGCAGCTCTCAGAGAGAAAATATAGTCTTCTGCATGTCGACACAGAAATGCAAATGGAATCTCTTGATTGAGTTTACCAGCGAGGCATCGACTTGATGTCTCTGGATCGGCAAAGGTGAAAAAAAGGTGAGAGGCATCGAGTCAATTTGACGTATCGACCCCTTCCACTCGACTCGCTATTCTCAAATAATCATGACAAATGGAATGAAAAGAATATGAACAGTGTACAGTGCATTTCAAGTGAACAATTGGACAGTTTACAGAAAGTCATATAATTAAAATTTTACTGCTGTTATCTTCTACATTTTTAAATGTAAACATTTAAATATCATAAAAAATAAGACATTAAGTCTACTTAATATAGACTTTCTGATATGCGAACAATAATTTGTATCACTGTCGTTGGATAGATGATAAAAACTTTTGTGCATGTTATGAGACAATAATAGTATAATTGTGAGTTGAAAATGAGGACCGTTGATTCACAGCATTAATAGTTTGGTGCGGAAAGCGGATGGCATTTACTGACTGTCGTTTTGTATTTCGTCCTAGAACAATGCAATTAACATGGTGTTTAAACTTAAGCTTTGGCCGCATTACCGTAGAAACTTATTGCGGCGAGAGAGGTTGAAGCGCAATAAACACACGCTGACTTCTGAAACAGTCACACGGAGATTCTACGCTGCAACGCAGCATCCACGGTTGAATTTATCGGGCTGGCATGCCTCCAGATGAAATTTCTTTTTTGTCTCATGCCGGGTGGTCATTTCTCACTTCGTGCCGCGCGTGTCAACCCGCATATAAAACCAAATATTAACGTGCAAATGTAAAATCGCACTCGTATGTTTGTGTATTTACGATGCGGAATAGTGATATTATTAACCGTAATATATCATCTACGTGGCATTTTAAGACATGGAAATAAAACATAGTAAAAACGAAGGAACTATGCGATAGGAAGTGCTCGGAAACATGGAACTCGAGAATCAATAAAAACATGACATTTGTCGTAACGATATCGAGAGAGCTGCTTCCGCATGAATTTCTTATGATTGCATCGTAACGACAACTGCGAGGAAGTTTATAAAGATGAAAGAAATGCGTATGACTCGAATCAGATTGTTTTTCATTGTTATACTGAGAAATTAATAAAGCGAGTCCTTTTTTATTTTTTACATATAATATTATTTATTTTTCAAGAAAAAAATTAAAAAGCAGAATTAATCAACAATATTTCTTATAATTTCTAAATAATAAAAGTTAGGTATTAATTAATTTTTTTATGTTATGTTCTTTATTATGCGATATCAGTATTCATATTATACTGTATTGTATAAATTCAATTAATTTCGAATTACGAATTATAAATTAAGAAATTTGCAGTAAATAAGATATTCATATTATATTATTTACATACATTTTTCAATCTCTAACTTGGCCAATATTTTCGGGGTCAACAGCACCGCCCGTGACATCAATTTATAAACGACCATTGTTTTCAACAAGGGAATCATTCGATACGTCTCTGCGTCATTCAAAACAAATGTCATGTTTCTTAGACGCAGTTCAGAGCGGCAATAACAATCGTTGTTTGTAACGCAGGAAGGTCACTAATTCGCCGCATGCGTTTTAGCATTTCTCTGCCAGCTGCGTGCGACGGTCAGTTAGCGTATACCTAACAGTGGAATCGATGCTAAACATTCCTGGTTATATATATAAACGAAAGGAGGAGCACCAAACTATTGCTCCACTTTCGTGGTCGTCACACCATCGTGCCGGTGCGATTCGTTTGCTGACGCAAGTAGTTCAGCAAAGATAAATACAGGGTCGCGGATAAAGGAGTTACGCGAATTGACCTAAAATATGCCGAAGAAAAACATTTTAGACCGTTTGCACTAAACGTAATAATTGACCGATCAATTTGTCTCACACACTTGGATGGTAAATAACTTCTTAATTTGTTTTGTATTCAAAATCTCAGGTGAAATATAGCGAATCGAAGGTTATAAATATTTTTCTCGTTTAAACGATTAAACTTATTTATACAAATTATAGGATAACAAATGTTATTATTTCGTTTACGCAGAGATAAATTATAATTACAATCACGATTGTGAATATGCCTTGCAAATGTAATATGTACGTTATGAGAGATGTAAATATGTTATTTATCTCCATTAATTCTGACTATAGAATGTGTTATATATATTAGAGATTGCATTTTACATCAATATATGATTTTTAATATATGATTTTTAATGATATGATTTAATTATATCTTCTTTTTACAAGAGTCAGTTATTATAAAGGCAATCCAAAGCATCTTTTTGTATTATTTACAACATTTGCAACATTTGACATCTTATAAACGACAAGGTGTACTTTGCAACCGCCAAGGTACTTGCACGCCATTATTTTAAGTGGCGATGCCTGTAATGTAACCGAGAGCAGTAAAATATCGTTTCGCCCGGAGGATATATTACACTTTTAAGAATTTCCGACGGTGTGGGTGGTTCGTTAGCGGGGTGTAACTAGTCAAGCAAAAATAAATATTCGCCCACGTAGCGGCGATGCAACACAGTCTGACCCGAACTATAGAGCATGGAAATAACCTGGAGCCTTTTTACAATTTAGATAAGCGTTCGCGGCTCGCATATATTCGAATCGCCGATCAGATGTAGATTCAGCCATGCTCAACTAAAATTTATCCAACAATGTTAGATATTACGTACATTACTTCATAAATATTCAGTATGAAAAATATTAGTGATTATTTTATCATAAAATTAGTGAAGTCAATCTGTGCGGAGCCGTTCTAGAAATGAATGTAGACCATCGATTCTTTAAATGTAAGTTATGTAAACATTGATTTTTCCCGGGTAAATACATACGAGCGACTACTTCGGTTGAAAATGTTTGGAAACACTTCTATTATCAATATCATGTAGGAGACAATTTTGTGTTTTTCGTTTGTTACATACGAATATTTACTTATAATAGTATATTTAGATTCGCTCGAGACTGTTGCCATGATTTCATAAATGCATGCGTTTAGTTATAAATGATAAAATAGATTAAGAAAATTCGAATTATCTTAATAATTTACACAACTAATAACCACGTTACTTTTCTTAATTTTAATTTTTTTCTTTCATTCTTTAATAAAAATAAATATCGCGCCGTATATAATTTTTAAGTAAAATAATAAATTAAAAAACGTGCATATTAGGTAATTAAGAGTTTATAAAAATTTATTCTTTCCTCTTGATAATTAAGAATTGATGTGTGCCGCAATTAATACGTGTATTGACAGACATTGTACGGAAAACACGTAAATTAACTGATGATAAAGCATTTAAGCAACAAGATACGTCCTTTCTAATATCACTTTCGCGACCTCTCACAGAGCACCCTAAAGCAGCAATTTGTAACGTTTTATCCAGCGGAAACACATGCATCTCCCTCAAGGTTTCCTGACAGTCGTACACCGGTTGGTGTAACTGGTTCAGAAAAGACAAATGCGCCAGTATGTATAACGACCAACGTGGACTCGCCATAATACGAAGGGAAACGACGTGGAGTCTCTTAGATTTCAGATAGTCCTTGTAGCGGCGTGATTTTTCTGTGTTCTTACCCTCCACAAGTGGACCCGACCCCATATCGCGAGAACATAAAGTGAGCGCGATGACCCACGCGAGCCTTATCGCGATAGCGTGCATCTTACGAGCTGGGTATCCTCCCGCGCTGTAAAACAGGACATTCCGCGTCTATTACGCTCATCGTGTAATTCAGGAACGCGGCGGAATGCGTTAAGTGTTTAAAATGCGAGATGAAATCTTTGTTTCGTGTACCGAGCAAATGCAATACATCTACTGTATGTCGTAGTAACAATTACAAACGGAAAGGAGAAAGAAGAAATATAATAATTGTTGAGAGAGCAAAGTTCTTTTTCCCATATTAATATTTACTATTTTTATTATTATTTAATAATTTAAAGGATATAAAATAATGAAATAAAATATATAACTAACTTTATTTCACGAAAAATATTTATTCAATTATATGAATCAAAGAAAATCTCTTGAAGATTACATTCAATGCGGAAAATTTGTCAGTTACATTTGCATATTAGTTGAGAAAAATATTTCATTCCGTTACATAAAATGTTTCGATTCGTTATATTTTAATAGCATATATCTGATTTTAATTAAAGTTAAAAATCATAAAATGAAAATAATAATTTTCGACTTATAAATGATCAAAACTAACCAATATTATTCAATGAATCTAGTTTTTATATAGAACTTAAATTGTGTTTTAATAAATTTAGAGGAAAATGATATTAAATCATATACTATACTCTGCTGCAAAAATTTATTCTAAATTTTAAAATTTATTAAAAATTACAGAGACTTTAATTTATTAAAACCACATAATTCTATTGCTCAGTGAACGTAAAAAAGAATTAAAGGAATACAATAATAAATGTATAATTCAAATATATGTACATTTATTATTAATGTTCATTCATAAATTTTATACCGATTAAAAGAAGGAAACCGATAAAAGAAGGAAAAATTATTTTTCAAACGTTCTATTCGATGTACGATAATTGATCATTAAAATTGATTTGCAACGTAAAAAACAGTACACTTAATTTTATTTAATGGTGGTGAATATTTCGGTGTCGTTGCGATGAGTTGTTGACGCACAGTTCCGGGCGTTTGTATTTTGCCGCTCACAGCGAGCGAGAGCAGTGCGCGTAAACATGGCCGCCATTCGTGCGACGAGGCTCGAGCGTGCGGCTGGTGTCGCGAACCACTCCGTATCGCACGAATTGATTTGATGAATTTATCTCTCGAAATGCGGTCGTTCTTCACAAGCAGCTGGTAATTATCGATATACACCATTAGTTATCTTCCGCGATCAAAGCTCACGAGCGATCGAACGGCTGTTTGTCAGAAGGTATTTCGAAGTGATTCGCTTGAGATCGAAATGGAGGCTCGCGATTATTTAATGAGGGATAATCTTTCGAACGCAAAGCTCGTATCCGAACATATATTTACGCTTTCGAGCCAAAGCTCATAATCTGTTTACGAATCAAGAGCGTGGAATAAACGTGCGAGTCTACGAATCTATATCGATACGAGCGATATGTCCACTGTTTACCGTAGTTTACCGTTCAATTTGCCGTGCAAAGTTATATACAACGTATGTTTATGATATGATATGCCCGTTAAATATTTCCACGAACGCTCGACGCTTGGCGCTTTGCTACCGCGGCGCGATGTACAGCGTTACGGGTGATATTTCGTTCGCTACACGACAAACCTTTTAAGCGTATCGATTGACTGCTGAAAACTTCTGGAGACTCGGTAACTTTTCTATCCCACGACAAATCTACGCGCTTGATGTATGAGATAGTATATCAACCAAAATGTTTACAGGTCGCCACGCGGCGAAAGTCAGATAGACAGCATGGTGCTACGTGCATCGCATTATCCTTTGAAGCACGGTCGCGATAGGTAGATTAGATAGCAGTGGAAAACGCATAATTTCCCACGATCGATTCATAATTACTGAACATCGCGCGATAAATTAGCCGAACTTGCACAATAAGCGAACTCGCAAACGTATAGACGACCGCTGATATGCGGGGCGATACAATTATCCTCCCAATGCGATGCTGGAATTCGAATGTATCTCGTATCACGCGTTTATTTCTTGCCCCATAATTCGCTCGTCACTCTTGTGAATCGCCGGGTGTTAAATAATAGAAATATCTCAATTGTTTTTTAAGCTGTCTATATTGCGCGCAACACCAAATTTTGATTGTACATTTTCAGACAGTCAGTCTTAATTAGTAATTAATTGGATAAAATCAAATATATATACTCGCCCTCCCTAATATTATTATCCCTTATATAAGGGTGAGAGTTCGCTAACGTTCGAATCTCGGCAATTAACTTCGGGAGAAGTGCCGTGTGAAGTGTCACGCGATCGTCTTCCAATCGTAGCTTGATAATTAATTTGGACGCGATCGTAATTAACACCGTTTTCGCGAGTGATGTGTTGTGTGAATGCGGCAAACCTGACAACCCTAGCAACCTGAGGGGATGAGGAAACAGACACAGGGCGACGGCGGAGCAACCATGGGGTGAGCACATATAAAATTTATTATATGATATATATCATCAATCGTTTATTTTTTTCTGTTTTGGATCGGTTACTGGTATGATTTAAAAAGCGAATGAAAGAATAATTTTAAGAATTATATTTGAGCAATTATTTAAAAGCTTACATTTGAGACAAAAAGTTCCCTCGAAAATTATGTGATTGTTTAATTAAATATCTACGTGGCAAGTATAACAATTGATGTGTATAATGATTATTTTTTAAAATATTATTGTTATTTTTATTGTTGCAATATGAGTATTTTATTTCTATGTTGCAGATTAACACAGTTTCAACGTAGTCGACAACTCCGCTGTTGCGCATCGATTGGTGAGTGACAACATTTTTTTTATATTGAGATAACGGACTTGAAAAAAAATTGTCAAACGTGTGTATGGTGTATTTAAATGTATGTATTCAGTTAATAGAAATATCAAACTATTGCAGAGAAATATATTTCATAGTCCGTTGTCTTAACATGGATGGGCTAAAACAGATTAGCCTTAAATGTTTAATCCTGAATGTATTGTACGTCGATTTATTGTGTGTACGAGTATACACTCGTACCCACGTATAGAGTTTCTAAACAAGAAATTGGAAATCCTTGTTTCGAAGCATTGTTCAGAGGTTTTATGAAATAATTATTTGCGAGATAGATAGACATTTACTTGACATTTATACGGTCATTTCGTAAATAGAAATAAAGATTTTCATCAATTGAGAATGTCTTAATGTTTTAATCTTGTTATAATGGATAATATTAGTATCAATTATATCATAGTTAATTAATTTTTTTTAATTTTGTTGCTTAGATATAAGTATTGACAAATAAAGTGCAAAGAAGTAAAACAACATTACAAGAAATATATTTATTTTAAATAAAAATATAGTTAAGTTTTCTTGATAACATTCTTATTTCATAGATAAAATAAATACAACAAGATAAATTCTCTTTTCTATATGTTTCATATGAAAAAGGTAAATAAATTAAATAAAGTCGATATTTTTATAGAATATTATAGAAAAATTATGTATGTAGTATTACTTTTTTGCTTTCTATCTTTTTTCTAAATATGTTTTAATATTATAAAAGGTAATGTTCAAGTTTAGCTTCTTTATATTTTTTCAAGATTAAATACTAATTTAAATTAGTGCAACAACGTTATAGAATAGTTATACACATACGATATAATATAAAAAAATACTGATAGCAATATTGATTGCGGATGGCAATATTAATTGCGGGCCCATTATCTTTTCGGATCTTACACTCACTTTTGCCGAATATCATCACTGTGACATATTGACCTTTGCTTCGCTTTATGGCGAAAAAGAAAGAGAAAGTTTCTCCATACTGTTATTATTGAATTTATCCATTATTGAATTATCCATTATTGAATTTAAGAATAATAATTTATTTCTGTACAGTACATTTTAAACTTTTTAAATTATGCTGAAATGTTCTGTCTTATTCGATTACAGCGCAATAAAATATTGAGAGAAGTGTAGTGAGCTTTATGTAAAAGGAAATCATTTTATACTTTCTATATTACCGCATAAAACCGGACTTGGGTATATTATGCTTGAATTGTAATAAAATACACGACGATGTAAAATATACGGTCCACCTACGCGCGGGCAATTTCTCAAGCTAACTTGCATAATCGCGGCAGGATTGCATAGCACGCAGTGGATCGAGAAGCGATCCGATAAATCGTCTGCGAGATACCATTTGTTCGGACGCGATCTGCGAAAGAACAATGAAAAAATAATTAAGAACTTCGGCGCAAAGATCAAAGGGCCAAGTTCGTTAGACGATTCCGGTACTTTTATGTTCGCGCAATTAGTGGAGTGGGATCGTGGAGCGGCATTGTAATCAAGATAATTAAACAACGTCGTCCGTCCTCCACGACCTTGCTGAAATATTAAAATCGTTCGAGCTCATCCTCTTTCTCCTCTTCAGAGTCCTTCGTTACATGGTATTCATGCGATAAATAGTTCGTCGTTCTTCTTCCAATAGTATGTAATTGTATGTTCTTCGGGGATTCACGAATACCGGTTTTTTTTCGCATAGTAGGTATTGAGTTGCTTGCAATTTACTGCCAGTCGTTAAAGCGAAACATCAACTCTTGTGGGTCATAGATTGTAACATTTTTTACATCTTAAATTGTTCATTTTTTATAAGGATAATAAAAAAATAATAATAGTATACTATTATATAAAAGTATAATATCATGCTTAGCAATATATTTTTCTCTTTAAAAACAATGTCTAGAAATCGATTAAAATATATTACATTTTTGGAATTATTAAATTTTGAGATTTATTATTTAACCTGAATAAAATAAAATTATGAAAAGTTTCAAGAAATAACTTGTAGAAATTTTATTTTGTATATTTAACATACATTAATATTCGTGCAAATCCATTCAGAAACATATTTTAAGCAATAAAAAGTGAAACAGGATCGACATGAATCTAACAATTAATTGTTATCTTTTATTCAATAATATTAAAGTAACTAATTAAAGTAGTGAAATTTGCGCAAGATAGTTTTAAGTTCCATTACGGACTCACATAACTGAAAACATAAATTCTCGTTTATGATTATGAAATGCCATGACGTCCGTCAGGGAGTTATTCACGTAGAATACCGTTAATTGCAATTTATGTGGCTACGTCAGGTGAATCGTGACTCAATAAAAACATATGTCTTCCCCGCATTAGCCATTAATGAAATATGAAAATGATTGAGAAATCTAGTTTCCGTCAAGATTCACATATAATCTATCATATTGGAAAAAAATATACATGTTTCCATCTTTTTGGCGTAAATAGCTGCACATGTCATAGTTTGCTCGAGAAAGACTATTATTAAATTATTGATTAGCGTATTAAATCTGCTGTCTTATTTTTATTTTAAAATAATTCTGGTTTTTGCTTTAATTCACATGAAAAACTCTAGTATATGAGAGATATTTTTGAGATTAAATTAGAACGTTGAATGGAAGCGACCCGAAATTGTTGAAGCTTTTACCGATGACACAATATTTAAAGCAAATATAGCTGAAGAATGTGCTTCTCGTTATTGATTAAAAAAAATTTAATTTGGAAACATGATTTTCACAAATAAAGGACATTGTTGATCAAAGAGAATTTCGAAAAATTCTGAATTTTATTAAAAATGTAAAACTATTATTACATGTTGAAAACACTATATGGCTTATAATAGAAGTTATTTATATTAAATTTATATTTACATGAAACTATTTATTAATTAATATTAAATACAAAAAATTAAAAAAAACAGTTTAATATGTATATAGAATTATTACAATGTTGTCAACAAATTAATATTTAATTATATTTTAAAAAACTATTATACCACTCATAGCAACAAACATAATTACTTATAAAGTACTTGTATATCAAACATGATTCTGCATTTTTTTATTGCATATAAATATCTGTTTGAGAGCAATATTGATAAAATGTTTAATTTTAAATTGCATCATTAGCTCAAATTCCTTCTTGCAAATTTTTGTAAAAGCAGTAAATAATTTATCTTTTATTGTAAAAAAATTTCCGTGTGATATTGATGCTGGAATATAGGGAATGCAATGGCAACCACTTTTTTGTTCTTCGTTCTGCGCGTAGCAATTAACGAAAAACTTCTCGAGGCGGAAGTGCCTGTCAGAATCGTGCATTTTAGCGCTTCTGTGCATACTATTTTTTCCGCGTGGAAAAGTGCCTGGGAAAAAATGCTTTTGCCTTTACGTCATTTTTTCGTTTCCGCTCTTTCGTCACCACGTCCTTAATCATGTCATCCCGTCAGTATTCATCTCAGTCTACGTATTCATTATAAACGTTCATGCTGTTATGCTTGACTTTTTTGATTACAATGTCAAAATCCAATGCAACTTCTGTGACTTTTTTCTCTTCTATAATGAAGATGCATAGTATAATTTTAGTCATTATTGCAATTTTTCAAAATAATTTCTAATTTCATATTTGCACCGATAAAATGCGTACACGATTTAAAATAAATTGGTATGATAAATTATTTATGTATACTGTCGGCTTTTAATATTTTTTTAAATTGTAAAAAATAAAAATATAAAATAAATTAAATTAAAAGTAAAAAATAAAAGTATTAAAGAAAAGATAGTTTTCACAAATATTTGCGATTTATTATTTTTATATTTGTACTGATAAAATGCGTACACGATTTAAAATAAATTGGTATGGTAAATTATGTATGTGTACTGTGAGTTTTTAATATATTTTTTAAATTGTAAAAAATAAAAATAAATTAAATTAATAAAATTAAATTAAAAATAAAAAATAAAAGGATTAAAGAAAAGATAGTTTTCACAAATATTTGCAATTTATTATTTTCATTTTACATTTTACGGCTTATTAAATTATTGTACGCAACACTACGTGTGTGTGCGTGTATGGAGTAAAAGGTAATTAACGTCCAGAAAAAATTACAATAAAATATGAGTGCGTAGCCTGTTACGTGTATAAATTTCCAGACGCTTTCGGCCTGGTTGTATATTTTCGAGGTAAATCACGGACGATGTACATCGCTCGTCGAGGATGAAGTTACATGCATACTCACGCGTTCGGACACGAGCGTAGTGCGCACGTAACGCCGCGAGCGAAACTTGAAAGGGTGCGTGCTCGTTGCACAGAAACAAAGGAAAAGAGAAAGAGAGAGTGCTTTCATGCTCGGAAATCAGGCGTCTAAATCTAAACGGCGTCGCGACACGATGCCTCTCTCCCTTTTCCTCCCTTCTGCCACTCTTTCTCTCTTTCTCTTTCTTTCTGTCTGTCTCTGTCTCTTCGGGCGACGACTAATTACCGTTAACGCGAGCCACTTAATTAGCACCAACGTTAATCCCTCGCCGTTGACTCTCGCGATAGAAACTGCGAGACCTGCTTCAAAGCTGTGACGGATTGCTTGTCGTTTAAGAATTTATTTCACAATGTTTGAATCTTACCAGGTGAATCGGAAAAATCAAAAGATTTCAATATATGTATATCGAACGACTTTAAATTTTTGTGTCAGTCGCTATACAAATTTCACACACTCCGTTCATGATTTATCGACGAATGCGGAACATGTCACACAAATCATAACTATGAAACATTTAGAGATTTTTTTGAAGAGAATATTGAACGGAGGTAGAAGGGAGGAAAGCACAATCCAATTGGTTACGTGAGCAGCGGGATTATTTCGCCAGTCGATTTCGCGATAAACCAAAAATACAACTCGCGAATAATTGAAACGCAGCGTCGAAGGCTTATGTATTTTTATGTTGTTAACGGCAACCGGGCAAAATTTCGCGTGCGAAGAAGCGTAGAGGGAAAATACCCAGGATCAGTCAATAAATATGGACGTATCGGATTTTTGTACATTTTCGCGTGGGGAAAATCCGCTACCTCTAAAAATAAAAGAAGTGACAATGCCAGATTTTTGCCGGAGGTTACGATGGATTTGTGTTTCAATTTAAAGTTGAAATTTCAATTTAGATGCCTGCGTATTGCCCGCAATAACGATACATTGCAACCTCGCGGTGTCATTCTTTCGACATGTAAGGCAAATCGAACACAAAGTTTATCACTTGGTATTGGCATCCTGTATTTTGAGAGAAATCTTCTGTAGTATCCATCTGATAACAAATTGAATAAATAATTTTACAACTACTATTTGTTCGCACATTGATACTACTCTTGGAGTAAACGATATATTTTCATAGCATATACCTTTCAGACTTATGTTCCTTCTTTTTCCTTTTACATTTTGCACGAAGTCTACGGGAGCAATGTCATAATCCTTTCTCGCAATTGTATGTACAATTTGAACAAGAAAGTGAAGCTCACGTGCCCGAGTATAATCAAAGTTTGTATTGTAGAGGATTCAGTAATTAAGGAAAATCGCCTGCTACTACTTGAAATGCATGCTCGTGTAATTGAGCGTTCGTGTTTTTCTCCCGTCGTGTGACGTTTCACGAGCATTATCAAGATGTTTTTCCAACATGAAAGAAGGATTAATGTCCTTTACACTGTATGAAAGACTAAATCCAGGAAAATGATATACCCTATCAAAAGAGAATCCTTCAGCCCTCTTTATAGCTTTAAATAACATTAATGAGTCTAATAACATTTTACTTTTTTGGTCCAAAACTACCTATTTCTCGGACGACTTATATGTCATAAGAAAATAAGTTAATTTGCATTTGAGTTTATTATTTATAATCAAAAAGTGTAGATAGGATTATTTACAATAATTTAAAATTTTACTTTTTTAATTTTACTTTTTTAACAACTTTTGTGAATATGCACAATTATTAAAAGAATAATAAATATCAATGTTATTGAATATTTTGCTAAATTATTTTATGAATAAATTTTGTGGATACGTTCTGTGATAACTAGTATAAAGAGTTTTTGTAAACGTAAAAACTTATAAAGTTAGTTTAACATTTGTTCTATTGTCGAGACAAATAAAATGTTTAATTATAAATTTTAATATGATAGGTTATATGACAAGTTAGAGACAAAAAACAAAGTTCTGCATTTACGTCGAAAACGTAAGAGAAACTGTGTTATACGTTTATTCCAATTAATATTAGCATTAATATCTTATCGCAGCTTTCTACTTACAATTAGTTTAGCATAAGTGCGAAAAGATAAGGATATTTCTGTATTATATTTAAATAATTTTCGTGACAAGACTTTTATTCCATTTTAGAAAATTGCGATTTAAAGATAATCAAGAACATATTACATTATATGCATTTGTAATCGCAGATTTTAATTTGTGGTAAAATTAAAAAATTTTTAATTTTCTCTTTTCAATCTTTAGTCATTTATATTAAATTTTAAAATTAAAAAAAACCTGAACCTATATTAAAAATTTTTATACATACAAAATATACATTTATACATATAAATAAAATATAAAATAAATTAAGTAGATAGTGGCTCCTCAATGTAAATATACAAATAAACAAAAATTATATAACATATAAAATTATGAATATTCCTAACAACAAATATGATGTAATAACAATATGTAATATATTTATTCATATTACGAAGAAATATTGATTCTTTTAACAATTCGATGGTCTGAAAATCCGAATACATAATAATTGGATAATAAAGTATTATATATTTATGGAATATCGATGTTGACTTACGAAATTCAAAAGCAAACTTATTCTTTACATTCAGACATCGCGAATGATGTGTGTTGTACTATTAATATACTCATCGCTCGTAATACATGTAAATAAATTCTCGGTGACCTGCGTTTGTAATATCGCGATGTTGCACTATAGTTAAAATGGTAATATGTACCATGTTTTCGTAACACGCGCAATTCATACCACGCGCATTCCTCTAATACGTTTAATGCATTATCATAAATATCATCACGACCGGTCACATAATTGCAGTCGAATATTCGTTGTTGATGACCGCGGGCACTTTGCAATTTAACATGACATTTATTTCAGCATTTATGCGCATTTATATGTCTATCTTTTATAGGCAACGCAGTTACGGTGCACACTTTGTGCAATTGTATAATATCGAAAGTTTAATTTGTTCAATATCTTTTTATTTATAAAAGAATTTATGATGTTATAAATTTTAACAATAGTTGCTTCAAAGCGATGATTTATTTGACAAATTTGCGAATGGTATTTAATTTTATCATGACCAAGCAATACATAATCGATGTGTGTAAGAAACATTGCACAAGAGAAAAGCACGTTATGTAAATACGCTTTGATCGTATCGCGGTTTAAACATTTGGGACAGTATTTGCGCACAAAGCGACAACAGAGAAACGAGACGGTCGAAACATGGTACAATACACCTATTTTTCGCATCATTGATCACTCTTTTCCTCTAACGCGTATACACGATCGAATAAACTATGTCGCTCATTTTGTATTTGTTTTGTCACGCGATATCATGTCATCAGCTTACCTAATTGCTATTTTAGTAAGCCTCTCTCTCGGTAGCGCGCGTGCGTAATGTATGTATAACAAAATACAGACTCGGTCTCTATTGATGAACTAAAAACGTAGAAGGCTTTTCGAGTCACGTCAATTTAGCATTGCTGTAGGGTGATTATTATCATAGAGCTGACAGTTGACGGGTAACTTTGTTTTAAGATTTGATATGCCTTATGGCGATGATAACACAGAAACCATTTTTAAGCATGATACTTTTACACAGCCATTTCTACGTTTGCCTGAGACTGTAAGCACATCCAGATTTGTTTCGGAACGTAATAAATTACATGTATTGTTGTAAAGAGAAGATAATAGTTGACCGAAATACGGAACAGTTATTAACCAAACGCAATAAGCAGCACATTGTCCTTGGTAACCAAGTTTCGGTGGTTCTGCTATATAATGTTCCCCGCAACTCGGTTGATATGTATTTCGCACGAGCGCCATTATTGAAATTGCGGTTTAATCCCGCACACCGCATTACATAATGATATCGTGAAAATTGAATTACGAGAAGAAAAAATATACATATATGTATATATATATATATATATATATATATATATGTATGTGTGTGTATATTATAAATATACATGAATATATATTACGCGGTTTGTTATTCATTTCCTAGTAAATGCTAGATGCCGCTATCGTTTTGTTATCGCTTTTAATTTTAAACTTCACCATTTCGGAAGTTTTAAAGCGGATTTCGCGATTTATGAGTTTACGCGTACGCACCGGGCACCCTCTGTACACGAGTCACCGAGTAACAGGTACACATTTTATCACTACATGGCGGGAAATAAATTCCACGGCACGCAACAGGAAAATTTGGCTTTTTAAACGCGTCAAGTATTTATGGTTAATAAAATTTTCCGGCCGGGCTACCGGTCCCTCCGCGCGCGCGAGTACAACTTGCCTGCGTTTTTCATTTTACGCGTTACTACCGAAGCGTGTCACTCTATTAATTCCGGTCCTTTGTGCGCGACGGATCATTTGTTTGCTACTCGTGTAATTAAAGTAAACGAGTCGTCGGCTGCACGCGTCGGGCCGATGGCGAGACGGGAATAGGGCGACGCCCGTTGTTTCCTCCGAGAAATCGCGAGCGCTAACGAGCCGGGAATGTCTTCAATAAATATCAACGTTTTAATTAACATAATGCGGCGGCTTTATTGCCCGACATTTATCGTTGTCGCGTAACTCTCGTGCACGGGCGAAACACGTCGCGCTTTAATTGCACGATGCTATTATATATTATATAAAAGCCATCATGATATAATGCGAGTGAGACTATCGGCTGAATGTTCGGAAATGCCTGCGAAGAATCGATCGTAAAAGAGCAGACTCATTTTATGTGTACTCTTCTTTTTTCATGTTTCTCGAGCCGGTATCGCTTAAAAATCGATCAAGAATCGGAATAGTAATTTTTGCAGCAAAAGTTGAATATTGTAAAAATTCATCTTTGTGCAAAAACTATAATATGAATTTAAATGTGTAATGTGTCGACACACGAATCGATTTACTTACATGTGCACATATACATATGTAAGGCAAAGGAAATTGGAAACTATTTAATGATAATTTCTGAAACGTAAGTTTTAATTTTCTAATTATTTTTAACATGAAAATAACATCGAAAAATGCATTAGCTCTCTATGTTCACAATAGAATGTAGTTTGCGTTGTGAAAGGTACAAAAGTGAGGGCGCTCATTAGTACCATTAAGAAGTATTATATTTTGGCCTCATCTAGTCGTTTCCCGCTAATGGATTCATAATCTTAATACTATGCTCGAGTAAGTTCGCGTGTCTATGCTCGATTCAATATTACCTTACCGCAACTGTAGGTCTCTTTCCATCCGTTTTTTCTTACTTTAGCGCGAGTTTCAACCCCTCCCTTCGTCGCTTTAAGATACTGCTGGGAATTAATCGCGATGGACCGAGCACTCACGTCCAACGATGGATAAAACCTTTTTCCGCGCGCGTGACGCGACTGTTACCATTGGCTCGAATCCACTCGTAACGAATGTTCCGGAATTAATAATACATGCACATGTAGCTCCACAGCATGAGAAGTCAAGGGAGAACGCAGAAAAGCCATCCATTTTGAATCCTCTTGAGTACAGTTTTGTGAAAAGACAGTAGTGTCTTTAGAATTATTTATAAAAATTAATAAACAAATTTATTAATATAAAATATCAATAGTTACCAATTAATAATAAATTAAATGCAATATAATCTTTTCAGTATTAGAAAAGTAATAAACATAAGAAAACTATTATATCATGAAATATATAAACATTTAATATTTAAAGAAACATCAATGGAAATAATCAAGAATAAACCAAAAGTTGTTGATATTTGATATTTTATTCGATATTATAAAATTACGATATTGTGGCGAGTGTTTTATTTTTAATTTATACATACATTTTTAAAATATTTTCATTTTTTATAGCCTCAGTTTGTTACGCACGGATAGTGCACAAGGATAGAGTCGATTAAAGATTTTATACCACCCTGTATACAGTAAACCCACAATATCGAATTGGTATTAATTAGCCGCGAGGAAGTACCATAAAGACATTATGACGGTGCACCGCGGACCCGCGGGTAATTATTAGCGATTTAATACCCCATCGACCCGAGAACCCCATAGAATACCAGTATGTACGGCGTGAGAGCCTGTTGTCTCCCAGCAACGGAAGCCATGAGGACACTGTTGCATGCTTTATCGCAGCTTTTTATACACTTTTCTTTTCACCAAATCGCATTCGCTTTATTCTGTCGGGCAACACCGGCATGCGGCATCGATTTCGCTGCAACCTGTAGACTAAAAATTTTCCGATCGAACCTTTTAACAATTTTGTCGCGAAATATTAGCGTTGCTGAAATTCTTCGAGTTCTATCAGTGCTTGTACCTCAACGAACAGATTGCGATGTTAGATGGAATTTCCGCTTAGCCGCGTTCGATATTAATCACGAAAGATCGAGTCTCTTATGTAAATACTTTTGCTTCTACTGTCAATTTTGCGGAAAATTACCTCCGATAAAATTCTATGAAAAATATTTAAATAAACTTATATTTAACGTTTTGACGTTGAGAAATTTAGTATTAAATAACATAGTTGTACAAATTAATATACCTTCTTTTAACATTTTTATTTAAGAATATTGTTTTCACTCATGAGGCAGCTAAATTTGTGTGTGTGTGTGTGTGTGTGTGTGTGTGTGCGCGCGTGTGTGTGCTTATCATTAAATAATTGCATCCAAACTTTGAGGAAATTAAAACTTTTTCTTTAATATTTGATCTTTGTACAATATTTGATTAATTTTTAAAATAATACTTATATTGTAGTTATTATAAGTATCATAAATCTCAAATAATCTTCATATAAATTGAAATAAAAATAAATATCACTTTCTAGTAAAAACACACTACATTTAAGTATTAAAAATTTTCTTCGTTTTTATTGAAACCACAAAATGATGTTTTTTTTTTTTGAGATATTAATAGATTTGACATGAATATATTGACTGAATTGAATAAAAATAATGTTTCACTGATGTTCCTTGCTTGAAAAAAATTAATAAAATAATATATATATGTTTCAATATTTATATTATATATATATATATATGTATATATGTATATATATATATATATATATATATTTATATTATTCAATAACATTCTGTGTCTCTATTAAAAAAGTTTTATTCAGAAATGTAGTTCATGCTAAATCCACAAACGTGACAAAAACCCGCCGTTTTGCGTCCACTTTTTATCATCGGTCGCGTAATTATGGTAACAGAACCAGTGGGCAGTCCATTAGCCGTAATAATTCCATAAAATCTGCTTTGCTAGCGCGAAAAAAGTAGAGCCCTGTTCGTTGCGAGTTTTATCGTCGGATATTTTCTGCCTCTCCTCCTTTTTTCCGACCTCCCTTTTCGTTTACGTCGAGAAATTCGCGGTCGGCATATCGCGCTCTCGTATCAACCATGACGCACTGGTTTTATGGTGTCTGTTAAAACAGACAGTGGTTGTTACATCAGCGGATGCCATACCGGTGCCTATAGCACCAGCCTGTAGCCACAGTTACAGTATGACACATTCGATATTTGCTGCGTTTGTTGATCTATGCGTGTAGGTTCGTCGGTGGATTTCGATGAGATTGTTATGTGTAACATGCAGGACATCGCTGTAAGTCTTTGTCGAATTCGCTTTTGTTTTTTGTTGTTTTTGTGCAATAGTTTATTAAAGACATTATTTGAGACACGAATTTATATTCAGTTACGTACGTTACATATTTGCATTTTCAAGCACAGTACAGTGTAGAAATAACATTGACGAGTACATTAAATCGAAATGGACAGAGTAAAAAGTATCGCATAAAGTGTCTAGAAATCATATGTTTTGATAAATGCAGAGTTAGTCATCGGCGATCGATTTCTCGTCTTGTATATTCACGTGAGCACGCATGGATCGTACACACACGTGTAGAAACCACATGTCGGATGTCCTTGCTTTGGTATGCGATAATATTGATTCACATGGAGAGTTTGATATGGTTTTGGAAGCCCCAGAGGAACACACCATTACCGGTTTGATACACCATAATAATGTAATGGCGCGAATTGGGTCAATGCCGGTGAGACGGTGATATTGCTTTTATAGCCGTGCTTTCGTGCAGGTTTCACAGGCACTCGCCATCTTAGCCAGAGAGATTTGCATTACAAAAGCAAAATCTGTTTTTGGCTTATCGCAAGCTTGTGGAAAACGGAGCACCGCGTGCTAAGTCGTTTCATGGGACGGAAAACCACTTTTGTATGGTATATTTAGATTGAAATTAATTTGTTTCTTTCTTTTCTTTTTTTTATCGGAATCGACTTCAGTTTATGAGCAATAATCTCAAAGAAAAATGCATTGCAAATGGAATTCGCAACGTGAAACTCACTCGACAGTCACTCGGAGTTGCTCGATAAGCCGAGTAAATTGCATTCATGCATTTGCGTGCTAGGAACTTAGAATGATAATATGATATAAGACACATATGATAAGAAGCTTAGTGTGGTACTTAGTATATATTTATTTACAACTTTAAGTATAGCTTCTATTTGAAAAAAGTGTTGTGTTCTTTATACATAATCTATTTAAAGAATAAGTTCGAAAACTATAGTAAGAAATATTAAATCTCTCAATATTAAATCTCAATGATTTACGATGGATCCATTCTATCTATTATACTATATTTTTAATTTAGATAATAAATTGTGATAAGCCGCATTGTTTTCTTACATCGTTGAAGCTATATTGTATTTTGTATCTTTTGAGACGTGCAAAAAATGTTTCCATCGGGCACTTTCAGAAATAACGAGCTGCGCTCTATCGACTCCGCTTTTTCCCACTTAAACGGCTAAAGGAAGCTCTGTGGTCTCGTTAAGTGCCGATTTTATAGTTTCCACGAATCGCACACACGTGCAAAAGATGCGGCTCTTCAGTGCAAGTCGAGGCGAGGGTGTCGCTTTAAATATAGCGTCTTCACGTCCCGTTGCATCTCCTTTTCTATTCCGCGGTATCCTCGAGGTGACATTTGCCCGGGGTGGGATAAGCACGACTGAGTTGCGACACGGTTATGGCGTTATGTCACGTTAATAACGTCCCGCAGTGCAGCCACCTCGCTCTTGATCTCTCCGCTATCCGCGGCATTCGCGGCCGCGACGTGGATGACTTTGAAGCTTTAATTAATGACGCACGACGAAGAGAGTCCGGACAGGCACGTCAAAATTGCGTCGGTCCTCCTCATTTGCACGACGGCGGCGGTACGTCAGGATGTACGACGATAAATAATCCTCGTGGTCGGCGTAATCGTTGTTACGCCGCCGCCACTGCCGCGTCGCCGGTTCCGCTACCGATCGCTACTGTCCAATCTGGGGATAACGAATAGCCATTTTCGCAATTTAGCGTGGCACACCGTTAACTCCGTCAGTTAGCACACTTTGATTCACGATTATGTCTGTAACCTGTAAATTCTCTCCTCACAATTCGCGATTTGACGGCTTTTTCAACGGTCCTGGTACATAATAGTTATTGAATTCTATAGCTACCACTTTTTTTTTATTTTAATAATAATTAGATATGGTTGCGCATATTAGGATGTTTAAAGTTATTCGTAGCATTTCTCGAGCAAGAAATTTGTAATATTCGGTCTTTTTGTTTCCTTAACGAAACTAATGACTGAACGTCACATTGTGTCCTTTCCATAAATCTGTAGCTTACATTTTGAAATGTCTTTGGAACTAAGCTTCAATGAACGATAAGATTTTGCACTTAGCTATTTCAATACTATCTAACTACTACTATCCATACAAATCCCGATATCTTGTTAAATTTAGATGTTTCCGTGTTAAAACACAGTTTATTTACGTTCGATTTTGCACGTGGGCGCGAGAATGTTGCCAGGATTCCCAGGACACCCGGTGAATCTCGCGTGTAACCAGACTCTCTCATGGCATGATAATCGATGGTGATCGACCGCACAGCCTCGAGAGCCGGTCTCTCAAGAGTAACGAGCCGGTTGTTCGTGGATAGGGACGAGGAGGAGCCACGTGCAATTCGCGAAAGATGGTATTTATAAATAGTGTACTCGAGAACTTCCCAACCGGCGTGGAAGATCGACCGACGAGTGGGTGAGAGGAAGGCGAGGCGGACCGAGTTAGTGAAGAAAAATGAAGGAAAGAGGCGGTCGGATAGGGAATCATCGACGTGCTCGAAATCGCGACCGGATGCGCATGCAAATCTTTACCCAGGAGTCGAGCCGTCGAGGAACCCGCAATTTGCGCGGCGGAATGGCTCGAGAACGGTGGTCTCGAACGGAGTAATTTCGCTATGGGATCGGCATTGTGTTTGAGAGATTAAAACTTTCCAATTTTCAACGAGAGTTCAACGGCAGTCGCCGATCCCGAGGACTTTACGAGGGTATATCTCGTTATTGAATGGCTAGCTCGTTCGGATATATATATCGCCGTGCTTGTTGAACTGCCAATTAAAAAGTATTCGCTCTCCGAAGGGTTCTCCGCGTGCGCGTCTGCAATTAGAATAAATCTGTTCTCTTCATAAATCTCGTCACAGTGTCGCTTGATTTGTCCCCACGGGATCGGGGATGATACGGTATGTCACTTTTTTACCCTAAAACGAATCTGGAAAAGTTCATGCGTCAGTAGTGTTCTTTGCTGGTTGAATTATTGTACAGATATGTGTATAATATGCGATATGTGTATAAACTTAACAAATTTATTTTCTTACTCTTTTTCTAAATGTACTGTCCTTACTGCTTACGTACATGCTCACATATTTAAGTTAATTGGAGTTGAAAAATGATTATTATATTATGTTATATTTTTGCGAGTTATATTACTGTAACATCGCTTATCCTTCCATATAACTTCACGTTTGTTGCTCTCCCTCATAACAAACCGAGTGTTTCGCACGTGATTCCATCTCCTGCCTTGAGATCAGCCGAAAACCACGTTCTACCATATTGAGCACGCGATTACAACGAGTCGCTATAAGAATATAGCTTAACCGAGACGAAGGGATTTCATAATACCATGCTGTATGCTATGTAAACACGAATTACTGTTCCCCTCGGCGGGCGTGCGCCATTTTCACAGAAGCTGAAGATGAAATATAAATTGGATGCGGATATCGGTATTAAGAGGTTTACAATGCTTAAAGGAGGTATATTGAGAAGTTCGATTTAGTCGTCGAAAACCCAATAAGTTTTGAAAAAAAGCATCTAAAACAAGTCATAAGAATTGATATGTTAGGATTTTAAGAATGTACACAGTCAAATTTTATCGAACGATATTTAATAGCCAATAACAGATATTTAATAACTAAAACAACAATATGTATTAATTTAAAAGAATTTATATTATTAATATTAATTATATTATTAATAAATTAAGATACGGATTTTAAGATACGGATTTAGTAACTATGAACAATTTTATAAACTATTATATAAATTATTTGAAACAAAGTTTAGAAAAATAATTAAATATAATTGTTTCCAATCACTTCCATAGTCAATATGCATTAATATGGTTAAATTTAGATTTTTACATGCATGTATCACATTTTAGTATTTTAGTTTTAATCATTTGTCGCAAGTAATACAAACATTCAAATTCGATAAATATATAAAGTCATCGCTTTTTCAGGATTTAGTATTTTCGGATTTAGTATTTTGAATTCAAACGTTATCCGGTTGCAGTTTGGAAGTAAACGTATGCACGACTTTAATCGAGCATAAACGGGCGTAAACTCGACCGCTGTCAAGTCGATATTATATTTAAGCCGACGAAGAAGTACAGTTCGCGTTTCTAAGTTATTTTCGGTTCCGACACACGCTGTGAGTCGGCAACCTTATGAATTATTATTATTTGCATGGCCTTGGAAGGAGGGCAAATTGAAACGCACTGCCCAGGTGGTTCGAATCTTCTTCCAGCCGTTCGCTACTTATTTTCAAGCAGATTTTTCTTCTCTGCGAGCATTACTTTCAAACATTAGTCTTCTTGAGAAGTAAAGTTGGCTTCAACACTTCAGAATAGTAAGAAGTAAAAAGATGTGTCCAAATATTGATACTACGTCAGTTTTTAAAATCGCTTTACCTTCTCATTCAATTGTCAAATGAAAGAACGCGGCATAAAATATGGTCACTGACATTTACATTGATATTTTTAAGTTGTCGAGAATTTTAACTTACCGAAAATTTTTTGCATTTGTATATCAACAAAAGAAGTTATTTTTTATTAATTATTTCTTATTACAAAATATTCATGAAAAAATGTGGAGATATGTTTATATGAAAAATAATTAATTTAAGGTTTAAATAAAAAAATTATACAATAACATAAAATAATTATACGTTTTTACTTTTTTCTTTGATTTTAAATTCGCTTTATCGATAAATATCTTTCATTAAAAATATATTATTGTATAATATTTTAATTAATTTGTGAATTTTACCACGCGATGACAAAGCGTGGTGAAATTTATCAATCACAAGCATACAATGAATTCCAGTCAGTAGCCACATTGTCAGCAAGGTAAAACGCGTCTGGCTGTCATGCATGTACGGGATCACGGCTTAATGATTTTATCGGCTAATGCAAATCATAAGGGACGATAATTTATTCGATGGAAGTCGGTCACGGTGGCGTGGAAAGGAACGTAGTAGCCCGTACATAGACGTGTATTTTTGTCCGCGCCTGTTAGTTGTTCAAGCCGTAACAAGTCATCCGGACGACAGCCTTGTCGGACGGGTGCAGCTTTTCAAAGTCAGCTGTCATACCACGAAACGACGAAGAATAGAAGGTCCGAGCTGTTGAGACCCACACATCGAGCGTGGTCGTTTCTCCATTCTAAGATCTTATCTCGGATTTTCTTCTGATCTTCGTCATGACATAAGATTTAATTAGGATTTTACAGTAGACGAATACTAATTATGTATTAGCCATGTCTTTATTTGACACGTTAATCGATCGCATGATTCACATGGAACGTTAGTATTTGACGATATCTTCATACAAAATTGATATCTCGATTATTCAGAATTGAAGTTTTAAAATAGATATTGACACAGTTCTTGTTTTTTATATAATTTAAATGCTCTGAAATATTGCTCTTTTTAACCCTATGACAAAGAATGATAGTTATTTTATTCGACCCTTTCTCTATGGAGAGGATGCGAATCTAACTTTTCAGCGAACCGTACGGGAACGATCGTTCGAAATTGAATTTTTTTTCGTACGTTTATCTTGCACGAAGTGGCAATTGCGACTACGTAAATCAGTTTATAAAAGCACGGCAGTTTCCGCGACAGTTAAAATAAATATTCTACTTCAAAAGTTGTGCGCGAAACAAGTGTGTAAAAACGTTTAGGCGGATTTAGCGAAACTTACTTTACGCTGGTTCTCTTTTTATCGATGTTTTCTGCTTCAAAGTCATTCACTTAAATGGGCTCATTTCATTCTGCCGGCTGACTAAAAATCACAATATTAATGACCCGCTTCGAGTTAATATACATGCCGGAGAATTCCCGCTGACGGGATCGCCCTCCAGCGGGTTGTGGGTAGACGTCGTTTAATACAACATAGACGATACCAGTCGCGCACCACGTAAATCACTCCAATGATTGTTAATTACTCGATTAATCGGATGTATTCGTTGAAACGTAATAATGCCCTTATTTAATTACGATCGAAAATAGATCTTGTTTGCTTGTATATGCTCTGCATCCCCGCCATTGATAACTGCTAACATATTGTTGGTACTGCGTTTGTTAACTTGAATATTTGGTGCAGCTATAATTAAGATTTTGTGTTATTGTGTACTTCTGTCACTTTCGTTAGTCACTACTAGATAGAAAAATAAATACTTTCTTTAATTACCTAAATCAAGATATTTATTTTATGAAATTATCAGATTAAAATTAATATTAATCACAATGATAGATAAACTTACTTTTCATAATACATTTTAGATGCTTTTAATTTAAATGCAACAATGAAATTTACGCAGTCTCATTATATCAGGATTTTCAACCAACCATAAACCAATCCATTAAGTAGAGTATTCCCATGAGAATTTAATGTATCTCTGATAAATGGCGTAATTTTTCTTTTTTTCCTGCCCACTGAAGTGTAATCACTTCTTGCCTTCCTTATAGATTAAAAATCGAGATACTAATAACGTCCGAGTTGGCTAACATAGATCCTGCCACATCCACTCTGACAGGATCGTCTTTCAGTGCGCGCGGAGTTTCTTAAATCTACATGCATGTAGCATAGCGCATCGTGCAAACGAAGCAGTCTATAATGTTTCTAGGCAGCCACATTTTTTGCATACTCGAGAAAGCAATCCTTTAGCCTCAAAGGTTAGATTAAAGCAACGACCATCCTATGCATCGAAATTTACAATCGGAGACGTGTTATTTGTAAATGGAAGGTAAAAATTCATTAAACCTCAAAGTCAACATTTACTAAGGGCAACAAAAATATTTTTTAAAATATTATATAATGATATATAAATTTTAATATTATATAATAAGAATAATAATAACAGAGATATAATAAAAATGATACATTGATATAATTGTGAATAGCCTCGATAATTAACGGAAATATCAATTTTAATTTTATTTTTTACACAAAAAGATACACTTGTTTAGCGTAAAAAATTGAAGATTCTGAAGGTATTATAATTGCCCGAAGTCTTGATGAATCTTTGTAGTATATTTTACAATCTTTAAGAATGTGATATTGGAACACTATTGAAAAATGATGCTATGTGTACAATGTGGAATCGTAAAATCCATATATTGTACAAAAAATACAATATAAAAATTGTGATATAAAATAAACTTTATATTACAACTATATATCCATATTTTGCAAAGTTAGGGAGTGACACTTGTTCTGATAAAAATCGTTTTCTTCTTGATATTTATTTTACTATTGTATTATACATTTCATATCTAAACATATCTGTATATCTGCTGTACTCTAATCTTTTAAAATAAAAATTAGATAAAATGTTACATTTATATTATAAACAAACAAAAGGATAATAATTAAATATCAAATAATAACTTAATATTACAATTAATAATAATTTAGTGATGCTTAATGGTAACTCTAAAAGAGAAAATTCTCTGTATACTAAAACTCTCAACTAAAATAATAATTGTGTAAAAATTTTTTAATGTTTAAAACTATAATATTTCAAAATCGTTGAATTGCCAAGTTAATTTCTGGATTTTTCGCAATCGAACGCGATTTTTATGCTTTTTTTTGCTGCGAAAATACTTGGGTCTTGTCTGTTCCGGTCAGAGGTAATCCGACCGTACTCGAGAGATACGGAAGTCGGTCGGAGGAAACCAGAAGTCGATAGTTTCCGCGAGTAACGTTTCCATGCACTCACCGCGTATTAACCCGTTGGGTTATCGAGGCCGAACGAGAACGTTCGCTACAATCGTAACTTCGAAATACCGGGATAGCACGTCGGCAATAAATGCCGGCCACAATTACGGTCCGATGGATCGTATTTTTATTGATTTTCGCGAGCGCGTTCGTTGCCAACAATCGTTACGATCGCTGCGTAATTCAGTGATTATCATTGCGATGTAATATGTCATCCGCGATCGCAAAGCCAGCTGGATCCCTCGTTTAGTAAATTCATCTGGTAATGGACCGATCATCGCAGCTACTTTCAGTGGGAGAGCTCGTTGGGATTGATCTGTCACAATGGAGTCGATCGGCGAGTAAATTCACAGAGCGATTGATGCGCCCTTTGTTTCGTAATGCGTGCGCCATAGTGGTTCCCAGATTGTTGTGAATCAATGATAAGGGACTGTGAGAATTGAGTAATTAACGCGATAGCAGAAATTTTTTATAAATACACTCGGCATCATAGTTTTGCAAATCGTGTATGTCATGAATATCTGAAATTGTTAGAAAAAATATGAATGACAATATGAAGAAAGAGGTAAATAGATGTTTTATTTTAATTTTAATAACATTAAATTAATAAAATTTTTTTATTAGATTTAATTATTAAAAGATACTTGAACCTCGATTAAAAAAATTATAACCTATAATATTTTTTACGAAGAAAAATCGAAAACATAAAAATCATTAATCCATTCAACCTTTTTACGCTTTCCTATTTTAAATAATCTTCGTAACTTGGAGCTTAAACAAAAATTTTTCTCACAATTGGTAATTATTGTAATTAGAAGTAAAAAGAGTTGCTCTTTCCGAAAATCTAGTGAATGATGGGATGGAATATCTGAAAAATATATATGTATATAATTAATCTTTATATATATATATATATATATATATATATATATAAAGATTGAAAATAAAAGTAAAAAAGTAAGGGACCTCTGTTTTTTACTGACATATATTCAACTAAATGATTTTGTCTATCTTCGGAAAGAGCAACTCTTTTTACTTCTAATTACAATAATTACCAATTGTTTTATTTAAGATCCAAGTTACGAGGATTTAAAATAGGATCTCTTTTTATCTCTAAATACCAATTGCTAAGTCTAAAAATTTTGATTAAGACCTAAGTTCAAACAAAAAGCACTAAGGGCTTCTCAAGCCCCTTTACGGATTAAAAAAGAAAAGTGTTGAAAATTAAAGAAAACCATGCTATAAAATTAGTAAAAAATTATTTAATACATGGTATAACGTAAAAGCGAAGAGTTAGCTTTTAAGGATAAGCTCCATCTTGTCTCTATAAAGATGAATGTATGAGCCAAGATTTGAATATACATGAAGTATAAAACGAGGTTGAAGAGTTCTACCGTCAAAAAGGCTTTTCATTCATGGAAGAAATAAAACCGAGATTGTTGAAGATAAAATCGACCGATTGATTGCACAAAGTATAATAAATTTTATTAAAATCATTTTGTTCTCTTTAGACAAGTCAACGAGTGACGAACTTAATATATTTTTTCTCCAAAAAAATCAGATAAATACATATAAAGTAAAGAACGTGATACCTGGTAAACCGAATTTATCATTTATTTATGTCGAGCAATGATTTATACGCTTTGCATAATAAACAGTTTGATTTGGTCGTACAATGAAAGCGTGTGCTCGTGATGGATGAATTAAATTCCACGAATTGTCACGATAAAAATGATATACGATTGCAAAAAATTAAATCTACTTTTATTGCAGCTTTGTTTTAAGGTAGCAATTCTCGTAATTTTTCGCATTTCACAAAATGAATATAATTTTCATGCGAGAGATTAATATTTTATTTAATTAATATAAGTAAAAAGTATACATATTATTAAGAATTACGAATCTATTTTTAAACAGAATAATGTCTCTTCTCGATATCAATCTATAATTATTCTGATTTCTAAAATTATTCTGAAATTTGATAGCAAAGTTTTATTGAAAACGAGAAAATGAATCACCGATTCCAGCGAATCTATTCTTGAGAATGCAAGAAAACATTGGGATTATTTGCTCGGGGTTGAAATGACGAGGGTTGGATCTTCTTAGGGCGCGAGAAAAGTGATAACAATATGTAAATGAGATCATGGATATCAGTTACCTTTTTCTAGATTCTCGATTATACGCTATTTATCGAAGCGATAGCGCAATAAATCTTGCTTTCCAGACAAACTGACTTTACTATCACGCACTTGCCGGTAATTGGGTGTTTTATAATAATATAAATGATATAAACAAACCTAATTAATGTGAGTTTTGACAAATTTTTTTCCGATAATGATAATGCAAGTTCTGATCAATATTGCAATAGAATTTAATGACTATACGCGCACACTGCGCGCAAATTTACTCTGTCAAACGATTTATTACGCCAGAAAGATAGTAGGTTTACTTTGAAATTACTTTTTAAAAGTAACTGCGCAATTAATTACGAGAAATCGATCGTGGGACTATAGAAACCGCGATAACTTAGGTGAATTAACGATAGCTTTTGCAAAAACTCTCTTCCGCGGAACCTCACTCATGTTGGAACACAATCCCCAGCACGCAATGTAGAAATTAATTTAATTAAACATCGTGAAGAAAACGTGATTAAATTACGAATTATGATTATATGATCTCTATCATATTGTGTTTCGGAACAACAACTAGAATTTAATACAGGCGTAGGGAAGATGTGAGAACCGCTGCTTAAGTAATGAGTATGGATAAAAGAGATTAGACGGTTGAGTGGTTCTGTGCTTCGAAGGCATAACTAAGGTTTATTAACGACCTCTCTCTCTCTTCCTACCAGGCTCTTTTCTATCCAGTTTATCGTATGATATTCATCTGCCTTCTTCTCGCCGAGAAGCGACTTTTCGTCGTTTCTCGTTTCCGGCCGGCCTCCTTTCTATCTCTTCTCTTTGGAGAAGCGATGCTTCCGTCCCCAAAGGCCGGTCAACAAGATCGTTATATTACGATGGTGTCATCGGTTTCCAGGCGTATGTTAAAATCGAGCAGCGCTAGCAATTTCGATGCAGATTTTGTGAGTGATTTTCACTGCTTCTTTGACACGCGGTGAAAAAGGGCCCAAGATCGTATGATAGAAAGTCATGTGATTTACAAGAAAGCTAGGTATAATGTAGTGTTGGATTTTTTACTATTTATTTTTTGTATCAATTATTTTGCATTTATAAAAATAGATTCTTTAAACCTTAGAAGTTAGATATATATGTATAATAAATATTTGACAAAGAAAGATGTATATATATATGAGTTAATACAAGAAGTTTACGTAAAAGTAAAACTTAAAAGTTAGAATTTATCTTTTTAACATGCTCATATCATTTAAATAATCTTATGCAATGATAATATTCAAATACACTTCAGCTTTTACGAGAATGAATGATGAATCTAGTTATGCGTACACAAAGTTTATTATATGTATCACGAGATATAGCGAATTGATGCATCTCTAATGATCTGTGATAAACATCACGTGACAGTGTAAAGTGAGCGAAGGAAGCAGGATAATCGGATTCTGGACGTCTCAAGTTGATATCTTGGCAGACTGGAATATTACGTCGTTCTTGGCAAGGTCTATACGCGTAACAAGTAGTCGGTGCATGACTACCATGCCAACCATTGTGATGCGAATGATTCCGAAAGATTCTGATATACGTAAGTACGTAGCGGTGAGATGCACCTGCCGGGCAAAGGGAATCACTGCCGAGCGAGGCCGAGGGCTAGCCCGTCTAACCGGTACTGTCCTGTAAAATTCTCAACTATGCACTTAGTACGATCATGAGATATACGCGATGTACAGGATGGTCTAAAATAAATTGTCGGCGCAGAGCGAATCCGTGAACGCATCTTAACAATTCGTTACGGTATCCGTTATGATATTTTGGTTTTCCACTTATCTGCGTAAATAATATGAAAGATCTGCACTTTCGATAGGTCTGAAATTTAGGTACATCGCGAATCACTTCAGCTATTTTGAAATAAACGATAGTGACGAATGTCGGCGACAAAGACTTCTCGAGATCGTTTTAATCACTTTCTAGATTACTTTGTCAAAGAAGTTGAAGAAACTTGTTAGACATTGGAGTATTTAATTTGATATTATTCAATAACAGTTTTCAATACATATATACAAGAACGAAGTTAATTTTGGAAAATTATTTTAGACAGTTAAAATAATCAGTAGTTTAAATGAAACAAAATAAAAAGGGTAACGAGAATCGACAAAACAAATTATTTTTCAAATTATCTTTAAAAGAGTCATTGAATCATCCAAGTTTGTATAATTAATTGTTGTAACTAAAGTTCATTGCAGTTTCGTCTCGTTATTTGTCGAATTTATCAGATTAAAACATATTTGAGAAAAACGCTATGATTGATCTTTATTTATAAACATCCACCAACAAACACAAACGTCACAACGTTTCGTTAAAAATACGCGTCAAATTCCAGTTAAATGTCTTTCGATATATTTTGTGATATTATTAATGAAAAACAACACGAATAGCACTTGAACAGCAAATGAACCGTAAACTTCCGGCATTAACGTTTAAGTCATCGTTTATACTTAGCCGTTTATATTTAGGACTCTCGATTAATTCATGTGCAGACGAATAACAGAAACAAATAACGTGCGATCGATGGGAGGATGGTCTTAATTTCTTGCTGGTGTCCCACAGTCATGCATTCAAAGCAGTTAACGGAAACCGCATGCAGGCTGACGGAGGAGTTCGCCTTGAATGCTATCCTCTCCGTCGCAACCGATGGTGAGCCAACGCGCTAGGTTTGCATTTGTAATTAAATATTTGCCGGCGGTTAATTGAGTCGTGCTGTGCTTTTATTCCAATTTCTGGTTTAAATGAAACGGCACGGTCGTCCGCGGCGCAGACATTCTACCGGGTGTTCCCCGTCTACCCGTGCTATACTTCTTTCACGTGGCTACATAATTAAGCTCAGAAATTCGCGAGGTAAAGTAGACAAAGCGGCTTAAATGGCAACTGTACTCTGACTTTCCTCCACAAATTTTACATTTGTTAGTAACGTTTGTCAAAAATATATTGCATAATTAAAAAATCTACGTAATTATGTACACGGTAATAAATATCTAAGGGACACAAAATAGCATCGAATTTTACGTATTAATATGTAGTCAAAAGTTAGGAATTTATATTAGTCCAATTTGAAATTAATATATATTGTAAATTTTTTAATGTCCAGATGGATAAATTTATTCTTTCAGTGCCTTTAACTTTAATTAAAAAATTGAGTTAATCAGATGGATTAATTAGATATATTGAATTACACAACAAAGCAACTTATTAAAAAAAATCAAATTATCTTTTAGGTAAATCCAACTTTGTTTTAGACTATATTAATTTTTGTAAAACTATATAGTAACGGAAATATATTAATCAACAAGTCTTTCTCTCTCTTTCTCTCTCTTGATATGTCATAGTTTGAAGCTAATGTTGCAAAATAACAACATTGTTGGATTGCAGTTTGTTTTAAAGAATTAAACGCGCTATGCGAATATTTCAGTTTGCAAGTGCAGTCGAACAAGTTATAATTCTTAGAACTTAATTGGCATGAAATAATTAAACGCGAAGTATAGTCACGTTCAACCACATTGAAGCATTCACAACAATGTAATGTCTGTTTTAAACTAAGTTTTCTCAGACGGATCCGGATTACCTTCTTTAAGCACGCAGTAAAATACTTGTAGTCCTTAATTGTTACGAAATAATATATCATGTACAAGTCGGAACACATTGAGGTGAATATATTTTATTTCTAATTTCTAATTTTTAATTAACGTTTTTAAAAAGTACGAAAGCATGCTGTTCTAATAAAAGATTCACAGTAGAAAGCAATAGAATATTTAAAGATTTGCGATAACTATCAAACGTTCATGCAGACGATTGCAATAAATGCGCGAATAGTCCAACTTGCCATAAATCGTTCGCGACGTCTCGAGATCATGGAGTTGCATACACGTGACGTATCTTCAACGATCTTTCACAGGACAGCATAGCTCCTATCGATATGTACGATCGAACCATGGGACGAGTCGGATGCAATCTCGTATAATTTGCAAAACGTGATGCATACCTTATTGTGATATCTCAATAAGACGGCCCGTTATTATCTCGATGCGCCATTCTCCTAGCAATGTGCATGTGCAACGCGACCGGATCTCCGCACCGCGAGATAGATGTGGTCGTAGAATCAAATGCTTCTCTTGCGAAGGGCACACACTTCTTCCTCCAGTGCATCGTACACGCGATGTAAAAACATGGACGTCCGTTACCATATGTAATGCGTTGCAGCTTACGAGGAGGGACGCGTGGCTACCGCGGGTCTACCGTTAAAACGTGTTTGCTATTAGACACGCCGGCAAGCTCCGTCGTCGGCTTCCGCGAATAATGCGAAGGGAGTGCTTTTACTTAGGTTAATCGAGATAAATGCCCGATGCCGCACGTGTGAATACATTTAATTAAGGAGGTTGGTCACGGTCGAGCGCGAGCGACACGCGGATTATCTTTTATACTGTGCGATAGTGTGGCATGTATATGGATACTGCAGCTTATGAAGACGTACTGCACGGCGTGGCAATAAGCTTCTGTAAAGTAACTCGACTGATGTGTGCTACTTACGTATAAAGTTTTGCGCGTGCGTAGGGATGAAATAGCGCGCAACGAAGCCGATAACTCAGTTTCTATATTGGAACATCTAATATAGTTACATACACGTAAATTACTACGTATGTTATGTACAATTATGTATTGTACATAAATTATTGGATAACATTTACGGTAGACGAGAATGATACACGTAGCAAGAAGACGTGCGTTTAATTTTTCAGACATATAATATAGATTCCCATTACTTTCGCATTCACCCTATTAAGTGATCTATTAACGGAAAAACGATGCACATTTACGCCTTAATAACGAAAGTGGCACATCGCAGCATGGGTCTTATACCGTTATCGGAACAACTCGATGTCTCCGAATAAAACAATCGCTGTGCGTGCGTGTGCGTGTAACCCCCGACAAAAAAAGAGAAAATATCCGTGCGCTTTTGCGGCTATCCGCGAATTAAAGTATTATGAGCTGCGACATCAAAGCGAAAACTGTAATTTCATAAAACTCCCTTCAGACTCTGTTCTACATTGCCATAACGGTAAATCGTGCCGAAGTAATTGCGTGGAAAAGTGAAAAAAAGAAAGGAAGGGGAGGGAGAAAGAGGAGAAGAAGAAGGACGCGCACTCGCGACGATAATTAACGGCTGTTGCGGCGCGAGGCCATTTTAACAAATCTCTGCGACCGTAACGACCTCATCAACTCCGTTGACGCGCTAACTCGGCGTTATCGCGAAAACTCGACTGCGCCAGCAATTGCTGTTTCATGCATAGCGAAGTGCGCTCATGGACCGCAACGGCAAACATTCTCATCGTTCTAACGTCGTATAATTCGCAATTTGATATCGCATCATGTGTACCACCGCGCTGCTGCTTTCAATTTTCTGACGATTCTCTTCCCGTCACGATAATATCGCAAGCGACCAGCGTGTCAGTACCGCGGAGAGAAATGTAATTAATGATTAGTTAATAGCTTGGGGTCGGGTTGCCACGACGATCAATATAGATGGGAGAGAGTCGAGAGTTGCAACTCCAAGATATGATCATCATTTTACATCGATATCTTTTTAAGCAAACAAAAAATCAATATTTACATCATAAAAATATCTTTAGAAGTAGCTAAAGCATTATATTTAAAGTGCTTAGAACTATTTTAGAGCAACAAATCTTACACAGACAGGAATTGTTCCATGCTTTTCTTTAATTTATAGAATATTTATTATATTTTATGTCATTATCTTTCAAAATTAGACATTTTTATTATTTTTATGATTTCTTAATGTTTACTTTTACTTTTATCTTTATTATTAGTAGCGTCTTTTATCCAGTAAAACGTTATATGTAGAATATTCCTTGTTATTATTAATTTTCTTTGACTTATTTTTAACTTTGTAAACATTATCGTTTGTAATTTCGTGAAATCTCGAGTCCTGTCTGGGTCCTCCGTCGCGACGGAAATATTTCCATCAGCGTAATTTTCCTTGTTCTCGTACACATCGAGGAGCACGTGCAAGCATCACGCCGTTGGTATCGAAGCTCGGCATACACGCCGTTCGTTCGCACTTACGCCAACTTATGTAAGGGCGCACGTAAGTACGGCAAATTGCTCGTAAAACGTGCCGGGTGTGTTAATTCGTCTGGTAACGTCGAAGAAAATACAAAATTAGTTTCCGGACGTAAGTAATACAGACGTGGCATGTCCCGCTAAGAAGGTATCGCCGTCGGAATACCGTTGACCAATTGGAACTGAATAGCGTCATGATATTGTCAGTAACGCTAGTTAACGGCCAAAGGCGTCTAGCGGACGCAGCACGAAACATTGATGAGACTGTTAGAAATAGTTGAATGTTGTTACGCATTCGTTAAAATCTCCGCACAACTTGTACGAAAGCCGGACGCAAGAGACGAATAATAAGTTAGTGTGGTGAATACAGAAGTTATCCTTTTGCTAGAAACTTGTAATTACTTGTAATTAGGTATACGCATTCATGAAGTTCTAACTTGACTCGTATCTCTTATCTAATACTCTTATCTAATTATCTAAAATAGAGTCAACTTATCAAATAGTCAGAAAATGTCTGTGGTAACTCATCCAAACACTTTAAATATATCGGAACGTCTTTATTTTTATTATTAATTTTGATTGATTATTAAATTACAGATATGTTTGAAAAGTTCTAATATCATTAAAGTTTTTCTTTTCTCTACTGATTAATTTATTTAAACAATAGAAAATGCAATTGTATCATATCTTTTCTCATTTATAACGCATTTGCAAGACAATCAAAACAGTTCTTATATAACAACTCTTATAATCATATATCACGTATGTAACCGCGTTATATATTCCGTTAGGGACAAGAATGTGAAACAGCGAGAGAAAGAATTAGTAAAAAAGCCGTATACTGAGGCTGACATTTACGATGTATATTTAACTCTTGATATATAATATTGCTGAAAAAACTGCAAAGCCGCGTAAAATCCACGCGTCAGTTTTCGAAACGAAAAAGTTTTAATCCCTGCCACAGTTAAAGCCCGATCGATGCGTTGATCCTTCGATGATCAAATTGCACATCGCAGAAAGCATTTCTGCACTCGACGTTCGATGTCGACCATTGTAAAACTTCAACGTTAAAAAATTATTGCGATCTGTATAATACATCCGTTTGCGGTTTAAACAATGCGTTCCGTGTTATTTTATTGAATGCACCGTTGCAGCACATAATCCGTTTCGACACATTTTATTAATCTTTGAAATAATTGACTAATAAACGAATATTTTTGTTTTTTGTTATAAATTTCATGCGCGATGACATGTACGCAACAATTAAACATTCAAAAAAGCACATTTTACATATTATTTTTTACGCTTAAATTAAGATTTCTATAAATATACTGAACACAATTAAAAAGATCTTGATCAAAGGGTTAATTGCTGTATTTTTTATAGAATTTGAGGGGCATGAAAATATAAGCTGCTTAGAAATAAATTACGTAGAAATAATTGACTAATAAACGAATATTTTTGTTTTTTGTTATAAATTTCACGCGATGACATGTACGCAACAATTAGACATTCAAAAAAACACATTTTACATATTATTTTTTACGCTTAAATCAAGATTTCTATAAATATACTCGAACACAATTAAAAAGATCTTGGTCAAAGGGTTAATTGCTGTATTGCCATGTATTATAGAATTTCAGGGGCATGAAAATATAAGCTGCCACGTAGAAATAAATTACCTGGCAACACAGTTTTTCGTTTTTATCTCCGCACTTGACACCGTACGTGACTCGCCAAGTTTGTCGACCTTTATCTCGTTTTATTTTATGTGTCGTTGTATGCGTTAAAATCGCGGCCCGTCAGACGGAGAAGTCAGATCGCGGTGAAATAAAAAGCACGATGGAAAAAAAACAGGAAGGGTGGATGCAACCGCACAGAATTTCCGATGAGCATCGTGAAATACAGGTATCGGAGCGAAATCGTATGTATGTTGGGAATTGTACGAGTCATTGTCGATCGGACGAGCTTGTAGGAACGACAGCTTCATAAAGCATTATAGTCGTTCGATAGTGCTCGCTAATTGCCGTATCCTAGCAGCGGTTGCAAAACGGACGCTCTCATGAATCTCTCAAGCGACTGCGCGCGTTCGCATCTTCTATAGGTATATTTAAACGTAGTGATATTTCACCAATATTGTATTAATAGCAAGTCCTATGCAACTCGTAACTCTCGCAGTTTTAATTTTACATGTCTTGTGGCGTTAACATACATTTGCGGCATTAACATAAATTTCATTTCTCTCAACACAACAAGAGTATGATAAAGCCTTTTACGAATATAAGTTTTAATTAATCGATTGGACTGCTTCTCTATCACCGGAATCGATCAAAGTCATTTTTGACAGCGATTATGACAACCTATCCTTTAATTATCCTTAAGCGACGGACTGTCGAAAAGAGGACTTTTTGCAAAGCATATCATCCACGCGGTTCGAGCATGAGCTCGTTTTTGCTTGAAATCACTATTTATCACCGAATCAATTAACCACTTCTCGATTACTGACTCAACCGACGGCAAAATTATGCGACGGATCGAGCGATGAGTTGTCGCGCATGAGGTCGAATTTACGAGCGAGACGCGTTTGATTTATGAGACGGCGTTCTTGGTTGATCTACGCTCGATCTACGAGAGAATCAAGAGGGCAGCGGCCGCAAACGCACGGTACACAAAGTTAATCGTTATTCTTGTCCGGAAAGCAATGTCGATAATTAATAGCCAATCAACCGGTGTGTTGGGTTGAATGTTAAGTAGAAGCGCGTCATGCCACGCCGCTATGCTCCCCAGATTCGTTCGTGGTCAGCACAAACGACGTCAATATCGATAACGGTATCCATGTCCGGGGAAAATCGCCGATCGCGCAATACCGCGCGATTTGGCGTTTCGCGCGACCGTGCAAAAATCGAATAAAAATAATCGCGCGTGATATCGTCGCACGATGGTGAAATAATATTTTTGCGTTCGCACGTGGGCCGCGGTGTAACAACTTGTACTCGCGAGTTTATTTGCAAAAACGCGTTGGAGATAAAATGCATATATCCCCACTAGCCTTCGCACTCTGCCTGCATTATAACTGAATTCCATGAAATAATTAAATTTATACAAGTTTGTTAATTGATGCGTTACGTGCATTCGTTCGAAGTTAAAAATTCAAAAAGCCGCGTAATCATTCTTCAAATTTGATTTACATTTTTAAATGTCTTCAATGTTCCACTTTTGAACTAAATTAAAAGTTAAATATATTCGAAAGAGAGAGAGCATAAGCAAAGAATCTCCAAAATAATCTCTGAAATAATCAAAGTATTAGAAAGTCTAATAACATTTAATCTTTTAAAATTCAATATGCGTGAAATCAAAATTTCAAAATAAGACACCAATTTAAATTGAAATTAAAGCAGATGATTTTCACAATCTCCTGCTGATTACTTATTCCACGATATTGCGCCATAAGTCGAAGTAGATACCCTCGTGAATATAATGATCGATTCTGATTTCGCGTCACGTCATACGGCTTCATCTCAACTAATGTAATCTTCCATGTCAAGCTATCTGGGTTACACCAATCTCTGAGAGAATATCTGAAGGGCTCGCTTTCAAGGTTCCAAGCGTCACAAGAGCATTTTTAGCGGTAGACGTGTCGTTATCGCGACAATCCCTTGGAGATTTTAACATTTTGTCACGATATAGCCGAGCTCTCGTCGCTCTTTTGCACAGCTCGCTACTTATGATGCAATAGTGCCAGATGCAGTAATAGTAAGATGCACAGTACGGTCGCATATAGCGGAACAGATGGAAGCACATAGGGAACAAGAAATTCTTTACGAGTCTAATGTATCCTGCAAATAATTTCGGTGTGCACGAAGTTGTCTTCGTAGCGTGTTCTTCGCCTTCGTCTTATTTTCTCACGTTATTTTTCGCGCGGTGACCCCATTATGTTTGTATACTTGAATAATGTTACGACGCCGACGCAAACACTGTATCGCTCGGGACTCGTCCAGCTGAAATGTGCCGGGGAGATACTGCGATATTATTCAGTGGTACGATAGTACCGCATTCGCGAGACGGCCTGTCGGGAATCATGATGCTCCAGCTTATGAAATTATGGATTATAGACTATCTCGCGGCCGTTTTGGAAATCCGATTTCATATTTCCTCGAATACGTAATTAATTTCGTTAACTGTGCTGTTTTGTTAACTAATAATGATGACCAGACTTCGGTTAACATTGATATTTGATATTAAAAGAATTAAAGTATTTTATTTCTTTTTTCACTATAAATATTATTTATTTTTTATTTTATAAATATGATTTTGTTCAATATTCAATAAGTTAATTTTTTAAATAACAAAATATGTTTTTTAAATAATTGTTTAATAATTGTTATTTAAAAAAAATAGATTACTTCTGATAGATTACTTCTATGATACTTTTATACAATTTTTAATTATTATTTAATTTAAAAATTAGAAGTATATGTAACATTAGTTATGTAAAATGAATTATATGATTTACAACGTGTTCATAATTTATTCCAGCACCGAGTGATTCTAGTACGATGTACGAGTATTCGAAAATTTCAAATCCAGAAATGGTATGTCCACGATAAGCAACTGTGGCTCTGACAGTTGCGATATTTTCAATCTAAATTCAAAACTGTTTCTGTAACTTTCGGTTTGACAAAGGGCGAGATTTTTCTTCAACAGAAAGAACTCAATGCACGCAATTCATATACTATCAAAATATGACCGTATATGGAAATAAAGTCGAGAACTGCGTAAATTGCGAAATCCTTGAGCGTGTTTCACATGCGCGCGTGTAAAACGCAAAATGCATTCACGGAAGGTATCACAGTTTGTTACTTTGAAATATTGCCTCTCATAAGAGGCATCTGCAGTCACAGCGACTTTTATACGGCGTAATAAATCTGGTGCTAGTGCATTTTATTCAAATTTACTCCCAAATGATCTCGCCTACGTAATTTGGTTTTGGACTGGTCGATCTTATAACAGGAAGTCTCTCTATCTTTATTTTGCAAAATTGCAGAAATATTTATGCTAATACATTATTAGTTAACATATAATCTTAAGATGATTAAAAAATTGATATGTAATTATACATTGTACTCTTTGTGTTACGTTACAATTGTAGGGTACTGTGTTATTTGTATTCTTTCTTAATCGAATTGTAAGTAAAGTTCTTCCCGCGCGACTATCAGCGGAAATGGATCCCTAAGGAGGTACGCGTTTAATGATAACGCATTTAGCTAGCAAGGAACGGCGTTTCTCTCGTCGGCATGGATAATGATCCCTCGAGCGGTACTCGGCACTCATTTAATTCCCAACTTTTCCTTTCACGGTCGGGCGAATAGCGCGAAAGGAGAAACATCCGGGGGAGAAAACGAGAGGGAGAAAGCGAAAGCGAAGAAGAATCCGGCGGCAAGGACAGCGACGGTTCGGACTCTCCAGGGTCGAGACCTTCGGATAAGGCAAGGAGGCGATGCCATAGGGGTCAGGAAAAAAAAAAATCACAAGGGAGAGAACCGAGGACACGGAAGACGAGCAGCTCGCAAGCGAGACGAGTCTGCCAGGAATAAAGTTTCCTGTCGAGGTGGTCGCACGGGCTCTCGAGAGACTCCAAACACGAGTTTCGACCCACCCTCTCCCCGTCGATTGCACTGCGCCACCGAACTATCAACTTGCCCTTTCCACATCACCGTCTCCATCCAGCATCAAGTTGCCTTACATGGTAGTTGTTGATTGTTTCCGGTGTAATTATAACTTCGACTAGGCGGGTCCTCTTCAGATATAATTATTAATTATCGTGTCGGTACTGCTCGTTGAAGGTATTCGGACATCGCAGAAGACAGAAGGTGAGCGTATTTCGAAGAGGCTAATGCGAAATATTACTGCTCATCTGTTTGTTTTCAAATCGTTGTTTTAAAATGTTTTAAAATCGATCGACATCGGGTGAAACTTGAGAAAATTTGAAACGACAAGTATTAGATCTTAAGTGGATATTACAAAGAATTAATTTTTTGGGTTGTGTCAAAAGATAAAAATTTTTATTTCTTATTAAATCATATTTTCTAATTTTATTTATAATATAAATTTATTTATAATATAATTTTTTAATTTTTTTTATTTATAAATTGAAAAATTATATAAAAACATTTAATAAGCTTATGTCCTGAAGACAATATATGTGTTAAATTAAATTTTTCATTTATGTAGCAGTTTTTAAATATTCTACTGTTCCGCACTATTAGTTGCATTTCTAAGCTCTCGAGATAGAATTGAATAATAGAGCTGGGTCGATTTCTTTTCCCCATTTTGTCAGTAAAAAAAAGAGATTTCTTTAGTGTGAAAGAACTACTTTAAAATTCATAGAACGGTCGCGAGTGAAGTGGAGAAACTTATTCCTCTCTCAGCCGTTGATCTGAAATTGAAAGGTATGATTTCAAAATTCGCGCTCCGTCTATTTGTGGAAGCTTTTAGACTCCATTGCTTTTGTTTTAACAAATATCTGTGCGCATCCTTTAAGTCATACATATATGCAGTATTTTTATTAATATACGTTCCACGAACTAAAAATTTTAAAGTATATTTAATTAATTCGACAGATCAAATTATGCAATAAATTCATAGAAATTCATGCAAAAAATTAATAAATATTTTACTGAAATTATGGTAGAAAATGTTTAATTATCGAATAGCTTTTGACATTCCAAGCGCAATTACAATATGTTAATCGATACGAATCGTACAATCTTTTCATGCAATCTAGGCTACAAAAAGTCACACGACAGTTTGAAATATTACAAACATTAATAATGATTTAAAAAAAAAAAATCTTATAAAGGCGCATGATTCCCACAGAACTGTTGTTCGTTATATTGCGATGGTACATGCATACCTAACGCGCCATTACGCTCGTCGCCGCGCTAGCATTCCGGGAAACGCTAATGAACGTGCTGTGTCGCGAAAACACCCACGGACATTCGCAATCGCAATCAAACGGCGATCAACGGCGCGTTGATGCACTACCGCGCCTGATTAAACAACGAGTCGTCATCGCCCCCGTCCGCAAAATGCAAATGCAGTCCGAATCACTCGAAGACGCCCACCGTGAGCGCTGCGTGTACCCCGCCATATGTTACGATATTCTGCGGTTGAATTTCCACACACAGTAACCGGTATGCATACCCGGTACGTATACGAACACACACGCGTACGAGCACCGCAAACCCACACGTACGCGTGCAACGTGCACGGCTGGCGACGCGTCGGCGTCTCCGAGGGTTTGCCGTATCTGCATGAGCAGTAAGAGCATCGATCACACACCGGGGACAATATTGGCATGATAATCGGAAGGGATTCGGCACGGTTACGTAGTAACACGGACCAAGGGAGAACGGCCCTTGTCAATGCCGCGGTTACGATCGCTGAGACTGTTTACTCCCTGGTAATTATTGTGAAATATGTCGCAGCAGATCGAGTGTGTCCGTGAACCGTGACGTGTAAATTATTGCCGCGGCAGTAACACATATATATGCACTTTTGTATGATTGGTCGAGGATGACGAATTTCTCAATCTTCGTAATCCAGACGTTTGTTCAATTAGACAATTTGATGATTTTGGTTAAAACTAGAATGATTCGGGGTTCGTTCTGTTGTTTTTAGTCGATAGAAGAGAAGAAATATGCATTAAATTATTGGTGACAAGTTTTGTCTTTATGATTGAAAAATATAAAAGATCAATGATTTCAATGCAGTAAGTTGAATCATAGTACAAATAAATAAGATAGATTTTGCACATGGAATTTGTTGTTCAACGGTTTAGTTTATAAAAACGTAAGCGCATCATCAATTTTTAATTACAAGAAAACATACTATGTCTCATTTTGTGGAGATCTTGTAATCATTGTTTGAATTTCTTGAATATCGCGAAAACAACACTTTCCTCCTCCACCCTTGATCTTGATATTTAGTTCAGATCTCTCAGTAGGGTGTATCGAGACACGTTCCGTACACATCGACGCGCGATTCGACAGCGTGTGCACCCTGCTGTCACATAAGCGCGCACGGTGCACCCAGGGTTGCGGCGGTGGGGGTGTGCGGCGCGATGTGTTGTGTGGTGAATCATGTACTACCCTCGAGGGATCCATCTACGATTAATTCCATCACTTGACACGCTTCTGCGCGCGTTCTCGCGCGCACCCTACCATCCCGCTCGACAAACATTTAAGCGGGACATAAATGCCACGAGCGGAGTGGAAAATGAAGAAAGGCGACGCCAAATGCGCCGTGGAAGAATTAGATGATGCCGCGAGAGCGCTCGATGAGACGTGAGCTGAATTCGTTTAATGCACGCACTTGATCCCCGCCACCCTCTGCAACGTTTCCCATTTTCTCAAAGCTCCGTCGCGAAAGCGCCGAAAATGATCTTTCAGTATAGGCTATATTATGTCATTTGACGGAGAAGATTTTCACGATAAATGCTGTAATTGGTAAAATGTAGAAAAAAATTTTTGTTTTTCTCAGAATATACATATATTGTATCGTTCCATTTGAAACTCAATTAAAAGCAAAAATATTCATAACTTTGGATTTGTATTTTCCAATAACTGTAAATGTAGAATATTTAATCAGTAAAACGTACGCTGATAACGCTGGCATCCAGTGGATTACACGAAACATATTTTTTTATGCGTTTAATTTATCAAATAAAGTCATAAATGTGCATATGTCCTCCATATTAATATAGCTATGCATTTTTCCTAAATATATTTCCTCAATACCGACAATTTGATACGTAATTAAGTTTTTTTATTCCAATTTATTTAATTGCTGGTTTTACTCAGAAAGGTATTAAAAAACAGCGCGCGAGACGATTTTATTTCTTTATAATTTGTTTCGCGCTTATTTTTCATTTAATCTCTTGCAAAGCGAAATATGGTAGAAAGCTCTTCGCTAAAACGCAACGTTGTGAATAACGTTTTCTAAAGGTGGATATATTTATATTATTTTTTCTCGACATCCAAACTAATTAACGCACGAAGGTGCGAGGCGTGAACTAGTTAACGCGATGCAGGTGCGCTCGCGCTACTTACAATTTAAACTGATCTTAAACTAGGCTTTAGTCTTAACTTAAATTAAGCCTGTGCGGAGTAAAATACAGAACTAATTGGATGGACGAGCGCGCTCGCTTCCGCGATTAGCGGAGGGCGAATCATAAAGCGCTATCGCGTAAATCACATGGTTTTATAAATCTGTACTGGGCGTCCACTATTATTAATCGATTGTTCCAAAATGATTACCAATCAAGGAACAAAAATTATGCAAATTGCTGAAGAAAATTTAATGTTAATATGACAATAATATTGAGAGAAATAGAAATATTAATATTAATACGCTTATTTATTCACATGGGACATAAATGAAGTTATAATCCAATGAAGTTAAATGTGAAGTAAATGGTAAAGAGACTTTACTTGTATAGTGTAATAATTCATAACGATTGATAATGATGATAGAAGAATAATCTCATGCTTGCTAGTAATACCAGCTCTGCGTAAAAAATTAACAAAGGATTTTAATTTGCAAATGGGTTGTACATTTACATTTGTCTGTGGATAGTTCTTTTAGGTGCAGCTGCTTTTCACACACAATTTATTAACGAGAGAATTTCGCGATGCAATAACTCGATAATTTAATGAGGTGTACGTCAAATTACTAGTATCGACGGGCTCTTAAAAAAATTAAATACATGAAATTCCTTAAGTGCGTATATGTCTATATGTCTTTAACATACTGTTGCATATATCTGCAAAGATATGGGAAAGATAACAAAATTACATTATTATATGTTATATAATCTTTCTCCTTTCTTTACACACCTTTAACTCGAGTCTTCTAAAACCTTTATCAAATATTATATTTCTATAACACGATTTTATAAGTGAGGTAAAGTTGCGTAACATTGCGATCGTTATTACGTTATTACGTTATTTAGAAAAAAAATATGAAATATTTCACAAAACGCCTCAAATAGACACTGAAAGATATCGCGTTATATTCTATTCTCATCATGACGCGATCTTTTTTCTTTCTGTTTTTAGTCGACCGTCATTACGCATCGGGGCACGTGCTGTTTTATGACTGTGCGCGTAACGAGCGAAACACGCGCGAGAAGATCGAGAACGAGTGAGTGGGTGGCTGTGCTCGGATATCGAAAATGCGAAATTGGCCGTTGACTATAAATCACTTGTCGGTCGGTCGGTCGGTCGTTCGATCGTTCGGACTCGTTTCGTTCCGAGGCCACCCTGAGCGCGCTCGCTGCCTAATCAGTTTAAGTGATTCCGAAAGGCGCTGCCGCTGCACCTCTCTCCGTGTAACGACCGACACCGTATGCGTCCCGTGGTGGTCCACGTGCGTAGGCGGATGTTGCACCGTATTACGCGTGCACGCACACATACGCAATATTCGTATAAGCCTGACAACCCACATTCGCTGTTTCACTCGGATGTTCATCGCGCGATGTCTCTTTTCCTTTCTTTGCATTACCATACTAATTGCAGTCAAAATACTAACTGGGACGTCTTTAGTCTATTGCCGATGAAACCTTTCTGCTTCAACGCATCACAGTGCACGCGAAAGTTATTACGTTAATGTTATGCTCACGATATCTTGTGAAAACTCACGGGTATATATGCAAAAGTAGTGTATTGAATATTTACAAATTAACATAATTACAAAGAAATTAAACATTTCTTAATCAACAATGCATTTACCTTCATAACGAAAAATAATTTTATCTTTAGTTAATAACTTAATTTATCGTTTAAAATCTATAAAGTGTATGTATTATATACGTAGTATATACTTTCAATAATAATAGGAAATACATGAGTCATTCTGCAAAGTACTGATTGTGAGTATGCCAGGCAATAACGAGTGGAAAAAAAAACAGGGGAGTAGAGAATGGAAGGTACTCATTTAAAGTATGTTAGAAAATCGAATATGGAACACGTATAAAAGCACATTAAGAAATGAAATTCGAAAGTAGCGTCGAAGGATCGATAGCGCCGAATCACCGAAGGCATTCCTCTAAAGGGACTCCCGCATCCCCATTGTCACATTGGATCTTGTCTATGCACAATGCAACATTCCCTAGCGAGGCGGATCGCGTCCCGGGAGAGAAGTTTCGTGCAAGCTTCGCACACACACGGGGAATTAGATTAAAGACATTAAAGTCACCCCTTCGCGCACGACAAGTAAGGCCGCCCCGCTCATTCCGTGATTGCCTCCCAGACGGAGCGAGTGCTCGTCGGACCGCGAAACGAAATTAGAATCCTAATAATACGCGGAATTTAAAGTCGCACGTCTGTGCATGAATAACGCATGCAGCAGGGTGTGCCGCTGCTCACTTTGCTCCTTGCACAAAGTCAGCGACATTGGCGCGATGACTGTGTGAAGGGATCGCAGATCTGTCACGACTGTTTATGCAATCTGTCCTGCGTCAACGGTGAAGCAATATGTTCCTATGGATTTAATTTCGAAAGCCGATATATGATTACTGCGGATTCCGATCGATTTATTTGAAGAAAGAATTTTATTGTGATTCCTAACTACGATAACTCGTATAGAAGAATTTGAGATAAAGAAGAGGCAATAACTAATTTGATAAGAGGCAATAACTAATTTGAATTTTATTTGTTATAGGTAGACGCGTACAATAAAATTATTGTAAAATTGTGTTAACATATCGTTAATGTATCTTTAGAAGTTATACGATGCGGTTTTCTTAGAAAACGCTCGTCAAATATTACATTATAGTCGATTATTACATTGATACATGATATGTAGTATACAACTATCTTACTGGATGCTTACTGCTCACACGTGTGCATATATATTAATATCAACGCCGCAGTATGACGCATGAGAGCGAGTCACGTGCTATACGAGAAAGGGACATTTAATCTTTCCGTAGATTCCCTGTGGATTCCGTTGGGGCCCCTGAATATTTTCACACTCCCGCCTCCGCAGTGTGGTCCCCCGAAGAATCGGAGGCGCCGCTTCTATCGCACTACCAACCCCCGATGACGTCTGTTTTGTAACTATTTTCCGCCACCTTCTTTACCCCTGAGTGCCCCTTCGTCTATGACTATGCGAGATTCGCAACGAGGGAGTCCACTTGCTGCATCTCATATAGGGGCACCCATACGAAATATCGGAACATACGCGTCCATAGGATTAAGCCGGGGGGATCGTATGGTTAATGGACAAAGGGGGAAATGCGGATCCAATTTCGAATTCTACGCTTCGTGAAATTGACGGGTGCGTTTGTGCGAGTGAAGAGCTACTTTCTTTTGTTGCAATGCGGTCAGCGGATAGTCAATATGGGAAATATCTCGATTGTTCTGAATCTAATAAACCAGAAATAAGACTGAGATGTATAAAAATAAATAATTTTTATAAAAATCTGGCAATTACATTTTGGTAACTTATTTGTTATTTACAAAATTTTATATAATACATTTTTATTTGAATAAATTTTTTAATTAAATTTTTTAACTAATTAGTATACTACGTGACACGATGTAGTGATAGGAAAAGAGCTTTCAACAGGTGCTTAAAATTAGTGAAACAAATGTATTTAAATTTATACTGAATTCTTAGTCTTAAGCCAACCACCGTTGAATCCCCTTCTAAGTTATATCAATGGAACTACCTCACTAAAGGTATCTGTATCGGAAGATAATGGAACGAAGTTTTTTTTCTCTTTTTTTCTGAAAAAGAGAATTTATATTTTAGCTGAATTTTTACAAATAAAAAATTTGTGTATATGTAAATTATATTATAATACATATCTGTAAATGTATATTATTATTGTATTACTTCAAAATAGTGTATACATAGTTCTTATTTTCATACTCTTATAATCATTAAAGTGCACTTATAAGAAAGTATTGAAGGTTTGAGATTTCAAGCAATTTTTCATTACTTTCTTCGATAAGTATGCTGCACATAATCCAAGCGATAGAGTATGAACTATGAAATTCACGTTCCGCTGCCATTAAACACGATGAGCTATTGAATCATTGACGGTACTGCATAGCATGAAGATCAGCAGTAATCGGTGAGAGGAGATGGAATTTTCTAACAAATAGGGCATCCAGAATTTCACGATTCGTTGAGGCGAGAGCCGCCTCGGGGCGATAACATCGAACGGCGCTTAATATCGTTCCCAGGGCGAAAGACAAAAGCGGCACCTGCCCCTTCTCACGACGTACCGCGCATCTTCCCGATGTGAAGGACGATGGAAGGAACGTAGCAAGAGTAAAGTGGTGCGATCGGTCCTCTCCTAATTCAATCCCGTGGGATATCGGCAGCCTTAGGGCGCGGTATCGTGCCAAGGCGTGAATCAGCACGCCCGTGAATTATCCACCTCGTTTATTGAGAAAATTGCAGTCCAGGAAAGATACCGGACGAGTCCCATTGTCCCGTAACTGCCGCGTGCCTACGCTATTGCATAATACTCTCAATTCAACGGAGATGCGTGTTCCCGATGTCGATGCGTTGACTCGCATTGCCAGGGCATCTATGGTACCCGGCTCTTAATGCCAGCCCGTAACTCTCATCTGTCGATTCTCGGTTATGCGTGATTAATCATTCGCTTCGATTGCACTCTGACATTTGTGGTAAGCAATTGCGATCTGGTGAAGTGTCTTGAAAGCAGGAGATGATATCGCTAAATATATTGACATAAAAGATAAGAATAGTATTCAGTTAACATCAATATTGTCAAAATTAAGTAATAAAATTAGGTAAACCTTAATTTTTGAAAGACAAGAATATAAATGTTAAGAAATATTAGAAACTTTCAGTATTAATTACAAACAAAATCTATATGTGCAATTATTTACATAGATTTACATTTAATAATATACGAAAATTTAGATACCAATAATTACAATGTAACGCAAACTTATTAATTTATATTTTCATCTAATATTATTTTAATATTGTACTATATATTAGAGTTAAAAAGAACTTCCTATATTTATTATGTAACATGTAATTGGACATGTGTATCAACGAATTTTGCTAATGTCGTTGCTCTCGTTGTTTCGAGCTATCCAAAGTGTGCATTATGTATGTTATTATTCTCTACAGTCGGTAGTTGGACCCGATAGGCACCGATATTCATATATTCATTGAATAATTGTAGGATATGCGTATCGTCTCGCCGAGGAAAAGGGGGGTCTTGCATTCCCGCAGGAACAGGACACGCCCCGGCGATCAGACACGCGGCCGTAAGGTAGGGTTACTTGGTGAGAAGAGCGACTTTCACGGGTCGGCGGATACCTACGAAGGAGTGTTCTTCAGGGCGTGAAAATCAAACCAACACCTGTTACCGGAAAAACACGTTTCCCAGTATTCACGTGCGTTAAGGGGCGATTAATTTTTATAGCACGATTTTCAGTGTCGTGTTCGTTGTGGTCGTGTGAACTTGTTTACGAGACGAGGATTGTGAATATTTAATTCGTGAAACATTTTTTATAAGAAAAAGAATAATGTAATCAAATACTAAAGTTAAGTGAAGCAGATTAATTAAATATATATAATCAGAATTCTATTAAACTCTCTTTGTTCTGTGCGAAGAGGTTTAATCAATTTTTATATCAATAATAGCAGTAAGCTCTATTGGTATAATTTGATGTAACTCCAGGCTAGTAATCCATTAACCATAAGTATACACGCATAAATTATATCCATGCACGAATGTGATGGATATGGATAGTTGATGCCGAGCTTCGGTCATGCGAACGATCGCTAAGATAATCGAAACACCCACGTGTCTGATTACGTGAATTCCTAATCTGACTTTTCATTTTGCAACGACGGCATTGCGGAAGTTGAATTGTATGCACGTGAGACGCCGAGTCGAATGTATCTCGATCGATTTGACGAGAGGTCTCGCAACACATCGGCATTAATTTTGGCGGCGGCGCTTCATTATCATATAGACGAGTGTTTCGTCGAGCGTTATTGGATCTCTCGCGTCACGGCGGAACGACACACGCACGTGCGTATACGTGCTTAGGGTAAACGCGCGTAAGGTTGCCTGTTCATGGCTTCCGGCCAAAGAATAACGATCGCTACGAGTGTCGGCGTTACTCGGCGAACTATGACGGGCGACTTTGTCGGGTTAACTCTTGTAGCTTGGCACAGTAATCACGCTCTGATCCTTGCCAGAGATGCCTTTTATCGCGTGTTTTACCGACGTTAAATAATTATGGCCCGTATACGGGCGTACGTATCTCCGTTTTATTTGTTATAATAACGTTGCATCGCGTCGTACTTTCACGGTGCAGCGTTATACGCTTTAAGTAAGTAATGACACACCGCCAACGACGAGGCGATCCCGACCAACTACATCGTTTAACATTCGCGTATCTCATTACATCGTAAAGTACGCGGTAATGTGCCGTGTATTGTGACAATCCCGTAATAATTCCTTACATTCCTTACATTATTCTTTATGCAATTTTTAAATATTTCACTATCATTTTCGCATTAATGTCAAAGCAGAAAGTACTTTGTACTTGTACTTGTGCTTTTATAACTTCTATGCGTATCCGTCCAATAAAAAACGAACGTGTGCCTCTTAAAACTAGTCGTTGATGTATACCTTGATGTCTTTCCTCATTTCCATATAACGTCGGCGATGCATCTTTCTGCTTGTTTGATACGTTTTACGAGATGATCCGTTCATCGTTCCATGGCAACGATCTACATCTCCACTCTGTCCGGGCCGAAGTTCACGATCAAAAAGAGCATAAATTATAAAGCAGCAGTCTCTCGATCACCATTAACGGCATCGAAGCATATCCGGCTGTCAGCGGATATCACGATTGAAAAGAGCATAGATTATCAACCGGTTCGATCAAATTTCCCTGCAATAGGGCTCGGGGATGCCCGCTGGGACTCAGCTGCACGAAAGACCTCGTGCGTTACAACAATATATATGTATGTACAAGTACTTTCGTAGGCTGTGCCGGGTAACCCAGTTTAGGGTGGGCTGTCTGCATGGGAAAGTGGAAAGGCACTTACGACTTCCTACAAGGGAACGATCGCGTGCGAGTTTCCCGCAAAGATCTATGACATCTCTCCCGAGGTGTAACTTGCAGTCACCTTAGTAACAGGAACCTTATGAAAGTCAAAGTGCTTCATGCTTGCGCGATCGTCGACGTTTCGCAACTTGTTGCTGGATTGGCTCGGCTGTCGGAGATAAAATCGTCTTTGCATATCGTCAGGCCAGATTTACTTGAGATGAAGTGCAACATTAAAATATAATTGGAGTTTTAACGAACGAGCTGTTTTCGTTATGCCATCGGAAAATAACGGGTCGTTCCTGCCACGACTCATGATATCTTTGAGACTACGGTTTGTTAAGCGGTATCCGTTGCTTTTTCGATGAGAATCTCATGAAATTCAACGAGCGTAGCGATCAAGCCGCATGTAAATTTGCGAGGAAATCAACCGTGAGATTTTTCAAAGCCAAAGTTGTCTTGCGTTCAAAATATATTTACGGCACATCGCACTCTTTATAAAACGTGGCTAGTCGTCCTCGACGTTGGTCGTACGACGTGATTATTTTCTACCGCAGGATGCTCATTGTGCTCAATGCTGATTGTTGTCATCCACGTAGGCTACTTATGATTCATACTTCAGTTTGTTCCGCGTTATGATTATAGTTCTAGAAAGAGTGGCATCTCTTTGTCATAACGACGAGAATAAAATGTGTAGCAACTGCTATTTTTTTTGTGAATCTCTTTTCAATTCGTGATATTGAGGTCACGATTTCATAAAAATATATTAGTTATAGAATATTAACATTTAGTTAAGTTTAAAAAATTATTTACAATTACTTTAGATTTCCTCGAGATTTGGAAACAAATAATGACGTGATAACAAATTACCGCGATAAATCTTTTCAAAATTCAGTTTTTCGTAAAATGTTTATTGCTTATTTTTTACGTAACACATAAAATTTCTCATGAATATTGGTCTGTAAATCAGTTTATGCCGTCGATATAATGTAAATTAGTAAAAATTAATAATGTTATAACGGTTATGGCTTTTCAGAAAGAAGTTCATTAATTTTCTTAGAATCTGGTTCACTTTGTTATAATGTCTATAATTATGCCCGAGTTGTTTGGAAATTTTACACTAAATTTTTTATTTAATAAATCCAATTTTTTTGATAAACCTACTTTGACTAAAAATCTCTTGATCTCAAATCTCTTAATCTCAAAAATCTCAGAATGCGCACGCAAAGAAATATAGTGCAATGTAAGTTTCTTATGTAGCTTTTGATGTATAATAAAGCTTGAACATGTCGAGAATGCTGCTCGACCTGATTTAAGAGGACTTCGTATACTCGTAATACTGACGAGAAACGTGATTTGTTCAAGTCCTGACTATAGTTTTCAATGATAGTACATCAAAAGCAGTGGCACTCGGCTGGATTGTCGACAGTAGCAAATCATCAACTAGGTCAAACGTTAAAATATTTAGCACGTTTCCCTTCATAATGGCAATATAACATAATTTCGTGCATCCAAACATTGTCATGGCAAAGATCAATTCGATTCTATATGCAATGAGTCTATTGCGACAAATTATGATTTGCAGCACAGATATATCCAAATTAATCATTGAATATTTATTATTTCATTGAAACATAATTTACCATGCATTGCATGTATACCATTTCAGTTATTAAGCTAGTAAATTCAGATATTAATTGACTACTAAATATACTATTCGCATGGGTCTCAGTTTCATGTTAACTAAAGCTAATCACGCTTAATTAAATCATCTGTATGTATGCAGCGTTAGTATTATTGTTTAGAAAAATGATAGCGTTACAAAAGATTAGTTATCGCTAACGAAAACTTAATGTTGTATTTTTGCAAAATATAATTCTCAGCTTTCATTATTTATTATTTAGGAAATACACATTTATAAATTATTTATACTACAATTGCGTAGTGGTGTAGCAAATTGCATTAACTTGGACTATTCATACACGTATCCGTCTATCTCTCATATCGTACTCAATGTAAATTATGACTTCCGTGTGTGAAGCCTATTGAGACGTCTCGCACTCCCACGTCAGCGCATGGAATTCGTTACCACCGGTTTTTGTATTAGAATTAGCAGCGACGCGCACACTTGAATAATCCCTGATTACCTTTAACGCCCGTATCTTGACGTCAAGAGGAAATTTAATTTCACACCGCACAGTACCCTGAATTCAGCCATAACAACCGTTTCACCCCTTGATGTATTACAAACGCGTAGTCCTTTAGTAGCTTCCGTGAAACTCGGAGATGGTAATGGCGAGTACTCGCCAACAATAAGAATGCAAATATTGCACTCGACGAGTATGTCCAATACTACAATGGCTCACGTAATCGGCCAGCAACGAACTACATAAACAAATGTAATGCGATATACGAGACCGCATTCCTAACTCCGATATACCGCACTTGATAACGGCTGTTGAGGGATCTAAATGCGAGTTGAATAGAGAGAAAGAGAGAGAGAGAAAGAGTAGGGAAAGAGCGACAGAGGGAGAGAGAAAGTCAGCAAATGGTTAAACGAGACACTCGATATAGTTTACGTAATGCTAAAACAGAAACCAGCATCACAAGAGGATTGTGTAACTTACGTTATACATATTTTCGCGCGGTATTTATCAAGCGAGACATTACCTAATTTCCATTAGCATAATTCTTATCTCCAGTCTGGCTGATTCACAATGCATTATTCTGATTAATGCAAACAATGAGAAGTTGGTAAGATTTTTACGCCTCATTTACAAGCGTTTTATAATATCGCGACTAAAAATAAATGACATTTCAAATTCACATACTTATGATGAAGCAAGCATATAAGACAATGTATAAACGAAAGTTATTAAACATTAAAATATCCATCTCTTTATATCTCTTTATCTTACTTTTGACAATATAATATTTCTATGTAATATACAGACATTTATTCATTAACAATGTCATTATTTGTGACAAAACAAATAATAGTTTGTTTTGTGTGAAAGCAAATTATTACATAATTTATAAAATATCATAAATCACATTTCTTTTCCAAAATTATCTTGTATAATATTTACGATACATATAACATATTTTATACTTTATCTTACAATTTAATCGGTGCTTGTGCAATCATAGAATTAATATCGATTTGACGTGCTCTGCTAGGCAAAATATATTTCAATGTTGGAGTGCAGTTCTAGAAGCGACTCTTTCCGGTAACGTGAGGAACATAAATTAATGCAAGCTTTGTCTGGGTAGATGCAGAAATTAAGGCCGCTTTGTTCCGGAACGATTGAGTCGTTGGCGACAGCCAAGTCGATTTTGCTCACGAGACGACGCGACGTCTGGCGTCACAAGAGGCACCCGCGGCATACGCAGGGCATATCCACGCTCTCTCCCCGGCTCGGAATTACTCCCGTCATATTCAAGATCCGGCACGATACGCCGTGATGGAAATTGTTGGAGAACTTTGCGTCGGATGGGGACTTGAAATTCAGTTGTGTTAATTCCTTCGAGTTTTCGGGCACCCTCCGGGCCAAAGGCCCGGCGCGTTCGTTTCGCGATTGGCGCGTACACTCACTGGTGTGACAAATACTGTTCTCGCGTGTACGCGGTTGGCCCGTTGCGAAGGTCGCACCATTTCACGCGCGTGTAGGTGAACACGGCTCTTTGCGAATCCATTAGCTGGGCTTGCTCGGTCGTTTCCCTTCGGGCAGCCTGACGGTCAAAGGGGAGAGAGAAAGACGGCCGAATGCTCCGATTCCTATTCTGAACTGCTCAAACGATTGGTGTGCGATTAGCTAAACACTCATTGCAATTCAGATTAGTACTCGTGGCGTCGCGATTTCTGTTCGTGCATCAACTTCATCGAATTATAGATATAACAACCTCGCGAGTTCAACGTTACGATAACGTCTGTATCTATAACAATTTAATATAACTACATTAACAAATGATATTCGATAGATAGATATATTGTCATTAAAAGATACGTTGCTTTATGTGGATTCAGACACTGTAACATTTCTTTATTCAACATTGCAAAAAATATCTTTGATATCATTCTTGTATGAGATTATTTGCTTTTAATTAATATTCGAGCATCTTTTATCAAAAGCTTTTTTATTTTTTATTTTACAGTCTCTTCTTTTATAAAAATGATATATTGTCTATATTTTGCGAAAGATAATGCAACAAAGGGAAGTAGAACAAGGAAAAAAAAGAATTATTGATATAGATGCCATTGGGAATTAATAGCGAAGACGGGTAAAATGAAATTGACAGCAATTGGAGTAAGCCAACCGCAGTATAGTTATGTCGCAGTAAAGTTTTAGTGCGTCAGTAAAACTTTTATTTACGCGTGCCCCTCTGCTGTTTTATTGCCGTAAGAATATTTTGCTAATTGGAATCTTATCCGAGTGATCTTGTCGCTTTATCGTTATCGTAGTAAAATTACAATTCTAGTTTTATATTGCCCGAGAGGAATATCGAAAGCACTCACGCTAACAAGTCAAAACCCATGCTTCTTTCCTTTCTCCGTTCTAGTTTTAGTGTGTACGTGACACTTACCTGAAACAAAAATGAAACAGATATAAAATTAACATTGAAATGATATAAAATATCATTTTGTATTATAAGTGTAATTGTATGAGATTAAATTAAAATTATGAGAGATACATTCAGTTTTTAATTCATCAGTTTTTCGACGAATTGTAAGAACAACCATGTTGCAAAACATTGTATCACCATCAGAGAGCCACAATTTAAAAAAATAATGTGGCTCTCTCACTTATTAATCAAATTTATCAACAATGAAATTATGCAAACACCGGTTATTCATAGTATATTTGATCGGATTAATTATATATATTTGTGAACTCGAAGGGGGGCAACTTTGTTGGTTAGCTGGAGTCTGAATGCGGTGAAACGCGTCGAACTAACTTGCATGTTACATATTGATTGCCCGACCAGTCTACGTGTATGAGTTTCCTGCAAACTTATTCGACGCCAAATAGTATTCAACAGGTTTTCGTGTATCGCGTGTAAACGTTAGTTTGTTCATGTTTCGCGAACTGTTGATATCAGTGTGAATGTTGCGTCTCGTTGTTAGCTTTATTAAAACAGAACTAACGAGGGAGGACGTCCGAGTATTTGCATATTCATTGTATTTCTATACCTAGCGTAACGGTATTTCCACGTTACTTATATCGGCGTTATTTTTTTGCACTCGATCATTCATCAGTTATTGAACTGGCTCGTTATAACTTCAGAAACGTTTGTGGAAAGTTATCTTCATTTTCCTAGCAGTGAGATAAAGTTTCATTGGAAATAAAAATCTATCGGACATTTTTAGACTGTCCAGACCTATCCAGACTTTGCGTAAAATAATTGAATCACTCATTTTAGAGAATTTGTTTATTCTAAAAATGATTAAAAATATATTCTTCTGCTTCTTATGATTTTTTTCCAGTAATCAAGCAAACTTAATAGTGATCTAACGATAGAATGTTTTTATGTAGCTACACTATATTGTTACAGAATATTTTTTGTGTAAAAAAAGCATTTTTATATGGAAAAAATATAAAAATGAATTTTTTGTAAAAAAAAGTATTTTAGATTGAAAGTGCTGCCTTTTTGTCAAAATAGTTGATTTACTGCTGTTTATATAAATTCCACACGTTGTGTAAGCAAAAGATGAGTTTATTATATTGTAAATTAATCTGAAAAATTTTTATTAGAAAATTAATTTATGGATCGCTAGTTTCCGTTTATTCTCCTCCTTAATCTTTCTATTTCGGATTACGCTGGTTCTCAAACTCGCGCAGGAAACTACGATATTTAGGAGCATTGGAATCCGAAAGATATCATCGTATGACGGGTGGTGAATAAATATTGCATAAATCATGGCGTCACTCGGAAGATATCAACAGTGCTGAAATAATTGTTATCGGCTACCGACAGCGCGCAACGTCCGACAATGAGACGTTGTCTCCGATCTGATTGGCGCTGGCAAAGAAACGATGCACACGCGCCTATCGCGATATATCAGCCTGTTTACCCAGTAGTTAACGAGTATAGCTCGGCGACGATACGGCCTGCGCACCGTAAACGCATTATCCGATGAATGAGGCACCAATCTCACCCCCGGATCTCGAAGCGCAAGCAGGCAGCAAGCGAACAGTCCTCGGACATACAGCGCTTTCCAAGGCCTATACCTTGGAAACTTATCGCCCCCGCAGGCTTGCTGCAAGTGCGAAAGGCATTTGCATTTCATGAGAACGGGAGTCTGGTGCTCGTGGCTGAAAAGTAAAGAATTCGTCTAAGGCTCGTCTAACCGAGTGATTTATGCAGCGCGGGTTATCTTCAGATCTGATATTATCTTTTTAATCGTCGACAAACGGAACGAATAAGAAGGAAGATTAATATTTAAAATGTTTAACTCGTCCCTGTATTTATTCGGCGAGTATTGCGAGTGCATTCTGACAGTGTTCTCTATTTTATCTACTTGATTAACGAAGCCGAGTGTATCTTGCGTCGCGTCAATCGGAAGAGTGTGATTCCTTTTTCAGGAGATAATGCACCGAGATTATTTTATAACATGCAATTACGATTTATATGAGCGACGGGCATACCATGTTTAAGAAAAAAAATTATCTTTGTCCCAGATCTCTAAATATGTGTAACGTCCTGATGCAATTTTTACAAAACATTTATGGCAGAAATTAAAGCACCGTACATGCACCACTGTCCCACTTTAATTATCTTTAAATGAGATATAAATTTGTACGTAAAGTGTGCTTTTTACAAAAATGCCTATAATTCAGCATATAAACGAACTAAGAAATTAATCTGTTTCAATATAGTTCTTGAGAAAATTCCGACATAACATAATCGTCTGATGTGTATCACAGGATTAAGCTATGTCAAGATTAATGTAATATATATTTACATAGCGTATATATACGCAGAGATCTAAAACATACTTGCCCGGAGCAAGCACCGCATAAATATCATGCACCGCAACAAATTTGCATCAACAAACGCTATTCTCGAAGAACTACATGATTCATGTAGCACAAGATTGTTAGATCAAAGATCGTCTGATTGTTGACAAAATTCCATTTCAGGGATGATGCATCACTGATTGTAAGCGAAATTAGACTATAGGTAAGGACACATTTTCCAGCGAAGTTCTGTGCGGGCGATTACTGGACCGTTTGAGGGATGGAGAAGATAAAGAGAGAAAGAGAAAAAGAGAGAGAGAAAGAGAAAGATTCCTCGCTTCGATATATCGGCGCGACTATTTAGCGCCGCTAACGAGTGCAGGGTACGGACGATCTACACGTATAGCGCGTTATCCCATGAATGGAGCTCGTAATCTCGTCTCTGGATCTCTCAACGTGGCTGGCGGGGCCAGTGAAGTGAACAGTTGGCCGACGTCGGAGAGCCTGCTCCACTCGCGGCAATGCAAGCTACCGTTTGAGATTAGCATCTTTTATGCATATACATGGAAGACCTGCAGGCGGACGGACGCGGGCACATGGACGCGTGCACGACTACCCAATTCCACCTCGCAGCGAGAAAGAGGTTTATCTACATACGTACGGTAAATGCACACAATCGTGGAGGGCCAGAAGCTTCGAACTCTCTTTCTTAGCTCTCGGTTCTGTCACGACCTTGCTTACTCTTGTCGAGTCTTTCTCGTACCGACATCATCGTACCACGCTTGTGCATCCTCGGCCTTTATGCCGTTCCATGTCTGCGATATTATCTCGCGACTCGTCTCTCTTTCGGAGCGAATCCTTCTCGGTTTAAGCCCCACAGCCGCGCCTACAATTGCGTTCACTCAGTTGCGTGGAATTGTAGCAGCCCCGCGTAGAACGCATGCGATTCACTTTCCGGGTGACATTCAGAGGGTGACGGGATAATTACACGAGTCTCTCCCTAGGGGAGAACTTGTCGTCGCACTCTCTCGCAAAAGGAATCATTGAAAATCCAGCCGCTGATGACCGACGCAGTGTGCGCGCTAATGACGGTTGATCGTGTTTCCCGCGATTAATTATTACACGATTAGTCGCTAACTAGGAAAGTGTCTGGGAATCTCGGTTCTGAGATTGGAATGTTCTATGAAATATGTAAATTTGAGAATATCGGATATTCATTACGTTTAAGTAAATGGCAGATTTGAATAGTAAGCAGTACCTAATTTTTCTTGTTGAACTAACATTCTCTAACAATGTAAATTTTTATTTACGCGAAATTTATGTATTTGTAGATATGCGTCAGATGAAAGAAATAGAATAATTTTGGCCATACAATTTGCATTATACGATGAAATTGAAAGTTATAATTTGACTTTCATACTGCTATTCATTCATAGTTGTGAAAGCGATTGTGTACCGCTCGCAACGTGCAGTAAGGCCTAAGAGCGTTCCTTGTTAAAATGTAATTATTCCGGCGCGTATCCAGCATTGTTAACCGGCGTTGCGTGCGAACACTCTCCTGCTGTGAAAATGATTTGTAGGTCTGTGCCAATGATAAACCATACACTCTATCGATAGAGAATCGCGTAGGTAATTGAAAGCATTTACTAGACACCTTGGTACTTGAGTAATTATGCAAAATATCGAAGAAATGAGCGTTAAGCGTCGGAATCTATCGAAGAAAGCAGCAGCAACTGGATTATTGATCCTTTCTGGATTATTGCTTCATTCATAAATTTGTGTTCGATTTAATAACGAGCTTTTCATTTACACTTTCAAAATTTAACTTCTTTTTTAACCGAAGAATTTCTCTGATAAACTACATTTAAATACAATTAAAATGAAACCGTGCGTTTTATAGAAAGACTTTTCGTTCATGATCGATTTGATTTACTGACGGAAGAATATCGCATCATATTGCCCGCATAAAAGTAGACGTAGATCATTAAACCGTTTATTTTAGCATGAAAAGAATTGAATGTGAAGAACGATCAGAATCGACCCGTTTTTGCATTTCGGTTTGTTCCGAACCGTTTCGTTTACGCATTCATAAAATATCGTTGATAACAACAAGAATGCATTGGAGTCTCGTTGTTTGCCGCATGATAGCAATACATCCGTATCTTTATGCGGCACGTGAGGATGTTTATATAAAAATGTATTCGCGCATGATTATCTCGCTCGAAGTGTGCCTTACTAACGATATTGTCGGATCTGAACGTATGACAGCACGGCATTCGCGTGCCTGGAAATATGAAAGTTTTTCCACCGCGCTCAGACACACAGGCCACTGCTGTAATCGTATTCACGGTATTCGCGTCGTTCTGGGACGAACTTTGAATACCGGTTTTCCGTTTCTCGATTCTGTGAGCCAATTTATATGCAAAATTATCTCGCGCGGTAAACATGTTCATGGACGACCATAAAAAATTACATTTCACATTCCACAAAAACGCGCTATCAGACACACAGGCCACTGCTGTAATCGTATTCACGGTATTCGCGTCGTTCTGGGACGAACTTTGAATACCGGTTTTCCGTTTCTCGACATGCGCCGACTGTGAGCCAATTTATATGCAAAATTATCTCGCGCGGTAACACATGTTCAAAAGGCATGGACGACCATAAAAAATTACATTATCACATCGTCACGCGCAAAATTTGTATGCAAAAACGTACGGACGCGATATCATGTCCATGGATAGGAAGCATCACGCGTACCGAAAAGCGCTGTATTTATTCATATCTGTCTTTTTTTTTTCAAGGTCGACCAAAACATTCAGAAAATAATAATTCGCCACGTCCCGGATGCGCATCTTAAACCGACCGGCGACTACGCGGCGACACGCCAGGCGTATTACACGCACGAACGATATGTCAAATAACGTTTATGTGTGACACTGTCATCCATCGCTTTGTACCAACGTTTTCTTTATGCATTCGTAATTACCTAGTCGCACGTCCGCAATGTACCTGCGTAATCACATGAAATTGGCAATTTAATTAGAAAACTAGTAGAAAGAAAATGTGACGTAATAATTGCATCGTAATTAATCCTGTGATCCTGGCATAGATCAAAGCGACAAAAGTCGGAGTCCTGATCGGACATGCATCGCGATTGATTTATCAAAGTGGATCGCAATTATTTTTGGTATCCATTTTATCGATCCATCGTGATTGCCGATTGCGCCCAATTCACATAAAAGTACCACTTGAACGAAACTGACGATTTGCATAATAATGATAAATTACATTGTAGTGCGTACCCGATGTATCATTTAAAATCATTTTTATATTTCCACTCTATAATTTAGCGTAATAATAATATATGGCGCGAAATGATTAATATTTGGATCTTTAGTAGAGTATTAGATGGTGGACACCAAAAATACTAACGAACTCAGAATTTCGATGTTAATCGTAAGATGAGGGATTGGACAGGATCTGAGGCTAGTTTGCACCGCCTCTGATTGCGCAATGCTAAAATCAATAAATCATGTTTTTCTAACTGTGTGTGGTTTCATAAATAAGCAATGCGAAGAAATCCATTTGCTATTATCAATTACTTATGCAATGATATTTTGCGTAACACAAATATGTTTTAGACTTGTCCAAAGATATTGTATAAGTCCGTATCGAAACGGTCGATCATTACCTCGGTCTTATATTCTCATCAAGTTCGTGCATTTGGAAAAATCACGTTAAATTATGCATCCGCGAAAAAGGTACGAAAATCTGCCAGCGACGAAAGTAATTCCGTCGCGGCGCAACAACGCGAAGACAGACGGCGACGTTATGTAAATGAGCCAGCTTTATTAAACGAATCGACAGGATCGAGCGAAACGAGCCGTTCTTCGTTTGTTCATTTTTCGGTAGAATCGCAAAAATAGCGGGATTATGCAAATACGGCGTTTATCCGTCCGGGGCCCGGCAGCACTCGTCGATCTTCCACGGTCGTTATAACGCGAAGATGTTCAGCAAACGTCGCGAAAATCGCACTCGTTAATCTCTCGGGACGTTCTTATCGGCGTTATGAATTAAAGCCAGTCGCCGTCAGGGCGCAACCGGCCAGCACAAGAGTTTAAATAACGAATGTGATCACGTAATAACAGGTCGATTGGCTTCTGTCGCAACATAAACTTCGTGCGCGCGTAGCCGCACGTTTATTATCCACGTAGATGAAAAAGCGTTTCGAAGGAGAACCTGATTCTGCGCGTATCGAGAAAAAAGATCGATTTTGCCTACGATGGATTTATGCTCATTATATTATTTGTGTTTTTATTCACTGATAAAAATTAGCAATATTGCTATCGTCACCATATCAGAATCATAGTTTTCGGCTTTGCATTTTGCTTTGCATATAAACTAGATCGTATAATAAATCGTTGTGCGATATGCATAACGCTCGTATTAATAGAAACTACGAGCTCGTCCGATAGCACATCGGGATAGCAAATTACTGTAATTAGCGTTTGTGTCTGATCTCGCATGAATTTATTACAGCTGTGTTTTATTACATACGTCAAAAGCATTCCAGTATCTAAACACAGATGTAAGTACCACCGGAATTTCCGCTTAAATGGCTATGAGGTAAACCATTGAGTATAAAGCGATAGACTGAAGGTCTTAAAGCGAATCATCATATTCAACGAAAGAAAGAGAATAATTTAGAATAGAATAAAAGTCTTTTTTAATATTTCACAAAAAAATAGATTTAATGAAAACCGATGTAATGATATAAATATATATGAATAAAATAATAAAATTATCTAGATGATTATTTCTTATGATTTAAGTTTCAAAATTATCTTATACATCAGAAAATATTTGAATGTTATATAAATGTGTGCACATATGTAAATTTGTATCATTGTTAGATAATTTAATTGAAATTTTTATTTAATTTTTAAACAATTCACGTTTAAGATTTAACGTAGTTTTAAAATAATTTTTGGCAGAAATCAAAATGATTGTGTTTTGGTGCATGTTACAGAAAAAAAATATACTAGATAATAAAAGGATATTACATTCAAGGAGTGTTGCGGAATTATATTGATCGCTTCTCTGTGTTTTGTTAGATTTAATTCTGTTTCATATGAATAAAATGATAATTTGTATGGAGAGCCATTATCGACCTATGAATATTTTATGAATATTCATTGTGTTACATATCGCTACGATATTTTCGCGAGTACTCGAAAATTCATATAATTCGCAATCCAAATATGATAAATCGGCGATACATGACATAAAATCGGAAAAGAGATTAGACATGAAAGAAATTGATATGCATAAATTAGAAAAATTAGAGGGATCGCTTTGGAAAAAATCTGAGAACGTGATCGAAGCTCCTCATCGTAGATGAATGGCATTGAATCTTTCTGTCCGATCACGAGAAGCTGTCAACTCGATAAAACGTCAACGTAATCAAATCGCGGGAGCTGAAAACGTCAGGCAGCGACGTATCGCCGCGTTTCGGGGGTCCAATCAAGGTGGCATTGAATGCGTTTGTTACGATGCCTCGCTCGGCTCGCCCCACAACCGGGATAAGTGCATTATCGGGGCCCACGAATGCCGGCGACACGCACACACATTACGAGAGACGTGCGCGGGCGTACGAATGAACGCTCGAATGGAAAATCCATAGGCGTTGCCGCTGTTCTCGTGCGTATTCTGTGATTCTAATGAGGCGTACAGTCGTCGTCATTTGCCGAGATTGGCGCGAAGGGGCGGGCGGTGGGTGACGGAGCAAAAGGAAGATCGAGATCAGACTCCATGAGAGAGAATTCAATCCCGTAAAGTCGCAGCATAATAAGCAATTACTGCCGTTCCGTAGGAATTGCGCGTGGCGTGCCGCCAGGGTGGAAACTGCATTTGCGGAATCTCGATTAAATACATGTTACATACCATTAACCCTTTCAACCTGGTAGCGTGTACGGAATTCTGTGTTATAATCGTCGTGATGTTTCTACGAAGATTGATACTATTTAAGCCGAATTTAGGGTTGTGAGAGAAATTGTATACAATTATCTGAAGAATTGAACATTTTAGAACATTTACAGTTTATGTCCCCAATACCAATATCCCGGGCATTAACTGTTTATAATCGATATTGTGTATTTAATCAGCATTATTTAATTATGTAAAATCAAACTTAAATTAAAAGTCCAGTCACTACTAATAAAATATAAACGATGCGAAAAAGCAGAATTCATTTATATGTATTACAATACGCGAATGATATGAAATTATTATAGAATATAATATACACAAAGAAAGGAAGTAATTTTTATCTGACTCTCACGGAAATGTAATAATTTCAATTCTCGGTAATAGTCACAGTAATATGAAGATTATACGAAAGCTTTGAGCGCCTCGCAAAAAGAATAATGGAGCTTAGATATTCTCTTTTGTGATCGATCTATTTCATACGCGTTATATCGCGCGACATCACGATACATCTACGATCGAGGTTGCCAAGGTATCGACACGGTAACATCATCGATACCATTGAAATCGGATACTCTTGTTGAACAGAACGATCTCTGAAAAAACCCAGCCATCATTGATATCCCTACAGCTGGATCGCGCTTGCGTTAATAACGAGGAGCGTTTGGTTGGAAAAAAAATAACGAGTGCGCGTATATGGCGCGCGTAATATGAGCCTGACTCTAACGCGGAGATTCGCAAAATCTGTCTTCGACGAATGTTGAAATAAATCACTTGCGAACAATGGTGCAGTTACTTGATTCAAAAGTATATTATTTTCTGAACTTATAATTTATTTTAGAACATACTACAGATTTTTTCATGCGTAAACACGAAGACATGATAAATTTTAATTTATTTATTTATAAAAATTTTAGATCGCAAAATTAATGGTTATTTCAATATCTCTTTTTTATAAGAAATTTAAAATTAAATTCAGATATGTGTACACATTAAATTTGGGGCTGTGCATATGCTATTTAATTATTACCGTGAATAATATATATTATTTTTATTCACATTATTCACATTATAAGAATTAGGACTATATTCCTCTTTTTGTTGTAACTGCAAATTTAGCTTAACTTAAATTTCAACAATATTTGCAAAACTTTTAATTATTTATCATCCTCGTCAACTAATACCAGTTTTAGTAAAACATTAATTTTAAACGAACACGAAAATTAGCTTTTCTTCTAACACTAAAGAAGTTTGACGAATCGTCGTACTTCCTTCGCGAACTTTTAAATCACGTCGTTTTATGTCCAAGTCTTGTACCGTCTTTCGAAATTTAAAGTCTGCCCGTCGTATTCCTGGTGTATGTGGGTAAGGCGACAATTTACAGCCAGGTTTGGCAATGCGCACGTATGTGTATAAGTCTGAAATATGTTTTGAAGCTTATCCAATGTCATAGTCGACCAAGAAACATGCGAAACATGCGTGCGAGGCAATAACTTCGTCTCTCTTTCTTTCGTTCGTACTTTTTGACAATTTGCCGTTCGCTAATAGATTACGAAAGCAATTCGCTTAGGTTTCGCTGTTATTTTATAACGTTAATGTCTGGTACATTCATGAATTTGTTTGAATATCATTACATAAGACAGTGGAAAAAAATGGAATTGATTAAGCAAATCTGATATTTCTTATGAAAGATTATTTCGTGGTACTTCTTCTTTGTCTATAATCAACTATCTGAATGTAAATTTTATATACTTTACATTCAAACTTACTAATTACTGGTAAATTACACGCGCGTTTTTAATTCTTAACGTTATTAAACATCTTGAAAAATAAGTTTCTTATATTATTGTTAAAATTTACAATTATTTGTTATTTCATCGTCAATCTTAATTCGTAAATTTTTTAACTTTTACATTTAGAGAATGTCTACATTAAACTACTTTCAAAGTTTTCATTTAGAAAAATCTTTAACGGTTGGCGCATACATAACGATGTGTGAAACGACATGCGTACCCCCTAAATTAGTTAATGTACCACATTAACGTAATGAACTTTCCTCCCTTTTCGCGAGAAAGTGAGAGCGAGATATCTCCGAATTACATAAATCGATACACATCTGTGCTCGGGTCATAAATCAATAAATTCTTAACCCTCCTTGAAAGCGTCGACAAACAAAACACCCCGTTCCCGGTTCTCGCGCATATCTACACATAGCACACACAAACATATACCACCCCCGATTCCTTCTCGGAGCTGAATATGGCCTTAAGCAACCGTTTTTTATTCGTGTTAAAATGCACCCCTGGTAGGGAGCTATGGCGCCCGAGCGGCGACAGCCACCCTCACCTCCGGGGCGACTCGGCCCCATGCCGTGTACCATAGGACAGGGGCACCAGATAATTCTGTTTTAGTTTCGCATTACAACGCGAGACACGGCAGCGAGACGGACTTCTCGTCCCATCAGGGTGACACCCTTCGCTCCTCCTAGCCCGTCCCCTTTTTCACTTTCTTCGGTGATCGCTCTGGGGCACCGAGGAAGAAATTCGTTCTTTCCTGTTTAACATTGTTCCTCGCTCGCTTTGTCTCGCGCGCGTTTCTCGCGTTATACACCCCCTGCCGTCTTATCCTTCTCTCCTGCTTTTCTCGCAACGGACGTGAGAGGTGGCTGCCGAATAAGAATTTGACTAATGCAATCGCGGATGCTAAGAAGCTACTCTCGTCGGCCATTGTACCACGTTATCTTCTTACTTTTACTCCCTATACTGTCTTTCTTTTTCGCCCCTACGGCAAATATAAAAGGAAAAACACCGAGCGGCTGAGGTAACGTTGTAAAGGACAGTTTGTCGAAAGTACACTTGTGCATTTTTGTTAGAGGGTTGCAAAGGAAACGAAATTTAACATTACATTAACAATTCTTTCAGGAAGGTAAGACTACATTCTTCTTTATATATATGTATATATATATATATATATATATATATATATATATATATATATATATATCTATAAATTCACATCTATATTTATATATATATATATATATATGTGTGTTGGTTGTAATTTTTCCGCGTGAAATAAATCAATTCAAATAAATACTTAAAAATTTAAACCATATTAATAAATAATTTAATTTTATAACGAGATTACCGAACAATTAATTCTTGTTTGCTTAAATGCGAATATGCTTTGCGCAAAGAGCTAAATTGATGTACATTAAATAACTGATTCAATGGCATCTACAATAATGTGCTGAAAGGGTTCCCTCTCGATTTCTGGCTTCGAGATGGCATTAAGCTAAATTCCACGTTCGCCCGAGCACATTCCACGGCCCATCCCGAAAAGCGAAACTCGCTTTTAGTCGGTACGCGAGACAGACGGAAGCAATTTCGAGTTTACGCCTCGACAAACCCTTGCGTAAGTCGCATCTCATTTTGCAGTAGTTCAAATGTTTCCTCGCAAAATGTGTCTCTGTGACGCTTTTGCAAGACAACTCACAAAAATTGCGCGACGTATCGCGTTTGAAAGTTAAATCTTTGACGATCTACATGCGAATTTGTTACTCGTTTGAAGAGTCGGAAGTAAATCTCTGACATCCAGCATTTCGACGATTCGTCCAACGCGAATTGTCTACCCATTGGTAGACAGAAATCGATCACAAACAAACAAACAACGAATGGCCGACTGCGTTTTAAATATCGCAGCTCCGAATCCTTTTTTGACAGCTCGCGAGAATCTGAAACCATCGCATGCTATTCTCCGGGTGTTATGTGCACGTGCATTCGCAGGCAGAAATGTCCATCGGTTTTAGATTCCTACATGTATAGGGAGAAACAATCGAAAGACCAGAATAATAGCCGCCGGCCGTCGAAAGTGAAACGGCCTGTGCAGTTATGTAATAGGAAAATTGTAGTTTATGGCGTTGCATTGTCGGTTTCTGTCGTCGTGGTTACATGCCTTAAATAACTGCCGAACCGAGCCCACGTAAGCATCAAGTATAAACCCTCTTTCTTCGATTTCTGACCTCTGCGCGAAATTAATCTGGATTCCGCGTACATTGGCACGCGGCGCGATTTCACCGGCGATATTTCGCGCCTGGTCGATACGCACGGCAAATAGAACCAATCTCAAGTTTATCCCGATAAATCGTGGCGCAAAATACTGCTTCTACCGTCGGGCAAAACGCGAATTCCGCTGCTGACTACGACGATGTTTCTTGTCTAAAGTGACATACCCAGAATGAGACAGTAAATCACGAATTACGTAAATGAGAATGCATGTCTTTTATAAATCTCGAGTAGTTGCTGCTTTTTTTGAAGACCTATCTCTATCACATTTTTTTTCCTAAAAATTATAGTTGTAAGTTCGTTAAAACTTAAAAATATAAATTGCAAATCATCGGCTCCTAAATAATCTGCTAAAAATGAATAAGTTTTTAATTTTTATAATTATAATAATTATATATAATTATCGTATTATAATTATACATTAATCTATTAATATATTATGAAGATTACATTCGAGAATATTATATTGTATTAATATAAAAATATCGAAGCTTATTTGGCGATTTTTAAAATTTATTATAATTATAAAAAAAGTTTTTATTTATTATTATCATATAATTTTCTCTCGAGAAAATTTTGATGAAAAAGGTGACAATAGTAAATTTACATAATTAATTTACATAAATAATTTCTCGATTAATGTAAATTTTCTTTCTGGAATAAACTTTAGATTTAATGTGATAGCCTCATTGAAATTATTTTCAGATGCGGGGAACAAGAATATTTTATCCAAATTTATTTCATAAAGTGTTAAATATTTAATAGAGACGATAATAACAATAATGTTTTAAGGCGATACAGCGACTGGCGTACGACCTTGATGTTTGTTGTTACGACGTACAGAGTGTCGGTGCACAAACAAGGCCATTCCGCGCTATGTTGTCATTCCTACGAGATTCGAGCCGGCAAGTGGTGGCATGAGCCGCTTCGCGTATCAACGTATTATCATTTCACGTTATTAGTCTCTACGAACAATTAACCATTTGGCTTATACGTTAATTAACTTTACGATTAATAATCCGTAAGCATATGATGACGATAAATATTATATCTCAAAGCATATTTCGCGCGATTTATCTATTTCATATAAGATTTAAAAAAATAAGAGATGGAAATTGTTTATTATTTCTTTGTGATGCTTATAGATGATAATTATTTAATTAATTTGCTTTGACTTGAGTATCTCATGTCATACTTTATAATTTTTCCCAATACGTACTACGTTCGTTATTCTGTAAATCAAAGGAGCAAAGTAACACACAAATAATTAAATTAAATAATTCAAGTTTTACAGAAAATGATTGATTTTTTATTCATAATTTTATTAATATTTTGCAGAATTACGCGTCGCGTATGGTTAATATTGGGAGAATTGTATTGCGTCATCATCATATTCTGTATCATTTTTGATAATTAGTTCGCATTCGATTGTATGAACGTATTTTTGCGAGTATTCGTGTAAGTGCAACCAAGAGGAACTTGAGAGAAGGAGAAGATTTGGAAGACATCAAACAACGCGCGGCGAAACGATCATGAGGTGAGTAATTATAGTAAGGTATATTTCATTGCACGCTCTTTATTGACTCGGAATAGATAAGTCAGAACAGATTATTGCGAATGTTTAACACTGAGACATGTGTAATTCGCGAATTTATTATGCATATAGGAATGCAAATATATGAAGTTCATAGGAACTTATTACTATTGATGTACCATAGACCGGTTTAATTATTATTTACACGTTTTATAATAATATAATATTAATTAACGAAATAGTAATGATATGTACAAAGTGTTTGAAGTTTATAATAAATTTAAACTCTCTCGCACATCGTATATATATATATATACAGGGTGGCCCACATAACTCTTAACAGCTGAATATTTCGGAAACCAAACCCATGAGAGAAAAATTTTTTAAACAAAAGTTGTTTGGTTTCAAGGGGGCCATAAGATGGTACCATTGGTTTGACCTTGAAGAATTATTTGAAAGTCACATAAAAATTACCTCAATTTTTTTAAATGGCATTCCCTATTTTTTATTACATATTCTTGTAGCTTATCTCGAGAGCTTTCCAAAACACTATAATAAAGTATTTTTTTATTAAGTATTTTCCGTGTTATAAGGGTTGAAATAATTTCTTAATTTTACATAAACTATAAAATATCTCGTAAAATATTCACCTTTTGATGACCTTACCTCAATACTTTTATGCACAGAATGATGAGAGGAATCAATTGGTGTAAAGAAAACACATAGTTGTTGTTAACAAAAAGTATGTAATTGTTAGTTACAAATTGCATATTTTTTATTAAAAACAACTATGTGTTTTCTTTACACCAATTGATTCCTCTCATCATTCTGTGCATAAAAGTATTGAGGTAAGGTCATCAAAAGGTGAATATTTTACGAGATATTTTATAGTTTATGTAAAATTAAGAAATTATTTCAACCCTTATAACTCGGAAAATACTTAATAAAAAAATACTTTATTATAATGTTTTGGAAAGCTCTCGAGATAAGCTACAAGAATATGTAATAAAAAATAGGGAATGCCATTTAAAAAAATTGAGGTAATTTTTATGTGACTTTCAAATAATTCTTCAAGGTCAAACCAATGGTACCATCTTATGGCCCCCTCGAAACCAAACAACTTTTGTTTAAAAAATTTTTCTCTCACGGGTTTGGTTTCCGAAATATTCAGCTGTTAAGAGTTATGTGGGCCACCCTGTATATATATATATATATATATATATATATATATATATATATATATACACACACACGTATGTGTGTTTTATATACATATAATCGATGCTTAGTGTTTATTTATTGAAATATATCGATAATTATGTGACTTTTCGTCGACTTAACCCCTCTACGGGTACAACCTGGAAGTTGTGGAGGGGTTCAGTATCCTAAAGGGCTCAGTATCTCCCAATGATGGGGAAGCTAATGCATTCATCGTCGCTGATTTAATTGAACAAACAAATTGCAGCTGCGATTCGCGTGTTAATTTCAGGATAGTATCGCACAAAATATCGCGCGATCGTAGTTACCCATGTTTTTGCGAGTGTCGTTGAAAAAGGCTTATGGAACTGACAGCCTGGATGGTCTGTGGAAAGATGGCGTGTGTAATTAATTTCTGTATATTATAATATATCATATAGGAAAATATCGTCTATTCCCCTTTAATCGAATTATTCAGATATTTTAAAAGTAACGCAGAGAATGTCGATTCGAAGAAATTTAATAAAGAAGAGGTCTGAGGGAGACATCAGAGCAACTTTGAATTTTATTTCTTACTTGCTAAAAATTAAAATCATTTTTTGTATTTATTCGGATTATTTTATTTTAATAATTTTGAAATAATAACACGGAAATAGAAATAGTCTAAAGTGTTTTTTAGTGTAGAGTTTATAGAACTTTTTGTTTTATAGAGTTAAGATTGGAAAATGTATGTATAATGATTTTAATAAATATGTAATTGAAAGACAAATATAAAAAATTCAATGCGTATGTAAAAATTGTCTTTTAAAATTGGTTATTTTGAGCACTGTTTTAATTTTAATTTTGTCCGTGTATTATAGAATCATTAGCGTGACTATTAACTCTTGTTGTACATTGGTTCGACAACTAGTGAGTTAACTTTTTTATTGAAGTTAAACAGACGTATAACAATTTTACTAGATATATGTATACAGATACATATATACGTGTATGTGTGTGTAAGTCGCCATACCCTGGTTCACGCTGCTGGCTCACGAAAATCTGTTTAAAAAGTGATACTGATTAGCTAATCTTTAATTAATAATGACTACTTTATGAAGCATAATTCGAAAAAATGGCTCGGGACTTTCCGACTTAGTTTTTCATGAGGAATATCACTGTATAAATGATGGGCGCGAATTATCTGTATACACGATATATCCAGATCAATTTGACAACAATATATAACTAACAATAACTATATAAAGAAATTACAGATAAATATACGACATTTCATAGACTTGTTACCTTAAAAAGAATGTAGTGAAACAAATCAGATCAAAATATTTAATTTTATACCAAAATCACAAAAAAAGATTCTTGATTTACTGAAATCGTATTTTAATTCTCTCGAAACGTTTGAAAAATTTGACATAAAGTGATAATAAAATATTGATATGTATCGGGTGAACTAGCTTCGTCATTAGCTTCGTCAACAGCAAATACACGAGAGCGATCTCTAATCGTCCTCTTCGTCTCATTCCGTCGCATCCGAGCCAGTTTCTAGCATTGGGAGTTGTTTAGGAGGCACTCCTTCTCCGCAATGCGGCCTGCGAAGGGTGTGCAGCCCGGGTAGAGAGGGTGGTTAATCTATCCCCCGCCGTGAGTCACGCACCGGCATGGAATTTACGAGGCGCAGCGTCGTCGTCGCGCCTTGGCTCCTCTGATCCGTAGGATTATCTCTCTCGATCCAACTGCACCCGGTCCCCACGCGTTGCGGCCCACTGACGCCCGATTATTATGCGATCAAACTGTGGCGCCTAGTTAGGAGACCTTAATTATAAGGGGCTGATCGATCTAATAGATCCGACCAAATGTACCCCATCGTAGTTATACATTACGTATATCCAAAAGGGCCAAATTCTTTATATATGCGGAACCTGCCGTGTGCCGAATTATTCGAGCTTGCACTTGGCTTATCGGAACTAATACGTTTGTCGGGGAATTCTCCACTACATACAAGGAAGAACTTGTTATGCCAGTGCGCGAACATATGCCGAGAATTCTTTGTGTCGTAGACTTCTACATCTCAATGTGATTGATCCAATACACGGCACGAACCACGGATATTGTGTACATGCAGCTTGTGACACAATTGACTCGATCAACTTGAATTCAGGTATGTTGACTCAGCGAGATTTGACACACATGTCAAGATACACATATATCATCCGCCATACCTTGATATGTGTCAAGGTATGATATCTCGTTAACTCGATAATGTCATTCCAGTCAATTGTTCAAATTATTTCGGCTAATAATCGGCATCATAGAGTTGTATTACCTCCGCTTAGGAGATTCTATAGCTCGTTTGCTGTGTATTTCACAGTTTTGTTAATAACATTACAGAAACATGATATTTCTGGAGAGAAAGAAGAAAATTTATTATTTATTTCATGAAGTTTATTGCTAGAAAATTATTACTTTTATTCCATTTATTGGACAATTTAAGAGGCGACATTTTATGTCGCCTCTTAACTTTACAATCAATACTTTGCAGATAATCAATGTCAAAACAACATAATTTCCATGTGTACACAATCGTCGTGTAATTTACGGAAATGCACACACGCTACGCATGCTTCTGAGCTCAGTCAAATATTACAAAATGGGAAGACCGCGAACATTTAATTACTGGCAATCAATCTTTGTAGCTATCGCCATTGGTGCTAGTGCCACCCACAAGGTTATCTGTTCCAAACTGTTCCCGCTATTCCTCCCTTTCTCTCGCGTGGCTGAAACGATCGATTATTACACCATTGCATCAGAATACGATACTTGTTTATTCCCCCTTAATTATGCCGCACTGATCGATAGAATTGATTTTCGTAAATTTACTCCACAAAATTGTGGACCTACGGAGGGGACTCCGGTCGTCTCTGTGTTATCTGCAGTCTGAGGAATACCATACACCACTGCACCGGGGTAGATAAGACACCGCAGCTAAATAAATAATAATATATTAATAGACTTCTCGCGGCTTCCGTCTTAGTGAAAAGAAATAGTGACTTATGAATTATCACAATCTTCTCAGTCCGTAATAATTTTAATAAAAAAAAATAAGTGCACAAGTAAATTTTAAAAAGTACACGTTGTTATATGTTTTTCATATAATAATGTTCATATAATAATGTTTAAAGAAGTATAATACATAGCACCTTGATATTTTAGTGCGTAATTCGAATACTCATCATTGCAATTCATCAAATGAATTAATTTCGAAGCTTACTGTTGCATTTTGAAACAAACATCAACGAAGAAGGAATGTAAACGTGACATCTTTCTCGATTAAGCATTAATTTCCATCGTTTGTTACAAAGGTCTACGAATCAGCATTACCTTGTCCGTGTTATTAGTCTCCATTATCATTTTATTACTGTCCGTGAAAATGAAATTGCATCGCGTCGGTCACGCGTACCTAGTGTAGAATTGTGTGCAAATTGATGAGCTTGTCGGTGACATTTCGATTGATTCGTCAAAACCGAGTGGAAATAATAAGCTTTGCCAAGTAATCTATCATGAAAATGCTATTATCGAATGATTCGACGACAAAGATGTAATGTAGAGTAAGTGAATATTTTGCGCGCATTGAATATTCTAATTGTGAAAATTCGTGGCGCATTATCACGAACGGACAATACAGATTAATAACTGTCGATACGGAAATACCTATTTCAATCTATTGACTCGTGAAATAAAATCCAATATCATGCTTGCCAAGTGCAGTGTCATGTCATTTAGGCGATTTTCCGGGAATAGAGGAAATGTAAATGCCGTTTGAATACATCCTCTTTTATCCATATGTCCAAACGAATTAATTACTTTTTATCAAAATTTAGCAAAGCTCAATTTCGCACGAATTTATGAATGAGTGCGCGCGACGAACCATGAAATAGACGATTCTACGCAATCGAAGATGCATCGTGGTTTTTTTTTTTTATATTAAAAAGGCGACATCGTGACTCTACGCGCTCAACCTGTCGTTCCGCGCGACGTAGAAAATATATTCTGCTAGGATCTCCCCCCTGCGACTGGTTCCCGGGGGAATATGCGATCCCAAGGCACGTCGTATAATGCGCCAGAGTGACGCATCGGCGGAGTCTGCATAACTGCATATATATCCCCATAGCGATTCGCATCATGCAACCGGGGAGCTTCGTTCTTGCTCCTCGTCCATCACCACATCCACCCTCGCTCGCGTCTACTCGTTGCATAGACAGGGAGGGGTTGGTCGCGCAAAAAGGCGATCAATCCCTGACGAGATAAACGGCGGCCTGTTCAATTGTTAAATTCTTGACCCTACGTGAGGGTGGCGCAGAGAACGTGAAGTCATTTAACATTGAAAAATGTCTGTAGCTTCTCTTGGAAAGGGATATACATGCTTATCGCGCAATTATTGTGTATGGACTGATAATTGTTTTAGAAATCATATATAAAATGAAAATGTTGATAAATATATTTTTAAAAAATTTAGCAATATAGAAATTACTCAATTTATTAGAAATTTCTTGTATTACTGTTCGTAATAGTTTTTCTAAGAAAATGTGTATTAGAATAGTAACGATATGAAAAATCTGAGACCATACATCTAAATTATTGAGCTTAATATTTGCAACTCAATATTTAACTGATACTTACTAAGTAAATTATCGTTTTTTTATGCAAACAGCATTGGTTTCAAGGAACACTTACGTACAATGAGCAGGTGTCATAACGTTTACGCTACGTCGCGATAATAACTTTACATTGTAAAACTCGCGAGCCAATCCTTTTAATTTGCCTTAGTCACGGCAGTAGTATGAGCATTTCTCTTTTACAGCGTTCGTGAATACCGAATAGCGTGTGTTGTTTTCGTAATTGCATAAAATACAAATGTTTCCAGGTCGTTGACTCATTTTAGATCTGAATTATGAACGATGACATAAAGTCGCATAACGCCATAATCTAAGATGCATACGGGTAGGTTTTTTCTGTACGCGAAATAGACACGATTTCATCTATTTTAAACAAAAATTGAATCGTAAGGATATTAGGAGATTAGATTCTCTCGAAAAACTTGGCATCGACTTTGTAAAGATCCTATAATTGAGTAAGGGAACTCCTCTGTAACTCAAATCTCATTTCTCAGAGTACTCTCGCGGAAAGAGACATCACTTCGACTTTCGGCTGAGATTAGACGCATTTTTGGTCGTTACTTTTTTGCTATCGCGCAATTTATCCGCCCCCTCCTTTCCTTTCTCCAGTAGACAGTGGCAAAAAACATGCACAGGTTGATGTGCGTGTATGCAAGATAGACGTGGAAAAAAGGAACGAATGGCCGAGTCTGCAGAACCCACGTAATCCTGTGACTGATTGTAGGTAATTACGCCACTCTCGTTGGCTCCATGCCGCCACGCGACGTCATGGTTTAAGGGTGTTATCTCGAGCGGAAATAAAATCTCAAAGACCTTCGACTCCGGCTACCTTGTCGTGGTTTCTTGTTTCGAAGTCGTGTTAACATTTTCTCATTTGTCCGTCTTTCCTCGGAAAATATGTATCTTTTTTTCTTTTGTGTGTCGCGTCCCTTTCTATCGTCATATTTCGCCAGTACGACTGGCTGGTAATTTTACACATAGCCTCAATCCAGCTGTCATTATTAATATCGCTTCACATTTATGGAACATGTTACATACTCTTAGCTTAACGAAAAACTAATAATAGTAAGATTATACATATGTAGTAAAAAGTAAGATTATACATATGTCAGGAAAATCTTAAACTTTGATATATTTAATTAATAATGAAGACAGTATTTATATGTTTTAAGATATTTAATCTATATTTTGATGAAAGTGAAAGAGTTGGTAATTATGTGATTGCTAAAATTAGACGTAACTAACATGAAATTGATTCACGTATAAACCAAGTGTTTTGCGTATCTTTTTGACTTGTGCCTATCCTCGGTCGTTATGAAAAGACCAAAAAGCAAAATTCAGTTCACGTAGTACACGAAACAAATGACGCCGCGATAGCCGCCTGTCATTCGTTGAACCTCCGCAGTATTGAAAAAAGTGTCCAATCGTGTACGGAAATAACTTGGACTGGCACGTTTCGCGCTTCTGCTATTCTCGCCACCGCCGATCCATCTTGCTGCCTCAATTTTGTCCTAGCCGAGTTCCAAGGCGAAATGACTCGCGCGCTTGCGAGTCATTCTCGTTCCTGCTGGTTTTGACAAACTAATTTGTCGTGAAACAATGACGGCTCCGCCGTGCTTGACGGCGACGATGAGACGAATGGAATGTGTCCAATCATCGATTCGGGCAGGAACATGCATATTGTCGGGCTTTCAACTCTATACCCTGAAGCATTCAACGACCCCTCTTCCTCTTTCCGTTGCATCCTGGATCCTCCGTTTGCTTATTCATCCGTCTGTGCGTATCTGTTTATTCGTCCGCGTATTTAATATGCCGTTTGCCCGTACGTGTGTTTATGAATTTATGTTTGATCGCGAGACAGCGCGGAAATTGGCGGGCATAAAATCTTCATTTAACTTGAATCGCACGGAATATATTTCGCTCTGATCGTGCAGCATACATTCGCAGGGATACATTCTACGGCATTGATGCGATTCGTAATAATGTTCTTTCATTTATGTAAATTGCATCTGGTCCAAATTCCAGCTGGGATCAATTAAGAGATACAATATTGCGGTGACTAAGAAATGAGCAATATGAATAAAATTATATCCGATTGTATAATTATACTCTCTTGAAAAACATTATATATATGTATATGTGTGATGAAATGTTTCCAGTTTTTAATTATTATCAAAATTAATTGTTTTATATAAAAATTATTCGGTAGCTGTTATCACAATTAATAAGTGCGTACATAATAAATCGATTATACATTTTGCTAATTTTGTCATACATTAATACATATACATGTATATACATACAGAGTGAGCAACATAAAACCGAATCCATAACGTAAGCTGCAGAATCGGTAGATTATGTTGGAATGAAATTTTATGAATGATACGTAATGATACGCAACATAAAACCGAACACGTACGGGTTCGGTTTTATGTTGCTCACCCTGTATTACATTTATATATATGATATATATATATATATACACAAAATTCAAAGATAAAATAAATTAATGTTGGGTCACAGAATACGATGAGCAAATTTCTCGATTTAGGAGCACGTATATTACACTAGTCTGAGACGAGCACCAGCGTTTCGCCAAAATTCGATCTAATTTATGGTGAAGTCAATCATGTTTTTGTCTCGATGTATTTATCGCAGCTGTCTATCTCTAATCTGTGCACACGCTATCGCGTTATGCATCGCTGGACAGAGTGTCATTCCGTGTTTGTCAGATTGCATAGAGCCCGTCGTCAGTGGTGGGGAACAAGGGTGAAGCCCGATGAGGTATGGCAGCATAATCTAATTAAACCGCCGATGGACATAGTCCCCGCGTCTAACCCCATTCCCGACGCACGTCCGTACATATCGGCTGCAATTGTCTGATTTGCATGTAAAGCAACGCATACGTCTCGAAAGCGCCGCGATTATTAACACGGAGACACGCGTCCGCGTCGTATACGCTTTGCTCATGTGCATAGGTACACGTCATCGGTACACAACATCCGCAGACACATCCGGTGACAGTTTCGCGTGATGCCATTTCACTTTTCATTATAGGCAATTAAATTCGAAACTGTCACCATGATAATTATAGACACGATACCCATTAATTACGTCAAATGAAAAATAGGAATAAGAAAGTTTCTATTTTAATTCGTGATGACAGCCTTCTCTGTTCAAAGTTATCTTCAGAAAATGTAGAATCTAATTGTAGGAACTAATTATATTAGCTAATTATATTAGCGCGCTTAATTTTCAGAAAATGTGAGAACTAATTTCTAAAATATCGATTTCAATACCTAGTTTTCCCTGTTCAAAATTATTTTTAGAAAATGCAGAAACTAAGATTTCTGTATTAGTGTGCTTTATTTTTACGTATAAAAATAATACCATTGTATCTGATTTGTTCTTTTTTCCGGACTCTTAATTGGTTTTAAATTTATTTAATTTAAAACTGGTTTCGCTTGTATTTATATGGAATTCCAATTTTGTCGTTCAATTTTTGGTGGAATTATGTTTAACATATGAAAAACAACGATAAGGTTTTGAAGTCAAAGTATTTTAGTTATCGCATCGATCTTGATGTATAGGGGAAACAAACTTAAGACAGTTTACCGATCTCATCTTTTATTGAGAAGAAATTTGTTTTTATTCCTACATTACAATTGACTTGCTTAAACGTATACTGATTTTACATTCTCGAGAGCTCAGCTTAAGGATGCTCCATGCAGACGAGAATTCTTTATTTTTCTACGGCGGTACCTCGCCTTTAAATCTCTCGTTCGTTTTCACAAGCGTGGACGCCGTTCGCCCTCGACTACTCATCCCTCCCTTTCGATTCCTAGTCACATCTACATCCGCTCCGTCGCGTTGGCTTCTTCGGCAGCGAACCTGCACGTTTTACGGCAAAATACGATTTGCATAGCGGGGGAGGTTCTTGGTATTGCCGGTCGAAGATGAAAGGGAAATATTCTCAACGAAAAAAGAACGCGAAAGCGGCAGGGGGTGGAAGAAATTGAAGACACTACACTCGATTCTGAAGCTACGACAGAGTCGCAAGCGCGTACAGTTCAATCCAAATGTGTAGGTAGGCACTCGCGTCGCGACATTGGGGTTGAAAGGCGCTCCGAGTAATTCAGATTTCTATAGTTCCGCGCGAGGGAACACACGTCTTCACGTCAACACATGTATAAGCGAAGGGAAAAGATTGACATTGGCTTCCGATATGCCATGTTGGTTGCACGTACGGCACATCACAATAACGTCACGCCGAGGTCTATTCGCCGGATTCCGCTCACTGTATCCGATGATGTTGAATAGCTTCTGTATCTGTCATTCCAACCCCGCGGGGCGTATAAGTATCCCGAGTAAAGAAGATTGATCGATTTTTCCTACAACTGTATTTTTGTAACTGCACGTGTATACTTTGATACTAACCAAAAACTTTTTATTCTTTTAAACAGAAGAGGGATAGAATTTCTTAACTAAGAAACATGAAATGTGTCAATTTCGTATCGTTAACAATATGGTAGTATTTAATCAATCATTAAAAATTTATAAAAGTAATTGAAATGTGATTAAAAATATTTTCCTTTTCTCGCATCACTTTCCTACGTACTAATAGAGTCAAGTTGCAATTGAGGAATATATTATTTCAATAGCACGTTAACACACTTATTGTTTCTGTGCAAATCGCCACTGAAAATTCCAATCTCGGCCGGTGGCGGTTGCAATTTACACGCGGCATTGTATACGATTAAATTGCATCTATACCATGCATGAAGTCACTCGACATGTATGTGTGTGAAAACGCGAGAGGAAACACGGCGCATTGGCACATACAAATCGCATAATAATTTGATCGATCCAGCGCAATCCAGCCGCAGTGGACTCCTTAATTCGTCGATGCTCGGATTACGGTTAGCCGGAAAATGCTTTTGCGGGGGTAGAAGTGATTTATTCGTCGCGAGCGGTTTGTCGAATGGCTCGTTGGGCGGAAGTGCCGCGGAATTTATGAGCGGGGGGAGGACTTCCGACTAGATTTTATCGTTTATCAATAACGTCCGAATAAAAGTAATGCAGCCGCGCATAACCGCGGGGAGAAGGAAATCCCGTAGGCTTGGCCCGACGACAAATGGATATTCCGTAGACCGTATTATGAAGTCGGCCGCAGATTCGATGTAGTCCATTTCTCTGAATCTTCGCCCTTGCCCTGTACAGAGATAGGACTCTTTCGGACCGGTTCCGTACTGGTAGACGATTTAACGTCTCTGCGTCAGACGTTTATCTTCGAGAAATAATGCAGACGACGTTTTTGGTAAAAAATTAATAAGAGGGGAACCCTTAAGAGAAGAACAACGTCATGATTTATTTTTCTGAGTTTTAGACAAACTTTATAGGGGATTTGAATTTTTTCTGTCTTGAAGTCTTGTATGTCTCTAATACATCAGGGGTAATGTTCTGTTTAAGTAATAATTAATTCATTAGTTATAGAAGTGAGTAATATATTTCTAGAAGTGCACACTGTGGATGCAATAAGAAAAAAATTAATAAGAGCCTGTTTGCATTCTATAAAATGTAAACTGTTCTGTAAACCAATGAAATAATTTATTACATAATCATATGTTCTATTTATTGACATGAGTGTTTTTTATACTTTTGTAACTTAAATAATTAAATGATATATTGATTATTGAAACATGATACATTGATTATTGAAACATGAATTAAAAAATATTTTACTATGAATAAAAAAAGATGTCATATATACAATAATTACAAAATTACATACAACAGAAACTACAAATTAAATTTTTACAATTATCTTTCAATATATATTATAGAATGGATGATTATTCTCAACGAATAAAAAGTAATCACTGTTTGCTTTTCCGCGAAATAAAAGTGGTTGCAATTTATTCATGGTAGAAATATCAATTATTATATGTTAACTGATTTTGCTCATAAAATTGCATTCTCGCTCGTTGTATTTTTTAATCGTGAAATGTATGCAATTTGTATTACTTATAATTAAACCGATACTTTTCCCACTAATATCGGCTGGAGGTGATTCCATTAAGATGATTCCATTTGACGCCGTTCGAAGCGGGACCGCCGCCGATTATCGGACGGGCGATCTGCTTGTTATAGATTTGCCATCCAGAGAGCGGAGCTTTATGATCCGTATAATGCGGTACAATGAGAATTAATGTCCCCGCGTGGCCCGATAAAATCTCGCGTACCGTGCATATAAGTATTTTATGTATATTCATTCGGTTTGCGCGTTGTGTCGTCGCGCCACACCGGCTGAAATCAAGACATGATTTATGAATAACCGAGTCGCTGCTAGCCTGGATGCAGTGACTACAATAAAGTAGCAGAGAAATCGTTATAAAAAATTTAACTGTTCCGCTGTTCGTGCTTTACGATTGCGACCTTCCGAGCCCGAGAATTATTACAAGCCTCAATCTGATTTCGCGAGAGGTATCTAAATAATGCGACGAAGCTTTGCGATTCGATCAGCCCAGTTTCGGCGCATTACATTCAACGCATGTAAATACTTCGCGTTCAATTTCGCACAGTAGGCAAATTAATAGATGATCAACCGATTGTTTGGACAGGTAGGTACGCGCCGGATCGAAATAGTACACGATCGCCACGCAAAATTTAGCCGAGCGTCGCGTTCGATTGTTGTGCCTTGAATGCTACGAGTTAATTAACTATTGTAATTCCGCTCGCGTAAACAGTGTTGTCGAATATTCGTGATTCATTATACGCGTGGAGTGAATTCGTACACGATCCCTTTCACAATTCATATTCGCCAACAATGTTGCGATCGAATTAGCCTTGTAGGTCCCCAAAATTTTGCGTAACCAAAAATAACTGTATTTCAAGTCAAAATTAAATTTTATAGAAAATTGCAACCTCGCGATTCTCGTAGGTTACGTTGTTGAAGAGAGGAATTAATTATGTAAATCAAGATATATTTTATATTTGTTGACATTTCTGTGCAGCGTTGACTATATTTGATGTTAATAATTGATACAGCAACGGAAACAAACCTCCTTGATCCGAATCGCCGTATTTATCCTTACGAAGGAACTCGATGACGTATAGTGTACTTACCTGAAACAAAAGAGAAAGGAAAGTTAACGCACGAGAAATAAAGTCTTATATAGAGTACATATTCGCCATTTCCTAGCTCATATAACGGCGCCAAGAAATTAATGACCTTGTTCAAAGAGAAAAAGTTCTCTGACCTGAATCTGAGCTGAGCGTAATTACTAGGAATAAATCATTTCGTGAACAACATTGATTTTTCGCTGATCTCTAATGTCTCAGGAGAAACCCAGTAGTAGCGGTTAGGGAAACACGCGTCTGTCCACGTCTGTCGCGTCGTTTATGTGAGACGCGTGCAATTTGTCCTTATTACGTTACACGCTTGTATTGGAAGGTATCACTCGCCGCTTCCACATGGTCACACGTGCAATTGTGGTTGTGAAAGAGGGCAAGAGGAAGAGGTACCCTATGCACGAGACTATACGTCGGAAATCGTTGAATTATTTAACACGGGGGACATCGATCATCACGGTCACGCGATACCTACGTTGGCTCGGCGCAGCCGAGCCCTACGTAAAGTTTAATCCAGTGACTTGACCCCGTGTCAAATCGCCGTTCTCGATTATCGCGGGATCCGCCTGAAGTTCCGGATATCGGGGAATTTACATTAAAGAATATTCAAAGCCATCAATATAATCATACAAACTTATCTGAACTACCGCACAATGTCCCCATGTACACGCATACGTGTGCGTCGTTGTATTATTGAGAATACTTGGGAAACTTGTTGCCCGTAAACTGAAACGCTAACTTATAGCCATCACTTCCTATAAGTTTCAGCCGCAAACATGTAAAGCCCGGGGACGACAGGTAAATGTGTTATCGCGTAATTATTTTAACGCTACGTTGGTCATCTTTGCCTTTCTGATTAATTTCACGGAAGAGCGGATAGATATGAAATTACATGTTGTTCCAGCGATATAATACTTAAATGATATACATTCTGAAACACGTCGTGCCGCTACTGTCGTGGCGGAGCTGCTCGAGTCGTGGTTTCTGCTTTTCATAAATTATTATGAAATTATCGCTCATGTTGTCAGCATTGATTACGGTACATACGCCGGTGTATACGTTCGGCCGCAATATCGAGGCTTATGTATGGACGATTGGAAAAATATTATTGTATGGATAAAAAAAAAATCACGATCGAACGAGTGGCATTGCGTGTATGTACTTAGGACTTAGCGGGCTTGATTACACCTCGTCGAGATGGGTACTAGTCGGCTTTCGAGAGTTTTACAACGGTGATACGTGTGAGAATTTCTGGTCAACGCGCCATGGTTATTTGCGTTCGACACTGGCGAACGCGTGGAAAGCCGTTTTAATAGATGCAGACACTCCGATCGGTATGGCGTAAATCTCACGCGTTACGCACCACCATCGACATCCTCGTGCTTTTATTGCACGTTCCCGCTCGCACGTTGCTCTCGCTAAAAGAATTTAATTAAAAATAGCCAATTCGTTCTAAAATGGATCTCTGGTAATGAATACGGATAACAGTCAATAAATAAATATTATCTAGCAATATTTAGCTCCACTTTTGCTAAATTATTTTTGGAGATATATTGCACTAGGAAGAATGGAAAATAATTTCCATTTTATAAAAAAAATATTTCTTCTCTCTAGTACAATACCTGTATGTTATTTTAACAATGGATTATTAGATATATAGATTATTAGAATAGGATCGTGTTTGACAGCGGCATAAATATTTTGTGAAGTATAGAAAAAAATTATGTGCTCTATAGAATTGCTGCTAAAACGTTAACATGAAACATAAATTTGTAAACTGTGAATTGATAGAACTAAAAATAAAAATTTATATACGAAATTATGTTATATTGCATATATATTAAAATTAGGAATTTATATGTAAAATTAAGAAATATTTAAAAAAAATAAGCAATTTTCGAATTGTGAAATTGAGTACGACATACTTTCGGAAAAGATCATACGGTACTTAATGCGGTATCAAAAATTAACGCTCCATTATATGATCTCGCTGATACGATCTGTGAAGGCTTAATTACGCCTTCCATCTCGCGTCAATGGCGCTCAACGTCGCCGTAAGAACCAGTCCTCAACAGAGGCACGTATCCCTCTCGCTGGGCGAGAGACGCACAATATCTCACCCCGCCTACGATAAATCCGAGATAACGTATATCTCAAACGTTCAATTATCAATTACCCGACGTATCCCGCCGTGTCGGTGGGGCATTTAGATATGGCTCGTTACGCCACATGACGGAAACACCGGGAGCAACGTGCTCGTGCCGTACAACAAGCAATTTTCATGCCGACGAAACGCGGTAGCCGCGCGATTGCTCGTTACGCTCGTATTCGAGGCTATGTGCGCGTGTGTCTGTATGCCTGGACCGTCGAGCTCGAAAGAGTGACTCTCCTCGAGGCCAATCGACCGGCTAGAAAGTAAGATTACACGGTTTCTCACCGCACACTCGCAAGCCCGTTCGCGCGCCATTGTGCCAGACGGCGCGTCGTGCCGCGTCGTCTCTTCTCTCCTCTCTTTTCTTTCCGCTTCTTTTTTTTATTAAAGCGAAAGCTGCGGCGCGTTGCAACAACCCGTTCTTTTATTCCTTGCCTTACGTTCACCGCATGTTCCGCTGCAGCTCATTGCTTTACACTCGCCGCAACATCAATGTTGGATTGATTGGTATCTCTTTGAAGTCCGATCTTTTGAAAGTCTCTGAGAGAATGTTTGTGTCTTATCTGTCGCGGAAACATTAACACGGAAACATTTTAGACAATGAATTGCGTGATATGCAATTTGATATTGATGAATTAGTGACGAGGTTCAAAACGTACAAGAAATGTAGCTACGGTTAAATTATGGCGAACTTTGCAAACAGTTTGGAATAATGTCATATGTAATATTTCTTCCTTAAATGTATGGCTCGTAAAAGTATTTTACATTCCTCTTGTCATTATCAACCAATTTGATCTTCCTCCCGATTTTATCCGATTTCATCACGCACTTTGGAGTTACGCAGTGTATATATAAATATATATATAAATATATATAAATATAAATATAAAATGAATATAAATATATATATATATATATATATATATATATATATATATAAAGATGCCAATTTCCGTATGTCTACGTGCAACCGCGTACTTCGTATTCGACCAATACGCGACATACTCTTGGTCCAGCACTCCATTTGCATTCTAGACAAATCCAATTTCCTACGAACAAAGCTGACGTGCCAAAGAGGGTAGCCATGGTGGGTCGATTTTCTCTCTTGCAAGAGCGTTGTCGGTAATTGTTCGAGTCACGCAGACTAGGTGATTATTGGAATAAGTATATTGGAGTTCTACGGCAAAAATTATATGGAAGTACGAGCGATAGGAAGTCCATGTTACATGCGGTGATCAAAGGCAGAAATTGTTAAACGGTCGCGCAAATCTTTTGACGATCGAGGCATAATAAATGTACGTTAACGCATTTCTCATCCGCGATCTACTTGCGTGATTATAAATGGAACGTTACTTTAATCTACTTATTGCCCGTTATATCATTTTTTACTAACCAAGTTCCCAAATTTCCTGCAATTCAACGTTTATACCTCGTAAGAGATTCAAAGTACCATGCAATTTACACCTCGATAAATCTGGCTGCAAGCGTTCAATCGTTAATAATTAATTTCAGTTAATTAATTTTGAACAAAGATACGGTCTCTGTAAACTTCAGTGTAACAATTAGTATTCTATATTATTATTTCTAAATGTTTCGTATATGAAAGTATTATACTATTATATCTAATTATTTTGTATTATTTATTATTTTATGAAAATCATTTCTAAATGAAAAATTAACTTATAAAAATTTAAATATCGCATTTTTTACTGTTAATTACGAAAAAATTAATAATTGTAATATTATTACGAATATTATTATTTGTATATAATAATATTAATTACAAATAAAATAGTATTATCATGTCTAATACGATAACTTAATTTTAGTTTTCCCATATTGTTTCATTAACTAAATTGATTCAATGCTTATGCGATTTCGCTCTGAGACAACGCGACATTAATTTATTACTGCATAACGAAAGTGTCGATTGTTGATAGGCAAGTGTGAACAAATGAGCGACGGCTTGTTTACAAACGAGGCTGTAAATTGCTTTAACCAACCACTCGGTTGCACGGGAAACGGCCTGCTGATGTTTGCAGATAACTGTACGGTTGTTTCACCGCGTTGCTCGAAAACATTACGGCGTGTTCATCGATTTTCGCACGAACGGATGTTAATGTTACGTTCGAACCGTATTTGTAACAAACCCGTGCGAGACTCGTATGTCCCGGGCACATGTGTTCGAGCAAGGTTCTATCAATATCTTGGATATCTTAGGATATCCTACATTATCAAATTTGACAGAAAATAACAGTATATTTTAATTATTTATTATAAATAAGAAACTTTGAAACAAAATTTATTATTGAAGTAAATTAATCAAGACTAATTAATCGTTTTCTATTCAGCAAGTGTTTAAACTGTAAAAAAATATTTAATTATTTTTATTTGTTGCATTACACAAAAAATTAAAAATACCGTATTTTGTTATATTTGTTATGTTATATTGCATTTTTAATATTGCTGGCTGACATGCTGTCATAATAGGAAATGTATGATTTTACGTTTTAATCAATAATGTCAAATGCAATAAATATTTTACGTAACGTATGTATACATATATCTTTTAGTACTCGAATAAAAATAAAAACTCAATCGGTGACATAGATAAACATGGTTATGTAATCGTAAATAAAATCATAAATAAATGTGCATAATATTAATAGCATATTTCACGAATTTTATTCAGTATACACTTAATTTATTAACATACGTATTAACATACTACGCGTGATAATATACATCTTTCAATAATACATCTTTCTTTAAAAATAATATATTTTCTATGGCGACCACTGCAGGCAATTACAAGGAAGTCAGAGAAAGATTTGCATATAAAGTGCTACTATTCGCAAAATACTCGGTTATGCATTATTATTTAGGACTTTTTAAGAAACGTAATTATTATATATCCCGCAAGTTCGCCTGCAGACCGCATATTAATGTAATGACAAAATTAATAGCGTCGTTTCTAGTTAATAGTAGAAAATAATAACGGTGAAGCCATGTCTCGACTTGGAAACTCTTACATACTGTTATCACAAACTTTCTCTCACCCCGTTGCTATCCTTTCCAGGTTATATTTCTTCGGTGTCGACGGACACGCGATGAGCGTCTCCTACACGAGAAACTCGGGAAACAAAGTTCTTTGACTTACAAAATTTAAAGAAGAAGAACTGTATCTTGTCTGACTTTGTCCCCGCCTTCGTCGCAATTTCGATCTCTTTAAGAAAGTACGTTTAAAGTGATTTATATTTGTTTATTAATATGCCAGAATAGTGTTTATGTATACTGTATTATACGACGAAGGAATTTATTCGTGATTATGATAGGTAATGTTTTTTTAATGAACAAACTGCATTGCAATTCCATGAAGTTAATTCGTAATTCATAAGTAATAGAGAATTCGATAATGAAATTCTATAAATATAGAAAAAAGACCGTACTTAAATTCAAGGAGTTTTAAGAAATAGAATATCGAAAAAGAGAGACATCTTTACGGTATTTCACAATAAACATTACATCGAGATGTAAGATATTATCGAGTTCTTGAAATAAATTTAATAAGAAACGTAATAGTCTCAAAGCAATTAAATTTTATTATAATTAAATTTTATGTGTTTATAGAAATAGCAAACGTTTTAATCAAGTATCTTGCAAGACTTATGTGTTCCCAGAAAACTTAATAAATTTTCAATTTCCCGAGGCAAAACTGCCAAGAAGGTACCATCCCAGGAAATAAAATTAAATTTTTAATATAAACGAGGTTAACGTCATAAAATATTAAAGTCTTCTTGAAACGAAGAACTGATTAAATATTACATTAGTACTTTTCCGAAACGGCTCGAAACGTAAGAGACAGAAGTCTAAGCAGTCACTCAAGCTATTAGGGTCAGCTGTAGAAATTATAATTATCATAAAACGCAGGCAGGTTGACGTTCCGGTCGATTTTTTAATCCATTTACTCGAGATATAATCCTATCACTAATGTCAGGGAACTGCGAGAAAGTGCCTACGATTGTCGATCGGAGTTTAGGTCCGGAAAACGGGGGGTTGAAATGATCCGGGCACATGCGGCGTACTTCTCTCTTCACCGACTTAAACGCCTCGTAAGTACTTGAATCGTAAAACGAGAAATATCTCGAAGGAGCATTTCGATCCCGGAGCTTCCATGGGTCTAAGTAAATGCGCGATGAATAAGTTAGGACGAAACGTTCCGCAACACCGTCGTCGCGAAGAGAGAGTCTCTCTGGGGTATCCCTTGGGTACTAGATAATCGAATAGCATCTGATGTACGTGGTACAATAACCATTGATGGGGCCACAAGACGGAGTCGAGGGAATGGACGCGGCCGTTTTGAGGGTGTATTCGGAAGTTGATAAAAAGCTGTCGAAATGTATAGCTAAAAAAGACGGAGAGACAGATTCCAAAGATAAGTCGACGGATAAGTAAACAGACGTAAGATTAGCTCTGCTAATAAAAAAAAGTTCAATGAATATTACGTATTTCACTGCACACGCCGTGATGATATTGACGTAATATTTATACGGTAAAGAAACGTTATTACGAGATATTTTCATGCGTGTAAAGCATGCGCGCGTAAAAACTGTGCATATCAATAGAATTTTTTTGAACAAGCACATGCGCGAAGCAGCGCGCGAAACAGTTTGTGCAAACAAATTACGTGTGCACGAAAAATTTCTACGCGTAAAAACCGCCAAATAGTTTTGCACTACATGGAAAGAGGGATTTCTGGAAAACGAACAGATGGACGGTTTGGAGGATGGATTGCATAAAAAGTAACGTTCTGAATTCTGCCTGTACTGACGACTGTATTTCGCAACAAACATGAATACTATAAAAAACTTCAGTCATATTCTTAATATATTTCTGTATGTTGTCTAATGCATCGGCAACAAAGTGCTATCTACGACACAATAGTCCGGCGTAATCGCAAGAAGGACCAACAATAAGCATTAAATCATTAAACCTGCCGGACACGTATCCGACAATAGAAATTCCGCGTCGCGCGGACATCATCACAGCTATTACGACCGCGTGTTATGTCCTACCTATTCCACCCTTTGTCTCGGCGTGAGCGAATCCACTGTCAACCCCTGCGGACCATCGGCTCCTCTTCGTCGCTGTTTCCTCATCATTAACTTAGCCGTGCGTGCGTGACGCACCCACGCGCCGATGCGTCTATTCGCGCGCGGCTCCCACGTGCTTCGTTTTTCCTTATCTTCTCGCTGATGATCGGATGATGGCAGCTGAAGCTTTATACCGGCGCGGACGAGTGTCTGATGAAATCCCGGTCAAATTAAATCCGTAGCGATTCACGATCATGCCGCCGGCAATTGCTTTCTTCGAAGTACGCCGCCCGCCCACCCTATCGCTCATTTGCATTCGATTCGACGCGCTTCCCGAGGTATATACGTCGTCACCCAAAGTAATCGTGTGTTTCCTCTCCGGCTAAATTTTTGTTCGTGTCATCGTTCGCGGAAAGCTAGCCTCCATCTCTCGAACGCGGTAATTTACATTCGTTAGGGGGTTTATGCTCTCTTCCGAGCGCGAACGTATCGCGTATCGAGTGACACCGCTGTCAGATATACGGCGTGTCGTTCGCGTTAAAGTGGAGAAAAGAGAGAGAGAGGTGGTTGACGAGGGAGGTAGTCTTGGAAACGAGCCAAGATGTAATAAAAAGAGGTAAGAGGGAGAGAAAGAGGAAGTCACTCGATTATCATGAAAACTGGAAATATTTTGACGAGTCGGGTAGTCGTCAAACGTAGGGGCTAAATAAAATTCCCTGGATAATTGTCTCTCCCGTTCGGCAAAGACTGGGACCATTAATTCGTTGGCGTGATTTCAGTGTCTCAACGTCTCCCTACTGGGACCCTACTGGGTCCATTCTGCGTGTCTTCCTCCATCGAGGGCCTTCTCCGTTCCTCCTGCCTTTTTATCGCGACTCTTCTTTTTGCGCTCCTTTATACGCGCGCCTTCTTAAGACGCCGTGGTTCGACTTACGACCGAGAGCCCAACGGTATTTATACAACTCGCCCACACACCAGCACCTATACTCATTCCCTTCTTCTCGTTCGTGAAAGACAGCGGATGAGACCTGTGTCCCGTTCTTATGTATCAAACTTCACTGCCGCAATTACATACGATCGCGATGATAAAAGAGTAGGTCCAAGAACGACATTTAATTTAACAGGTATTAAACGTGTTCATTATTCCGAACAACTTAACTATCATTTTCAAAGTTATGGATATTCCTTTTCTGATTATTTATTCTTCTTCTAATATTAACATTCCGTTTAGAAACAATATCAAATCTCTAAAACGCTGTAGAAAATTTTAACATAAAATGTTAACGCAGTATAGTATTATGTAAGTAATTGACAAATCGGAATTCTTTTGCATATTATAAATACTGTTTTTAGCAATATAGGAATAATAGGAACATGCATTCATGTAAGCAGGTCATCTTGTTTGTGTCATTTTATCGCGTATACGATAGTGAAAAGAATAAATTCCCAGGCTGTGGAAGAGATACTGACGTGACAACAGTGATATGTTGTGTCGGGTTACTCGCGAGAGAACGAGTTCAGAAGCTACTCGACTTTTATTAGACGTACTACGATCCACTATCGGCTACCCCATGAATTGTCGTCCGTGCAAGTACACCATTCTACATGGCTTATATTACCGTGGATGTATCGTTCGCACGTAATTAAAATGTCAGACATTGGTGTCACGAATCACTCTCTCCTGATAAAAAAAGAGAGAAAACAGTTTCAGTAATGGTACATAGGAAATAGTGTTCAAATACTTTGACAATAGCGATTTGTCTAATGATACGCGCAAACTATGCTGCATTACGCCGAAATTTAATGCTTATTGTTCATACAGTCTCTCGCTAGTCGGATAATTCATATTATATTGCACCGCCGAATTAATAATGCCCGATATATACGTGCACTAGCTGAATATTATCAATGCAAGGAAATGATGTTAATAAAATATGAAAATTGAATTAACGTTAATAGGGATTTATTAGCTGTGATCATGTATATTAACGCAAGAAATGCACACCTCGATTATTGCCTACAAAATTTGCATTATCTGGATAAACATGTCACATGTAAAATTTCAATATATGCCACGTCGTTAAAGATACGAAATAAAAGCATTGGAGCTACACCATGCTACAGCATATCGTAGCAAGCAAATGTAAAATATGTCATAATTTTGTGATAAAGAAATCTTGAATTTATTATAAATAAGAATATATATTACATGAACAATGTATAATTTTTTTCAGTTAAATACATATTAAATATAATGTGATATTATGATTTGAAATGTGATTAAATGTAATAAATATATGTGATTTAATATATTTTTGCTTTGAATATTACTTTGCTTTGAATATTTAAAAAATACCATCTATACTATTAAATTATCTATATACTATAATAACATTACTTTTTAATAATGTTTATTACAAGAGATTTGATTAATTTTATGATAATCAAGAATATTATGCAGAAATAATGGTAATAATTACGTCTTACAGAATTCAAGATTTTAATTAATGGAAGAAAACACTCAGTACTTTCTGACAATGGTAAAACGTTGAATTTGGATGTGATATCGCCTTAATGACCGTAGTGAGATAAATCATAATAAATATCGCTGGAACTACGCCACGGTGGTTGATTAAAATTTATGCATTTGTTAGAATTATATCTCTCGCGCGGCAAATAAAGTTGGAATGCACGCGCATCCAATTATAACCGGTGGAATTCTCGTTTCCTTTTCGGCGCGCCGACCTAAAAGTATCCTCACACATTGTAGGCGAGCTTTTAATTTCACGCGAAGTTAACACATGCGGATTTAACTGACGTTTACTGTTAACAAAACTATGCAACTCGTAATTTGCACGTTGTATACGGCATACATGCGACCAGTTTATAAAAATATTCATAAAAATATATAAAACGAAACTGCTTAAAAATACACAAAACAAAACTTTCTATGATTCAAATTCGGGAGATACTGTAAATATGTATTGTTAATATATAATATATAGTATATTTGCAAATATATATCTTATATTTACTTGTAATTCAGCTAAATATTAATATGATGTTAATCATATATTTTTTTTACTTTGATGTTTCCTCTATTTTTAGTGACTCCAAGAAGTTCGTATTTACATTGAGGTTCCGTAATCGTCCCTCGTCTAATGACGAGCTACTTGAACAAAAATAGATGCTAAGTTTCCATGAATTAGCAACCAACCGCGAGAACGAATCAAGGAGAAAGTCGACGCGGGTCCAGGAAGTTTTTCGCCACACCAGCGTTGTTGTTCGGAAATGCGAGAGGGAACTTAATTGCATTAATTATCGCGCCGGGTGCATATTTACGCCGCCGCCTCGTTACGCGAACATCGTCAGCCCTTGTCCGCCTGTTTGCGCTCTCGGGGACCTCTTTTACGGCTCACTAAATCTCAAATCAGCCACTTTGTTTTCTCACCACTCGCGCTAAATCTTTCGTTCTGTCTGCCACGTTTGTCTGTTACGCATGATGTTATCGCGAGATCCCCGGGTGGAGCATTCTTACCATAAATGCTTTATTACTTTTCGTGATTGTTACATTTTCGTTTCTTACGCGAGCTTTGGTAAGCGCGTGGATTTCCCCAGGCTTTTTGACGTTCTGGAGCTTCTTTGTAGAAATGTGCGATGCACGAATAATTTATGGCATTTTGTACTTGGATGCACGCAAGACTCGTATAAATTCCATTTTCAGTGAAAATTTGTTATTCTTTATATTGTAAAATACAAATAGTAAAATATAAAAATCTTGAAAGAGTTTTACAGATTATAATCACAAATCTGTAGAACAATCTCGTTTCGATAACTTGTGCGAATTAGCTTAATTCATTATAACACATTTCACGCTTGGTATACGCTTTGCAGAAAAGCAGAAGGAGCAACGGGAATAGAATTTAAACGGCGTATCAAATAGTGTATATCTCCGCAAAACGCGTGGCATCACAATAATTTTCTTGCAAAGCAAAACGCGTCGCGCGGTGAAGCGCCAAATGTAAATTTTCTGTAAGCAGTCTCATCTCGGACTGGTGAAAATGATATTTTGAAAGTGAAAGAGGAAGGCGTAAATACTTTACTGGATTGCGACGCTAGTGAATTACATTGAAGGCTTGTTCGCGAATGACAGCATTTATCCGGTTGTATGCCGTTGAGGCGCGCGGACGCAGAATAACCGGGTGAATAAATGTAAGCGCATCTCGTGAAAATTTGCCTGCCTGAAGAAATGTGTACATAAGCATGGAACGTACGTATCGCACACCTTGTACAGAGGATACATATCAAATTTCACGATCCGGTTGACTTGACGCCATTTATCGGATACACACGGCCGCAGCGTAACTTTAACTTGGCCGAGTCGTCAACTTACCAGTTATGAAATGTGTATTAATTTATGGCTAACGGTTTTTTAAATTGAATCATGTAAGCACTTGCCAACAAGCGTAAATTACCACCTGTCTATTATAGAAAGAATCTACAGAATATATTATAGTTCACATAAAAAAATACGTTATGTATGAAGCATGCAGACTGCAGCGTATAATAATAAAATATCGAAGATTCTGCCAGACAATTCATTAAAATTCATCGTTTTCACTAAATGCCAGAATAAAAATAATCATGATACAATCTGTAATCGGTTCTAGGAAACTCCTACGATTTTTTCTTATTTTTATTTTTCGTAAATTTTATCGTCACAGCTGTCGGTATATCGACTGCTATAGAACCCAGCTATGCCAATGTAATCTCGCTACGTGTTATCTAATCGACGGCTACAGCGAAGAAATCGATAAACCGTTTAAACGCGTTGTCACCTAGACGAAAGCTTCGTGTACGCTTGCACACGTATACGCTTATCGTATATTCGCGCGATGGCGTGCGCATATACATTGGACCATATACCTCTCGATTCTAATCGTATTACGATCGAAATCGTGAAGCGAGCTTTCGTGCCGAATCTCAGAAATCGCATTAAGGTTACGACCGCCCACGAACGAAAAACCCCCGCTGTTATGTCGATCGAAGATAATGTCACGTTAAGCGAATACATTCATACGTCTTCATAAATCGAACCAAGCGACAGAATTATCGTCAAACCGCGACTGCAATTTACATAAAGGTAGTAATCGCGCCGTGAATTGGATCTCATTTCGTTCTAATTCCCCGCTTCATTTTCACGCTATTCGCCGTTGCAAGCGAAGCAGATAAATAGAAATCGACTTCGATATTTGATGTGCAACTTTCCTCGTCTTCGCTACAGCTTTGCCGTGTCTTTTCCATGCGCAACAAGTTTCTTGATGTGGTCACGATAGAGGGTCGTGTCTTACTGATGGAACCAGCGTTTCACAAGTGTCGAGACTTCATTGCATGAGGAGAAACCTTCTTGAAAGGAGTCCCGCCGTGTATCATGAATGTAGCACTGACAAGCCCTCGGTATAATTTAATCTTGATTTAACGATCTTGATCGTTGTGCACGGATATCGGCTGTTTAAAGAATATCGTAAATTGATGAAAAATATCATGTGTCTGCGCTTGCTTCAATATAATGGTCATGAAAATTATATTTTCAAAAATTATCTTATACTGTTAAATATATCATTATGCTTAAATTTTTAGCATAATTTATATTTTATGCAAAGAATTTATCGCGTGATATATACATATATGTTTGTATGTTTTTTTCTAAATTTATATGATTTTAAAATTAAATTTAGATGTCAAAATTGTTCACGTGCAGGGAATCACGAAAAATTTGTCGATATATCTTTTCTCAAATTATGCACAAGATGGTCAGTGAAATTATTTCGGATTTAATCAAGATAGAATTGTTCGATGCATGATGTGCAATTTTGTCGTATGAGATTATGCGTACGAGACTCAATCGCCTGGTGAATAAGGAGGCCACCCTCTCATAATGTAATAAAACTCTACCCGGACACGCAAGCGCATAGCAATTTATTGCAATCAGTGTTCTGCGTGCGCCTCGCGCGTGTCCGTCCGGCGAACTAAAAGCAAAAACAAAATGAAGGAATATCAGCCCCAAAGGGTCGACTCGGCTCTCTAACAAAGAGGAACAGATACATTGTGTTATACGTGCATGCGCCCGTAAGTCGATTCGCTGTGTACGAAGGAGAGACGAAGGTTTCGCATTGACCGGAGCGCGTGCGTGACCAAACGTACACGTTCTATCGCCTTTGAAAGCAATTCGAGACACCCTAAGAGAAATTAGACCCGATTTATCTGATCGACTAAGAATCCAAAGTCTCTTGTTTGTTCTGGAAACTCAAATCTCGGAAGTTTCAAGACTTTCTTCAACTCTCATTACTTATATATCTCACGTTACTTCAGGTAACTAAAAAGAATTATATCGTTTAATTAACTTGTAATGTTATTAATCAAATTTAGACGGCACAGATCTGGCCAAAAGTGATATTATTATGCATTAAAGAATAACATTTCTTTTTGCTTCACTTTTTCTGGAAAGTTGTCAAAATATGACGCATTACATTTCTAAATTATATTTTAATTCTTAAATATCCTCATATTTTTTATTTTACTTGGATTTATTTAGGAAATCTAGGAAATAAAAAAACAAAAGTACTTATATAAGGTAGAAATATATTTTAGAATATATATATATATATATACAAATATACATGTATATATATATATATATATATATATATATATATAGTGTGTTTATCGTATACAAATATATTTTTGCGTATTCTTTTAACATTCTTACGATGAATTATAATTTTTTATTCAAATTGACAAATGTTAGAAGCATTATTTATTAGATGATTTCCATTTCTTATTTGTTACATTGGAATTATAAATCTCCGAATATATTATATAGTGAAAGCTAAAAACGAGGTTAAGCGGTTGAGAGGGAGAGTTGCGCGCTCTTTGATTTATTTCATATTTAATAATTTCTAAAAATTTACGACAAGATCGGATATATAGCATTTGCAAAATCGCACGAGTACAGCTGCAATGCGGCTGTCATGGCATTAGCGATGGGTAGCGAGGGTTAAACGAAAAAGTGGAAGTGGCGGAGGGCAGAGTGGGTTGGAGCGGACGCAGTTGGGTCTTCGTTAGAACCCGTCAATTAACGCGAATCGAATTAAAGCGGTATACTCTTCACGAGGTCGTAGCGGCACGCGCTGCGGAAGTGCCAGCACGGAAAGCACTTCCTTACTTTCCGCTCGTTTACGTCACTCGTTCCTGTTCTTTTTTTTCTCCTAGAGTTATGGAACTTGCTGATGATCGCACTGCTGGATTACCGATATCGCGCATTGAGATATTACACGGAAATAGATACAGAAATGCATATTGCGACTCGAGTTGTGTCGCACCACATAACTGGGAGATAAACTGTATTACCGGATTGGTCGGGAAATAATTACTGATTTACTGGCGTTAATTTAAGCCGCTCGCTTAATTAAGCAAAATTAAATTAAATCGCTTTTAATGATCAGTCGCGCGGTCAAATAATTTCTGTTTTTAAATACTTATCTGCAGTTATTTAAGCTTTTTCAGTTATAATATTTGGGTTTTATTTCGGCCGTTGAACTTTTGAAGTGTATCTCTCTCTGTTTATAAAAATAGTGAAAATTATTTAAAAATATAAAATTCAGAATAAAATCTTTCGTCCTGTTATGTAAAATGTTATCGTATTTCTGGGTTATCGTATCTTATCGGCATAATATGTGATACGTATAACAGTTTATATCTTTTATGTCCGAAAATTCTAATAAAAGATTTGTCATTTGAAATTATTATTAGTTTTTCGCGTTAATTTTATGAGCGAGGTAAAGAATCAATTTACTCGCGCGCTCTTGAACGATGAGCTTCCGTTGTTAAACGAATCGCAGCATAGTTCTTTACATCGGTGTTATCAAACTGTATGTAAGTAGCGGCGCAAACATAATTTTTATTCACACGTTCCGTTTAAGTGGCGAACTGGCTTTAAGTGAGGGGAGAATGTAACCAAAAGATACACGTTTGAAGGAACGTAGCTGTCGAAGGAAAAAATCGAACGCGTACCTTTTGTATTCATCGTCATGTTGTTACATGGAGATGCTTCTTCGGAATGTTTGCTGTGAAAACACGTGTCCGGGTCCTTGGGAACAAGTGAAAGATCGAACAAGAGGGATGAGTAGAAACCAGAGAAAAAAATGTAGGAAGAGATACCAGTAAAAAAAAAGGATATAATTTTCGCGGCACACTTTGATACGCTCGTGACACGTTTCTATCGTGTTTTGTACAGATCCTCATCTCCCATGTGCTTTTGGATTCATTTCCGCGTGTCTTTCTTTTATTCTGCTCGAATGGAATTTGCAGTCATTTCGACGTTCTATCTGGCATGGAATTCTTTTGGAAGATCTTTTCTCGATAATCTTTCCACCAAACAGATGTAAATGTCACCGCGATAAGCTCGTGGAAATCATCCTGATACTCAACATGTTTGTTCTCATCCGTTTATGTCAACTCGTAGAGCTATTTATAAATCGAGACGACATACGTATGTTTATGTAGCTCTTTACAGTTGTTACAATAACAGGTTATCTTTCGTATTTCTAGAACAGAAATATACGAGGAAAAAATCATATTTTTTCTTCTACGTTACATAAGAAAGATTGTATTTTTGACATACGAAAAAAATTCAAATGCGTGAAAATAAATTCCATAAAGTCGATGTATCCCGATTGCGTTGAAAATTTTCTTTAGATAGTGAACATATCGCGCACAAGTGAACCGTAAAATAATTTTCAATAAATTTTCGCACGAGGAATGTCATCTATCGTGCCCGACACATTTGAGAGATGAGTTAAGTTCTTATATCCAGATTTTTTTGTTGGATCGGTCTTCCTCCAATTTCGTGACTTCTCGGATCTTTCCCCTCGCGAAATTCCGCAGTGCGCGAATTAAATTCCGCGATCCTTCAAAATTCCACCGAAAGCGATGTGCAATAACCTGCCGCGTCCAGACCGGTTTAATCAGTCCTTTTTCCTTTGCACTCAACTTTATTCGCTTCCGCGTCTGATAGAGTCCAAGTTCATTATACCTCGATCATTGGACGTCCATTAAGAAATCCCGTCCAATAAAGGGTAAGGTGCGCATCTGCGCGTTGTTACCGAGCTAATTTCGTGACGGTTCTCCTCCCTTCGTTCGACCATATCGAGCATGAGGATAAATCTGCCGAAATTAATTAGGGTAGGTAAGCCACAATTTGACGTAGCACCAGTGCCAGGACGAAGTTATTCGTCTCTTCCTTTCTCTCCATCTTTCTCCTAGCCCGGACTTCCACCTCGATCACCCTCTTATATTAACTGTCTCTTCCCATCTTTTTCTCTTAATTTGTTCTCGTATCACTACTAAACCGCGCTTGGGGAAAGCTCACTTACCTACTACAGCATAATATCTCTTATTATAATAGAACTTTAGCCTAGTGGAAATTGCGGATATCGAAGAGATGCGTGAGAAACGACGATGGGTGCTACGGTAATCGGGAAAGCGAATGGTAGCGCGGAGGAAAGGGTGGTTGAAGTGAGATGGGAGAGAGAGAGCTAGAGAGCTCAAGGGTTGACGGTGGTTTACTTGGCAAGTCAAACATCCTACAGCTTGCAATATCCTGCCCCAGTCGAGCCTGTAAGATACCGTTAAGGGCGAATCGAACGCAACCGCTTTCCCGCCGTTCCCCATCGGGAGCTGTCTCGACAACGAATCGAGGTGGAGCCCGGGAGGTTTAGTCGTGACCACATCAAATGGACGTACCTCTCTACAGTATGCAAAGTATGCTAGCCTGCATCCCGTGCTGGAGACGCGAAGTTTGCTCGACGTAGGCTCCTACAATGAACGCGCGCGTTCGCGCCAAAGCCGATGATCCATCAATGGCGTTAAATCGAATGGCCGAAGCTGCGAGTGAAGGACGTTGATGAGTGCATGAAATTGATTGGTGGTTGGACGGCAGTCGCGTGATCCTTCTCTTTTTATTCCATGTCGAAACACGAGCCGAGACGAGAAAGATTAATTAAATTCACAATACGACATGTAATTCCAAACAGCGCTTGTTGAAAATTCCATTCGCGATCTGCATTAATGCTCGACGAGAACATCGACAATATAAGCGGCGAAACATTTCGTACGAAATAAGCGTGATAATTTTGCATGCATTTTCCATGGTTATGTGATTAATACGTAGAAACTTCCTTTCGACGTTGCGTACCGTGATGTCCGCGCGCTCCGGTACACCGGAAATACATAGAACATAATTTTACTCTCGAAATCGTGAAACATCACGCTCGTTCTATAATATGGGGAATGTTTCAGAATCCTGGGAAAATGAGGTTCGACCTTTGCGTACGAACCAGCCGTGTTCACATTATCGACGCGTGCCGTGAGAGATTCCCCTCATGTTGGCATACTCACACACAGAGATTTCCATTTTGAAGGATTGCACGCTCGAAGAGAATAAAACGAAAAATTCCAGATAGCACGCCGTGCGTGCGAGCGAGATCGTTCTCATTTTTCCGCATTATTTGCCGAAAATAGATATCCTGTCTTGAACACCCCATTTTCATTTTTATTTGATCCCTGCCTATTTTTGCTTTGTCGCAAAAATAGCAGGGATAAAAAAATTTGTTGTCAAGATTTCAATTTTTTCTTTATATAAATAGCGTTAAATAAAATTTTATTCCTACTGCTACTTTTTTTCCGCAGTGTCTGAAAATGGTCCTCGAAGGAGGACGAAACATGTCGCAACAGGTTGATACTTAATGATTGCGGAACATAATAAAAACTTTTTTATATTACTCAAACTATTTTCATTTTACTCAAACTTTTTTTATCTATAATATCAACATTAAAGTAATAAAATTTATATTATACCTAAATTTAAATTCAAAATTAAAAAAATAGAATTTAAAATAAATTTTTTAAATAGAATTTAAAATTATCTTTCAAAAAAAAGTACATACTACATTGTTAAATAGCAATTTCTATGTCCATTTTATGCTTTTGCTTCTGTTCATGCAAGTTTTATTCGCAATCAAAAATATAATTTAACAAATATTTGTTCTACAATATATATTCGAAAGATTGAAAAGACACAAAAGTACAGATCGAAATACTAGATTTACGAAGGTCAGTGCCATACTTGAAAAAAACTTATAAATTTAACTTCGACAAGATCACTTGAATCGCGCTGTATCTTTACAGTTTCGAGTATTTCTTATTCCACTCGACGATCTCCTCTCGAAATCAAATTCTAGTCTCAATTTCCAGGTCTTCTTTCGCTTTCCTTACAAAAGAGATACCGAGAAGGGGGAAAAAGAAGCGGCGGCAGATAGCGCGGTCCCGTTCGAGGGAAAAATAAATTGTACGCCCACCGTCCGACGGGAAGTTCATAGCAGAATATTGATTTCTGCGAGAGACGGCCATTGACGAAAGAAAGGCTTTTAAAGAATACATATGTATGCATCTTATTGTCAATGCATATAGGGTATCTTAAAATTTTTTGTAATGCTGTAGAAAAATAAAGCTGAAAATGTATAAATACTGTAAAAATATCGTTACTATGCTGCTCAAGAATATTTCTAATACAATGAAATGCTCACGAATTGTATTATAATATTGTCAATTTTTTATGTTTAGAGTATTATTTTATGATCTAGACAATAATAATGATTTCGAGACACCCAGTATATGTTCACGAGTGTCGCCACGTCTTCGATTCTCACCACATCGACGGATGATGCCGTTCACAGAACCGGAAGTCTATTCGATTCAGCAGAAAAGAGCGAGTATAAGATTCCAACCCCTTCGCTTCTCGCGAGAAATTCTTGCACGAGCGACGCCAAAATCGTGATAAGCAGCAAACCATCTCCGTCGCTATTCATTTTCAAGCGAAGGAGCGTCAGACGAATCAAAAATATTTCTCGATGTCCATGCTCGATACGCATCGAGGAAAATGACTTTCACAACATCGAGTTAAACTCGTTTAAATCCGTAGAACTTTTTTCTTTTTAAACTGGTCGAAAACTCTAACTCTGTTTTAGTAATATCAAGCATTTAATAACTATTTTTCCAGTCGTGATTCGCAATTTAAAAATTAGTTTCAATGCTTATACAAATGAAATATTTTCTATAGAACATCTACGCGCAATTTGTATAATCCGTTTTCTATTTCTATTAGCATACATATTACATTTCATCACACATGCGATAATCGAGAGAACTTCTTCATTTTTGTCATGGATATTTAAAACGGTAGACGGTCGAGATAAGAATCTCATTCTTTCCGGAGAATAAGCTTTCCTCGGGGATTACTTCGGCCACGTCTTTAAGATAGATTTGCCTGTACGCAACCGTGCTTGGCATGCGACTTACGCAAAGGAGGTGGAGCTATCCCTGTGATCTCGTGGATATGTTAAATTGATCGTGAGCAATAACAACAGCGAGGAGGTTCTCGCGGCGTTCCCGACCGGATTCCTCAAAAAGGTCGTCGGTGAAGTTAAAGGGCTGGCACAACATAGAGATGCCCCGCCGCGCTGACTTCCACAGGCACATTAATTTTCGACCTGGGACACTTGCCATCTCGTGCATGTTTATTCAATTTTTACTAGATGCTCCGTCGGCCTCCTCCGGATGGTTAACCGACGTCATAATGGATTCCTCTCCACCCACGCATTACGCTCTCGCTCTTTTTTCTTTCTCTCGTGTCTTTCGTCGTGCGTTTTCTTTTGCCACGAATGAGCATGATCGATGCGCCACTTTAATGAGATCCTTAAAATACGGTAGCAACGATTCTTCGCGATTTTCTAGAAACCCCTTTTCGTGCTTTCTCGATGACACTATGACGAAAGCTGTAAATGTCCGTGAAACAATCAAGGGCACCATACTTCGTCGATTCTTAAGAGAGAATGGCACTTAATACCATTTCCTCTTTGTCTAAGTTTGCTAATTTACAGGGATTTGTAGGGAACGCGAGACTTCTTTTAACATGTGTGAAAGAGTTTTATGCGACACTTTATTAACTTCCTCATTTTATACGACGGATTGTTAATCTAATGGTAATGAGCGCTCGGCGACACGTGCGCGTTCTGAAGATACGATCACACACGTGCGTTACGAAATTGTTTCTATGTGAACCTTCCCGTCATCTTGTTCCATGAGAATTGTGATCTCGCTGCGCGATACCCAAATGATTATATAAAGTAAAATATTCGGGCGATAAAAATTTGGCGACTATCTGACCGGCGTTTCCTGTAGCGATAATAAAATGTCACTTTTGTGAAGCGATGTGAAAGCTTCCGATTTCATTGAAAATTGCATTAAAGTCAACGATGTGTTGATCACGATATATAAATTAACATATGTTCCTTTGTTTCTAATGAATGTAGCATTTACAATCTGCAATACATTCTCTTCAGGTTTACAAATTAGAGAGGCTTAAGTGAGATTTTAAAAATTCTAGTCTAGTTTACACTTTGCGTTATGTAATCAACGCTTGATAAAATTTCATAACGACTGCTTTAGAATGCGTGTCTTTATTGCGCGATAGAAATCAGGACTGCTTTGATGACTTTAATTATTACACTTCGATATTTTCACAAAGAATGCATTAACCATAATATAACAAGCTATATAAAAACTATTAAACACTTAATGGTCCCTTTGTGTCTGTCAGTCTTTTTGCTAATAATTTGCCTGTAGCTGTTACTGGTGCAAACTACATCATCATTCGGGTCAGTTGCACTTCCGCGTAATTAACTTCATATTTTGCCCTAGGTTTAATATTGTATATTACACACACACACACACACACACACACACACACATACATATATGTATATATATATATATATATATATATATATATATATATATATTCAACCATATAATATATCAATTAAAATCGATTAAAATAATACATTGTGTTTCTTTACAAAAGTTATGATATAAATATGTTATTAAAATTAATCTATGAAACTTTAATTTTTAATGAACGTCTTTAATAATAATTACATATTTGTCTTTAATAATGACTATTATATGACTGTTATAATTAAATATAGTACATAGGAAAAAATATTTCAATGGTTTCATTCAAATGTTATATTTCACGGAGCTTCAATTTTGTTTTAGTCTCAAAAAATGTCGAATTTTTAAAAGAAAAAAATTTGAGGATAAAATTTAATCGTGTAAATAACATTTGTTTTAACATACTCTTAGTTAATAATAATAATGGGCATGCAGATATAAAAAATTTCTGTTTGACATTAACGGGTTTCAAAGCAACTCAACTTAAATTACACAGAGATATCAAATGCCTGATACTGGTTCCGTGTTCTTTCCGCGAGGTGTGTCGCGATACGTCACGAGACACTGTCGCAACGACGCCAAGAGTTCTTTATACGCAAACATCGTCGCGAAACGTTTGTTACAAGCGTGTCTCGCGGCGTAAAAAACGTAGCCGAAGAAACCACAGGGCGAAGGAGAGACACGAAATAACAGCCGTGGCGTTTTCAGGGCCGAACCATTTGTCACTCTGCGTTGCGAGCGTTTCTCGCAAAGGGTCAAGAGGGATTGGGGAATGTATTACGGGGAGTCCACGACGAACCAGCCTCCAATTTGGTCCGAGGCGAACACAGGTAACGGGCTGTACTCTCTGATAGGATCTTTCCTAATGTATTCGGTCATTCGTTCCCGCTTCCTACCCTCTGCCCCCGTGAAGAGTTTGCCCATCTTTTCTTACGTTCCTATTCTTTTTCTATTGATTGACCGCTTTAGATTTCTCCTACTTTTCCGATTCGTGCTTTTAGAAAAGAAAAGTCTTGTTGTAACTACAAATTACGACCTTACTATTAATATATCTATTAATATAAATCGTAGGGCGCTTTCATCATAAATGTATAATATTAATTGAATAGTATATCTAAAGTAAAGCGTATATTATAGAAACTATATAGAGACTAGCATTGTAAATTATATTCATATAGACTGTGTAATTGCGAATGTAACTGCTCGCACTTGTAAACCAGCTTGCGCAAGCCAAATTGGCGACCCAGATATTAAAACACAATTATCTTTGATGAATTTTACATAGAAATACATTAATGCCGAAACGCGCAAAATTTTATTCTCACATTTAATGCATCATTCAAAATTCAAACAAAACTCGATAGATCGTATTATATCGCGTTATCTTATGAATCGCAACTACATTAGTAGGATTTTCATCACATTTTATTCATGATTTATGTGATATGTATGTTAGTCACCGCGTTATGTGACAAAATTATAAAATAGTATCGAATAATTAATAAAGAAAGTTTTAAAAGGATATTTAAGGACACCGTGTCATTAAATATTCGAATGCTCGTTTGCTTGTGCATAGTACATCGCGTCTCAGATGACTTCTCACGAGCAGCATACGCGATTGTCCGCAACTCTTTACTATCGCGTTAGAGATAAGCGCTTATTACCGCCTGTTGCGACCGGCTATTTACAGTTAACTATATGCTCGTCTATGATTTCCTGGAGGAAGGTAGACGCCGTTCCGCGGAAGGTTTTGTGTTTTTCTCAGATGCCATATATGCGTAAGATGCTGTAAGAAATTATTCGCCAATACGTAAAAGGAAGATGTAGCGCATACTTATATCTTCTGCAAAAAAATACATTCTTCTAAAAAGATATTTTTTTTAATTAAGCGATTTCTTTGTAATTAGGCGGTTCGTTCAAATGCATTCAGGAAAATTCTGAATAAATTCTCGCGAAATTACAAATTACTGTCTACTTATCATCGGTATGTCCGTCTTTTAATTTAAAAAAAAATAATAAATTCAAAATTGCTCGAGACGAAAACCTGTATACATTGCACATTTTCTGTCATTTTCAACGTGGGGTAAGATCGAGGTCGAGAAGGTCGAGCGAGATATCGCTGTAGTTGTGAATATCGTGATAATGCAATGCAAAGTAATTGGTGGTCGACCGCAGATATTATTTATACTCATTGCTAACATACTATTTGCGCACAATGACGAAGACGCTTTACTCCGCGCGTATAGGATCCCTCAATGCAGTATTACAAATTTTTCACTGTGAAGAAACAGGTTCTTCGACTAACACTGTTGGATCGAGTATCACATTTTGCTCTCGCGAATGAAAATTTCTATACTTTACCATACAGAAGAGGCGGATTCATTCAATTCATACACACACACACACACACGCACGCATCGCGCACGCACGCACGCACGCACGCACGCACGCACGCACGCACGCACGCACGCACACACACACACACACACACACACGCACACACAAACCGCGCATCGCACGCACACGCACGCACGCACGCATCGCACGCATACGCACGCACGCACGCACGCACGCACACACACACACATACACATACATATACGCGTGCACGCATATATTTACATGTATATATAAAAAAAAGCAATGATGTATACATATAATGCTTATTTCTTTTACATTCAAGTAGTTTTAAAGTATGGTAGTGAAAATTAAGAGAAAAATAATGAGACCTCCATGAATGAGGATGCACAGAAATAATGAGCTTTAAGCTATAGTTATAAAGATGTAAGATCAACGCAGCCCTCATTAATTGTCGAGAGATCAACTAGAGGCAAAGCTGACGACTGCTTTTGACCTTTCCCTTGCTTCAACATAGCATAGTTATAAGATTTCGACTTTTCACTGCGGAAGAGCGCGCGCAGAGCGGAAAACAGTCGAGAATAGAAGCGGAAAGCTTGATCCTGGTTGACAGGACCTCGGGCTGCGAGGTTCTAGGCTGAAAGCTGCTTCTCGAATTTAAAGGCTGAGCTCGGGATCCGCGTGTCACACCATGCCGAGAATTGTGTGCGAGAAGAGATTAGAGGGGAGGGGGAGAGGTAGTGTGAGCGCGATCAACGGGAGCGGGATAACAGGCGAGAGAGGGACGAAAGCTCGCGCGGACGGCGAAACACGGTCTTTACTCCTTTTCCGCAAGAAGCCGCTTCAAAGATACTTCCTCTGTCTCTCGCGAACACACACCGGAGCTTCACCCGCAAATGGGATCGCGCGCGTGTGTGCGTTCCGCACCTTTTTGTCCTTTTCGCATGCCCTTACCCCCTCAGCGCAACGGCGCGGCGGCGAATTCGTCTACGGATTGTCTCATCTCGGTTGTTGATCCTTTCCACCGGCTTTAAAAGGATGGAGTACCGTGTCTCCTTAGTTGAAGCGCCGTCAACGGTTTCAGCTGGAAACGGATTACCGATGCCCGGCTGAAATATTTAGCGCGCCGCGTCGTCGAGGGAAAATCGTTCTACCATCGCTGTTGCCATACTGCGAACTTTTGTTGCGAAAACTTAGAATAGAAGCTGACAACGGCTTTTTGTATGAAATTACTTTCGGAGAGATAACTCGTGAAGGATAATTTAAAACGAGTCTCGAGAAAGTTTGTCGACCAATTGTTGACATTTGCATTAATATTTCTCTAATGATAGCATAATTCTGATTGTTTGCAGATATCCATTAATATAATTAATATAATTTCAAGTCATAAAACTTAACTAATAATGTGATATAAGGATAAGGATAAAGTGTTTAGGAGAAACTATCTCTCGTTATAGACAATATAAAAATTTTGGTGACTCTGTGCCAATAGAAATTTTGATCGGAATATTTTGAAGATTTTGAATCGTGATATTGATTACTAGCAGCGCTAATTAAATTTTCGTCGTCGTAAATGAATGTTATGTGGAAAATTATAAACGCGTATGTATTCGGTCGATAATAAGATAAAAGTCAGGCTTCGCGAACACTGTCGTGAATGATAATAATAGTAATGATGACGATGACACTCATGATGACGCCGGAAACGCAAAACAATTAACTATAAGCCTATTATTACAGTAGATTCGAATCGACAATAATTAGAAGGAAGTGAATCTAAATGAACGGGAACCTGGGGATTGCCCGTTGTCGAAAGGCTTTAAAATCGAGCGCATACAAAGGTAGGCAGAACATGTTTGCACGTGCCTCTGATCTCTGGTTACGGTCGATGGAGTTTCCACATTCTAATCAGCTCTTCTCGTTATTTGTATTTCCCTTTCGCTCGGCTTTGTGAATCGTGCACAGGATAAATTTCACTCAATTAAAGATCAATTACATTGGGAAAATGTAACTGACCTCGAGATAAAGCTCGATAATGTGATAACGTTTTACGCATGTGATTTTTGCTCGAATGCGTTTTATTAAAATATGACATAATAAACATACAGCGTATGAATATGTGGCGAACAAAGTAGCCCCGTTAATTTTCCAACGTTCATTATTGCCGATGCATCGTTATTCGTATTTTAATAATTTCAAGTATGCTTTCGGTGTTTCTCATTAAATGAAACGAAATTTATATTTGTATAAATCATCTGCTAATATCGCAGTCATAAGGATATTTAAAAATGCAATCATATTAAATATTTAGATTGATTAAATATTTTTTTTTTTTTTAGTCAAGAGGTAAATCGACAAAATGTCCCTGTCAGCTTTACAATTTTTGCTTAAAATGTTCTTTTTTCAGATACATAACTACATGTGAAATATATTTTATATAACGTGAGCTTTTAAAATATCTTTCTATTTCCTTAGATAATACAAAAAAAATCAAAGACAAAAAATGTTCAGTTTAAAGACTAATATTTTGTTAAACATATAAATATATATATATATATTTTATATGGTTTGTGTTATGTAGTGGAAATGAGTGATGTGATTTTACAAAAAAAGAGCACGTGATTCGTGGGGTTAAGATTTCCAAAATAGAGCAATCACTCAGTATACAAGATGATGTGAGCAAAGAGGCTAACATTCCAATTTTGCCATAGGCTGCAAATTACATCGCGCATCCCATTATTCTTCCTTCTGCAAGCTCGCGTTGCGAGCACTTCATCGATTCGTTGACAGTGCTTGATCCGGCACAGAGTGCTCTCCGATGTACTTCCCGCTTCCATCGAGAATCCTGATTCTGGCACGGTACATACTTGGTCCAGATTACCGATCGCAACGATCGCTAAAGCCGATCTATGTACGTTTACACGAGGCAATGGAGTAGACAGAGCGGAGGACGACATTGAACACGTTGAATGATCCGTTATCGATAAGCAGCGGCTATGCTCGATATTATCGAGACACGGTGCGTGAACGGGCTCACGCTTCCTTCAGGTGCGTGTAGTCGTACGTCCTATCTGTGTGTGATTCGGTGTATGGCTTCGATTTATCGAATAGCCAAGATACTGGCGTGATATTCGATAGAATTATTTTCGGAATCACGCTGAATCTCCATTTCTCCATTCCGAAAGAATGAAAACAACGTATATAATGGCAAAGTGCTTCAATAGAATAAATAGCTTGGATAGGTACATTTTTATTTGGCATTTATCGGCACGTATCGCTTTCCTAACGCGCGTTAATTGTCAGCAAAAATTGTACTCTTTGAAAGTATTCCAGGCAGATAGGTATATAACGTGTACTAAAACGATCTGCGATTAAATTAAAAACACGACACAAAGGCAAAAATGTCGCACGAGATTCGTCATAAATTTTTTGGCAGAGAGAAACCTTCGATGAGAAAAAGAGAAAAAAAAAGATACTGTTATACAAAGCGTTAAAATGTGTCAAAACTGGCAGGAAAATTTATCGAAACGATGAATCGCATATTCTAAATATTTTTGACAAATATATACGTGAGCGGATTATAATCGATAGCAGCTTGTGCTGAGCTTGCAATTCGCGAAATTGACACAGTAACTGGCCAAAGGCAAAGGTGGACTAAAGAAGCGTTTTCCAATAGTGATCGGTAATCGAGGTTGTGTTTAATGCCCGCCGTTCATGGGAGGTAGATTCCAATTTCACGTTGAAGTAGATCACAATACCCGGAATTGAGTAATCAGAGTTAATTATGTACTCTTTGGACTTACAGGACTGAGGGTACTCCCGCAACACACCGCCATAGAGATAGAGATGCGCAGCACGTGGCGCGTTACTACCAATGTTCTAATTACCGGCAATTACCGTTGCCTAATCAATTACGGTAACGCAATCTGTTCGCATACCTGTTACCGGCTGACCAGGCACAGTAATTGAGGCACCCTTCTCGGATCATCGCGATGGTATGTCGCTCGTATCAGCCGCTATGACGTTGGTACCGTGTTGATACTTATTTCCGACCTTCGCGATCGCATCGCCTGTAATTTTCCGTCTTCGACGATAGAGCGTATCCACTGCGACAATCTCGTCTCGAACTTGGAAATGTAATAGTAGATGGTGAACGGAATGCAACCGTATAGCGAGCAACTGCGGTATAGGAGCATATATATTTTGTTTCTTTTTGCTTTACATTCTGGTCCGCCCGCTCGTGCTGTTTCTTGTTCGAGTTTCTTTATTTCTAGCTTTTGCTACATACAGCTGGCTGAATGTAACAAGAATTAAATATAGAATTCTAGCGTATTAGTTTTATAACAAGATTCTTTCATACATGTGTGTTTTTATTTTAAATTAAATACATCTAATGTCACTGTTATATTTTACTTTAACAGATATTATTAAATTTATTATTAAATTATTAAATTTATTATATATATTATTAAATTTATCAAAAAATGTATATTTTATTATATTTTGTTATTATTAAGAAAAATTATATTATTTGAAAAATTTTATTATTCACAGATTCGGGAATAAGAAAAAATAAATGATATAAATTTAATAATATAAATTTAAAAATAATGAAGTAAATCTTTCTGACTTTTTTAACAACTTTATTTTAACAATCGAGATTTGAGGGAAGATGTCCCAAGTAAAATGGGATGCATAAGTAATTGCCGTTTATAAGAGGCAACACGGGTTGTGTTGTACCTTGCACGATAGACCATTTTACGAGCAGTTCCTCGCGTTACGACACAGCCGGGTATTTTGTTTAAATAGGATGCGTTACGATTTCGATAAAGCGCGTACCAGGTGTTTGTTTGCGTTACCCTGCTTGGTAGGCACCGTATCTTAAACAAGAATACACTGGCGATCAGTTTACGAGCTTTGATACAAACTAAAAGGTCTGACAAAGATAGTTAAAGCTTTTCCAGATATCATATTCTAATTTGTACATCCCAACAGTGCTTATTGTTAGCTAGGATTATTGTTAGTTCATTTGCATAATGTTCACGATTTTAAATTTACTTTTAATTTTATTAATTTTATTATTAATTAAACATGAGCATACATTTTCATTCAACAACGTTAAATAAACATGAGCATACATTTTCGTTTAACAAAATTAAATTATTTATAAAAAGTATAAATTATTTTTTCTGTTTTACATTATTTATAAAATACATAATCTTCTGAAAAGAGAAATAGAACTTATTTATTAAATTAATTAAATTATTATTCCTTCTTTCTTTTTCTTTCTCAAGATGATAAAAAATTTGAAATATATTCACAAATATATATTTTTATATATATTCGTATATATATATATATATATATATAAAACTTGTGTAAAAATTGATTCATAAATCAATTACATTTATTAAGACGGATGTAAAAAATGCGAAAAATTTGTCGCAATAGTAATACTTTCCATGCTATAAATTTAGTTTAGTGGTTGCATTTCTTGGATGGTAAAATGGGCGAATCGGACACAAAGTAAATCCGCTGTCGCTGTCACAAGTTATCATTGTTATTTAAACGTACATAACGCACGTATACACACACGCACATTTCATAGCAATACGAACATTTCGTTGTCGACATCAAGTACCAAGAAACCGAAAGTATCTAACTTTCGTGAGAACATAAGTCGTTACTTTGACCATAATTTGTAATTGAACGAGAAAGCTTCACAGCAAAGCTCAAGACAGAGATAGAAGGTCACGATAATTCTTTTTCCGTGGTCGCGTGGAGCCATTGAGCATGGGTCTGTAAACGCGTATCAAACCTTTCGAAAATGCAAAGTCGGGACGAGATTGCATCCAACGCCCGAAGCTCTCGACAGGAAATCTTGAGGCAAACTTGAGAGTATTAAACAGCCTGTTAACAAGATAACGCACTTCAAATGCACCATGTGTGATACACTAAGCTTATTTAGTTGATTTTAGAAATTCCCTCGACCATTTAATCACAAACTTTCTCAACTAAATGATTTTGTACCCGAAATTTCAAAAATTTTCGTTGTTGCTTGATATGTGAAAGAGCATACATCACGTCGATTTTCTTTGTGGGGTGCTACCGTTTTGTGGACGACGCGTTCGTGAATCTTATATATAATGTTTATCTCTGCATCTATTTCCTGAACTACTTTGTCTTCTAAAGAGAAAAAACGGGGAAAAATCGATAGCAACGTTCAGCACTTCAGCCTCTGTCGACGAAGGAAAACTTGTTTAGAAAAGTGATCGAGCATGGATTATAAGGAGAGACGGGAAGGAAAATACACCAGTTACACGGCAGGTTGAAATTTCATGAAAAACCCTATCTTCCCCCAAAGTGCTCGGGCGGAGTTTCTCCTTCGATTATGATAAAAGGCATTTGCAGGACCTTGTACGTACTATTACAAACGCGCGCGCTTATGAGGTATAATGTGTTGCTCGAAAGTAATATAGTATAATGCCGATCGGGGCCGGCAAGACGGTCAAGCGAATAACAAGTATAAAGCAATTACCTTGGGCATTATGCTCGTCCAGCTCGGGACTATGGTGGTACGATGTCGGTTCTGATCGATCGAGACCAGGCTATTAATTATCCGAGATAGGTTCGAGCCAATGCACGTCGGGGTTAAGTGACTTCCTGGCACCGATGAGAAGCCATTGTTTTGTCGGATATCTTCCTAGAAAAGGTTCGAGGATGAACTACGGATATAACCATCCAGTGCCCTGAGCAGGGTCGATCCTCGACGAGTCGTGACCAAGTTCGCGCGATTCGATTGAGCTTCCGCCGCTCGCGATGATGGAGGAGAGAAGATTGTCTCTTTTGTTCGTTAGAACATTTACTTCGAAAAGAATAGACTGTCCGACACGTATCACACGGATATCGGAAAGATCTTGTTAGAAATGAATAATGGACTCCGTGATTCCGCGATTAATGAAGGATATAAAAATCTTTCTTGCGATTTCACAAGACGATTGCGGAATAATAATTTATGATCGATCAGGATGAAGAACAGAATTGTATACAATGTACTTGCGATATGAATAAGAGGACAATCAATGACTCGCTAGCGAATAAACAACCATCTAGTATTATTAATATCCAGCGTGGAGTCTGATCGTTTTCTTCACGATTGTAATATTAACGGCGGAAAGTAAAAGCGGTAATATCATGTGCTATCTTCGCGCGTTATTAGTGTCAAGCGTTCCACATCGACAGAGGATCAATTTAATACGCACGATTAACGTCTGGCAGTCTGCGAAGTGTCCGGGTACTTTTTCAGTCTGTCATAATGAAGAGTTGCCTGATATTAAAGTGCAAGATAGGGGAAGAGAGAACTGAGGAGAGGAAGGGAATGATTGCCATTAATGTAACGACGTTACGAAGTAATATCGTTACTCGACTCGTATAATTGGTAAGGCGAAACGTTTTACACTGATTATCCGCCATTCACCCCACCCTGCGATTTATTTTTAATTATTTCCTGCCAACTGCAGAATCATCGACCTGTCGCTGGTTAACCGGAGTCGATTGCGTCGCGTCCGATGTACACAGTGTCACGGCACGCACAATCCAAAATTTATAACAATTTGAATTATGTACGATCGTGCATTGTCGACAATGAACTGAACAGTTAGCAACATCGATTGCAGACATAATCGATATTTCATTAATTAAATTGCGTAATAATTCCTAATAATATTGAATTGTTTGTCATCTGTCTCCACGCGTTTTAGCGTTTATTAATGCATATTTAAAATTGAGTTAATGATATTTGACAAATATACACTATTAAAGCTGTCATTATTATCAGGGGTTAAAAGAAGAGAAATTTAAATGAGCGCAGATCTTATGTCTTCTCACAGTACAGCAGAAGATTTCAATAAGAACACTGAGTAAAGAAAGAAACTGGATATATAAGAGATTTTATTATTTGAAGATTTTATATTAAAGTTTTAGCATTATGTACTCTTTTCTAAAGCGGAAAAAAGGATACTTTATCTTATTGGGTACGGATCTCATTATGTGCAGTAACTCTCCTTAAGCATTATAATTAATTCTTTTTCTAACTGTCGCGATCTACGTAAGTTTTCTAGTGTACAATTCAGTATTTTCAGAGAGTCACCGTTGTTCAATATCGTTCACGTGTACATAATTACATATACGTTCTTAATGTCAGAACGTCACAACGATGAAGAAGCGCGCAACAAGAGACTCTTGTAACCCTGAAAACAGATACAAAGTGTACCGTTAAGTGAAACACGAGATATAACAATTCCCGAAGCGTGGGCCATGATGAAGACTCCATTTCCGCGTCTTTCGTCGTTCCCCTTTATCTCCGTCCGGATGCGATCCCTTTGAATAGAACGTAATTTAAGGAACGCCCCGCTCTGTTATCCTAACATCAAATTTGAAGCAAGCGGTCTCATCCGCGGATGTATCTCCGTGAATCGCCGTGGGAATCGTCTCTCACCGAATTTATTCCGAATTTAAATTGCGTCAAACAAAGCAGTGGGGCGTGCGCAAGAACACTACCCGTCGTTGTGGATACCGGAAATTGCAGCGTTCAGCGTACGCACCCACTCGCTCGTGCGTTCTGCCGGTGTACATACATTATTTAGCCACGCTGGAAACCGCGTGCTGAAATATCGCGACCCCGCTCGTCTCCCGACCTCGATCGATGTCTGTGGAGCGAGCCCTCGTGAACATAATTTGCGAAAGCTCGGTTTTCCGTCCGGGGCCGCGAGACACAGGATAGAGCGCCGTAACGGTGCTACGGCGCGACGACGAGAAGGACGCGTGCGCCTTGTATTGACTCAAATGGACCATTGTTCTAGACGATGGTTCGACGACCACCCGCGCCTAAACAAAACGATCGAGACGTCCGGGATCTACGATGCCAAGTCGCGATCAGGGTCGGCCGTCTCGAGTTATTCGAACCATTTTGGCGAACGTATGTCTTCGCCTTTTTGTCTCCGGTGACTAAGGTACACAAACGGCGACGCTAAATATTCCTAGAACTACACCACGACACTCGACGGCCAAATGTAATTGCTCGGCGCATTTACGGCGCCCCTGTAATTATAAGGCGCGGGAATTGCAATTAGTCCTTTATCGCGATGCGCACCGTGAGCGTTGTGCAGCCCAATTACATTTGACCGTCGTAACTGCTGTTGATTATAGCATGAACAATTATGACGCGTGATAGCGATGGTAGCAAGATTAATGTGATAACGATGCACACTTCATATTTATGGCTTTTTCTGATTTATGCGTTGTTTGCACAATTATTTTACCGCGCGGTTTAGTATGATTTATGGAATACAGACAGCCAAATTGATATTCTATTCAAGACGCGTAGACAAACCTGCATGCAAATGCATAATGAACTTCGAGAAAATAATTATTAATCGTAGCTGTTAGTCGGAAGTGGACGATTACGTGGAACACTTTACGTTCTCGTCAGTTTAGTACTGGCGTCTATCATTAGCCAGTTTACACCGGAAATACTAGGAATCCGAACGAATTACGGTCGACTTCTCGTTGGAAGAAAACGGTTGATGAGAAGAATGAAATCATAGCAACTTCGAAAAAAGAAAAAAAATAACTTTGGCCCGGCTTACGTTCAACGAGCGTAAATTCGCTGATTTGAAATTCAGCGCCATATTTACCATTTATGTCCGTAGCACGTGTGTGGCTATTGATGGTTATTCTGTACATACGTGTATATAGACAATGTGATTGCACGTACACGAATACACCTTCGCTTTCTGCAAGAAGTAGAAAATATTTTTAGGGATCACGTCGGACCATCAAGTATTCTGTTTCACCCTTTATTCTCACATATCCTCTTGTTAGTCTTTTCCTCCTATTGGCCGCGTTTTTTCTTGAATAAGGGAGTGGCTCCTTTTTCTTCTTCATGTATGGGTCTTTTTCTTTCTGAAAAATCTTCCTCGCTTATTCGCGAAATATCTATAGATAACATTTTTATGCAGCCACTGCTGCAGTTTGCACTCATTTTTTCTTAGTGAATTAGTAAGTTATTTAATCAGATAAGATGAATTATTATACCAGTAGACGTGAATACAAATTAACGTTACGGGAAAACTACAAGATATACTAAAGAATTTTGATACACAATGCAAACGCAATTGAAAAGAAGCGAATAAATTCTGTTAATATAAGCAATGTTTCCGCATTATTTTCGAATATCTAGTAGTGACGCTACATTTAGAAAATTTTTTTCAATGGATGAAGATCGATCATCATAAACGTTTATAATAGCTGCAGCAAAAAAATGATAGCAGTTGTAATTGGTTTTTCATTAGAAATGGGATATGTATAAGTGAGATCGATATCACAATTCGTATCAAGCACCGAAATATCGAAAACGATTCAAACGTTGGAGTGGATGTATCGCTGGTACATATCATATCGGCACACTTGAATTTCGTTCGCAACGGATTGTACACCATTATTATTTCCGTATACCAGTGCAAAGCGGAAAGATTATTTGCAAGCGCGGGAGACAAAGGAATCACCTGTGTGAAACGAATCGAGATACCTCTCTCTGCCTCCAACTTTCGTGCGTTTTTTCTGTGTTCCCTTTTTATTCCCGGCGGGCCAATCGCTCCAATCGGCGAACTTTGTCCGTGTGTCGATCCGTATATTGCATACGTATGTATAAGAAATGGAAAAAATCGAGAATTGGTAGGGGAATCAATGCGTAATGGAAGATTCTCCCTCTCTCCCTCCAGCGAGTCTCTCGCGGCAGTCACGGCGAGTCACGATGAATGGCCGTATTACTTTATCGACGACCAGGCTAAATCGAAAATTGAAAAACGGACGGGCCGCGATGAAAGAAAGTAGGTCGTGCTCCGGGTGTTATCGACGTCGTTCTTTCCCTTTTGTACTTCTCGCTATCTCGCGTCTTCGCCTAGCGCGCCTTTCTCTTCCTTTCCAACAAACTAATGCGGGCAATCCTTAAGCTACTTTTCAGTGAAACCAATATGTTAATTTCAAGAAAAAAGTAGCAACTTGGTTCCTATAATTCTGATAATTACAATTGACAATCAAAAATTTATCTTACCGTTATTAATTGTTTCAAATGTATCTCTTGAAGAGATTTCATGGTTATTGAGATGTTTTATAAAGTAATGTAATCCTTTTCGTGTAACATGAAAAGGATCATACTTGTTTTATTATTTTCATCCGTACGATATATTATGTATATTAATGGTAAATGTTAATGGTAAATTTATCTAGTTAATTTCTTGTATTTATCTGAGTAACTGAGTTGCTATCACTTCCAATAACTTTACAGCAATTAATAATAAGTGCGCAGGGAGACCAATTATCTGTAATTCGCAACAGGATTTTAGTAGGTGTATGAACGTAGGAATTTATTGCTCCTCGGACAGGTGTGTATACACGTGCGTTACAACTTGCTCGAAACTGATCGAGCCAGTTTTTCCGCAACTTGCGTGACAAATATTCACGATTTACCGCTTATAACTTAAACAGGTGTGTCAATAAGTCAATCTGTCAACCGACTAATTTTCCTGCGGATAACATCGATGTAGAGATTAATCAAAGATGAAAGTAAATGCGCAAAAGTGCATTATAATTATCTCTTTTTCTGCGTCGCTACTTTCTACGTGAGTACATTTTTACGTTGAATGAACTGATACTCGTACAAGTTTCTACAGAAGCTCGCTAGTCTCTTATACATGATTACGATATCCTCGACTGGATTCGATTTAGGTGCTCGCGAGGAAACGGGAAAGGACAAAAAAAGCAAATGGAGCAACTCGCGAAATTTCCTTTCTGTCGTTCGTTCGACAGTCCGGGAGGACTTCAAGAGGGACGGAAAGGAGTCCCCGCCATCATCATTAGTCCCGCTCTACCGGTAATCGCGATCGTTCTTACGAACGCACAAATTGCCTTTCAAATTGCTCCCCCTTGAGAAAACAGGGTCCGGTGCCAGAGATGCCTTCTTTTTAACACTGACGAAAAGACAGAGAGCGCGATGCATCGAGCGAGGACGATAAAGCGAGATAGGACCGACAAGATAAAGAGAAAGAGAGGAAAGAAGTTTCGTCCTCTTGCGGTTCGGGATCCCTTCGTGGAAACGCGGTAATAGCACGGTCCTCCTCGATCGTTTTTCTCCGTTCCCTTTCGATGATGTTATATCCTCGCGAAGGGGTGAGATCTTTCAATTTTGTACACGAGGAAAAGTTGTTTCCGCATCACACGATTGTATTCACTGTTTACACAGGGTAACATAAGACGGAATCAAATGAAGACCGCCCGCCGATTGGTTTCTTGAAAACAATCGTACGGCCTCGTGCTGGCGAATCGTAAACGAAAGTAAATTGACTCGTGGTCTCTCAAACGCTATTACATTTAATGTTTCATTGAAAGTTAGCACATCTATCTACATTTACGAGTTAAGATTGTAGTCTGAGTTCTAATTTATTGTGTGTAATGTTTATTATTTATTTAGTTATACAATTTGTCTTGTTCTTTAAAAAGAAATAATAGTGTTCAACGCCAAAATATAAATTTTCTTCACATAATTATCCCTTAAATATTAAGTAGAATTAAAATTTTTATTTAAAAAAAGTCATATTTGAATTTTTAACTAGAGTATTGATTTCATATCAAAAGTATACAATTTAAAATTATTAATGACATGCGTCTTTTTTAAATATAACATTTTGTAAGATCCGTTAACTCGATAAATATTCAAGAATCACTCATAATGGAAATATATATAAAGATATATCAAATATATATCGAATGTCGCTAAGTGATGCAGCGATATCATAAGGATCACTTGGGCGTCATTAATAATCGTTACCAACTATCTGAACTTGGCGAGACAGCTGCATGATATATCACAATCTAAAACTGTCTTGGAGAGAAGCAACAAAGAATGAATTCAAATTCATAAACCTCTGACCGAATAAATCGATGTTCTTGTCAATATGTCCGACCTGTGGAGTCATAGTATAGATTCTTTCATCCGCTCGTATCTAATGGCCATGATCTTTTTTCGGGATAACTGTTCTGACTCACGGTCTACAGCGAAGCCTAACTAGCCAATTAAACGAGAAGCGACCGTCGTCACAAGATGAAGGTAACTACCCACGGCATCGCGCAATTACTGAGAAAAGGCATGGCGCTAAAAGATTCATAGCTGCTACTGAAGTTCCTTGGTGTTCTAGCGACCTTTCAGCTGGCCAGAAATAATTTCGTTGTGTGAATGCTTGGCACCGTATCAGTTGTCAAACGTATCATATCGTATCTATTCCAAGACAATATCAATATCACATGTTTTATTTTAAAATCTAATTTTTAAATGCAGATCTCTCTGATATTCCTAAAAAAATTCTATTCCATTTGATAAAATTGAAATGTCTGTAAGTTTCAATAACATTACATTGCGTTCTTAAATGTGTTACGTGAAAATTTTCTCATCAACTTGCACAGTCGAAAGTGAATTATTACATGCACAATCTTTATTTTGTTTTCATAAAAAGTATCATTAAGAAAGGGTAATAAGGGTAGAAACGTGCAAGTTTTTATTGCATTACAAGACAAAGCTAACTACGCACTCGACGCACGCAGTTTCCAGATAAATTTCACGGTACTAAGAGATTCATGAGCATACCTCCGGTGTCGGGGATTCTTTTTCTTGGACATTCAAGAATAATTTCACTTTCCACGTTCGAAACTCACGTAACGCTTTTACATTTGAACGTCCCATAGGATTTACCACTATCTTCGTGAAGTATACGCTATTCGATCCGTTAGATTTATATCTATGAACATTTTCTATTTACTTTTTTTTTGCAAATAACATGTTGAAGGCGTGGAAAGAAAGGATTCACTCTCTATTGGATCACCATAAGAGGATGCTACCTACGCAAATCATTCAAACGGACATAATGCCTGGAGGACCAACAATCAGGTTCTTCTCCAGTGAAGAACTCACGTTAATTTCACTTTCAACGTGGCAAGCTTAGTGCAGCATCTTCGATGGTCATTTAGAGCGAAAGAATTCCAGTGATAGAGAAAGTTAGTTGGGCACATATATAATTTGTACAAGTTGACAGACGTGTCTTGTAATCACGGAAAGCCATACTTTCCAGGGTACTTAAACAACACGGCAGTAAATTCTTATCGTGGAATGTTAGCGGTGAATACCATAGTGGCACAATGTTTCAGAATAAGTTGTATGTTTTAGGAAGAAGAACAGCACTCCGTTTTACGAGCGATATCGCTAAGAGTAATGCTTCACGAGCGAAATTACGTCGGACGGTAGATAAAGTAAACTCTACCAGACAGGTTGGAAAAAGCGAAATTTGCTTCGTTATTAGATATGGCCATTACTTGCAATATCCGCTCAACACGTTATTTATCGTGGCCCAAGATAGATCGATTGTAATTTTCCTGATACTTGTTAAGAGCAATATTGTGATTACACGGCGTTAGCTAAGTACGGTAAACTCACTAGATTTAGTATGAGTAGATATGCGTAATCATAATCAAATATCAGATTGAAATATTTAATATCGTATGAATTTACGTAAGACATTATACTCGTAGTTGAAATATTTCTCTAACATTTCGTGACTACTATGAATTTATAATAATTAGCAAGAGGGAGAGGAAGAGATATATATTTTCAAATATTTTACAATAATATATAACGTTAGCAATTTTCCTAGTACATGATATAGGAGTGTTACAGTAGTGCAGTAACTTTCTACTTTGTGTACACAAGAATATTTCTTGCAAATGTTGAAAATTCCTGTTTACGGGTCTTTTGAAATATTCAGCGTGTCACGAGCAATCAACCAGTTTTCTTCAAAGCGTCGGTTAACGGTATGGGTCAAAGTTATTTTTATGAACTGACAGATAAATATCCGTGGAATTTTCACGTGCATAAGAAATTACACGGACACTGGGTGTTCACGAGAGATATTTCTTCGTTCTGCGAGACAGACTACTACCGCGCGCTGTCAAAGTTGGCGCGTGTACGCTTTTATTTTTAAAGTTGCGTGTACATCGAATATACGGAGGATCATTTAGGATTTTAATTAAACGGATTAAGCGTGTCGTTAGGGATTAAATTTCTGTGAATACAAGAAAACGGTTATACGTTATGCCGCGGAACCTTTACAAGACACTAATTGTGTTTACGATCACTTTAAGTCCAACCTCTTTGACATTCGCTCGTAAAGTAAAACCTAAAGTCGGAATTATGGCGCCTCTCCGGTTTCGTTCCGCATTTTTTCCGCGTATTAAGCATCCATGAAATTTAATTATGTTTTATGTCGCTGCGGATATGAATAATGCCGCGAGATTGGAGCTAGCGCGGATTTGTCTCCTCGTGCGAGATTACCGCGACCGACGATTAATTTGTCCAGATAATTAAGAATTCGCGTGATGCTCGCGACCGCACGGAATGAATATCATGCTAAAAATTATTCAAGATTCTTCAGTACGTCGTTAACGAGGCTACATCCTCAACCTTTGTCAAAATTTTACGAGTCCGCTACGACGAGTTTCACATTCACCGTCGTAAAATACCTTAAACCTTTATCCCCCTAATCTTGTTCGTTATACCCACTCGCTAATACGACCACGTCTTTTTCTCGTACCTCTTTCGCCCCGCAGCATTTTCCGCCGTATCTTATAATGTAATCTTAGAGGTCCAGCAATTCATAGATTCCACGCTCGATAGAAGCTCGAAAGTTTCGCTGAGGCTTTTACAGGAGATCATATGTTTCGTTTTGTAGCGCGCTTCTTATCCGTGGAGATAATCACGCTCGATACGCTTTAGCAACCCGGACAGGTTTTCGAGGAGTTTACGTAAAGTAGAAAGATGATAATGATTTAGACGCAAAATTTTTAATAATATAATTAAGTTTACGCGCGCGTTGCGACACATGCTGAAAATATAAATACAAATTTCTCTTGAGATATATACATAATATCTTTTAAATATATATTATGTATATATATCTTCCTGCTTTTATATTTTATAATTTATATCATATTTTATTCAGTAATTAGAAGCCGACGATAAATATATGTCGGAGATATTAATTTTCTGATTAATTAAATTGTAATTTTAAATAAATGGATACATGTGTAACGCAACTTTCTCGATGACAATATTAATAATAATTATAATACTACATACCACTCAGACAATTTTAGTTCTTCGGATAATAATAAATTACGTGTCCAAGATTCAAATAAATTATCTTCGATGATGGCTATAATTCAACCCAATGGCCTGGTTCGGCAGTAACGCCATGCATCATTGTCGTATAGCGCGCCACATATGGGACACACATCGACGTTACCATGTAGATACCATCCAAAAGTTGATCGGAACACGATGCGCACGGAATTTTCGAGTGGAACGCAGCTGGACATTCCAGAGGGTCGATGACGGTGCCGGAAATGGTTCTTCTATCGAGCGTACCGGATCAGGGTAACTCCACTAATTACGTCAAACGCAACTAGAGACGCTAAACGTGTCTCATCGGTAGAATCTATTTACGGGATCGTATACAGGTGCGAACATATTGGCGAAACACACGAACCCGTGCGGCCCAATGCGACCACATGCGTCAGCATCCAAAGGTAAACGAGGTGCCGAGTAGTTAGGTCAGCGTTGTGTGATCAAATGGACTATGCATACGAATTTACATTAACGCTGTCTCCTTCATGAACATCGATCAGTCGCGCGATAGAAACCAAGCATAGAAATAATTCCACCGAGTTTAAACGTTCCATTTCGATCGGCGTACATTTTCGAAGGACGCTCGTTAAGTTGTTTCTCTGCGGTAGGCGATGTCGAAAGTGATTAGCGTTCTTGTCTAAGCGGCAACGCATGGTGATAATTTAAGTAAATTGCTATGTATGTACTAGAAGAGATACTTGAAGTATTTTAGCAATATGCGAAAAGAACATGTTACGTATGTTCATATTTCACAAGCCAGTTCGTGTTCTCAGGTAACAGCGTTTCGTTTGCACACTAATAGTAGATATTGATCGATATCGTGACCTCGATGTAAATTAATTGACACATCAGTGGTCGTGGCAGCTAGCGTGTACGACCTGAATACAGTTTACGGACGGGAACAAGAAAATTGTAAAGTTTCGTGGGATATCAGTAGTGTACATGCCGTGTAAATCTGGCCCGCGGGGGGTGGTGGACAACGGCCGTCCACGGTCAGGTCCCTGGAGGCTTTTCATGAACGGGGAGACTGGTCCATGCAAAACTTTTCAATGGACCTCCATCACAATGGGATGGTGGTTTACATTTATTAGACCCGCGGCGAAATGCTTAGTTTGCATTTGAAACCTGCCGTCCACCCTCATTCACGGTGCGCTCTCGCGGAAAAGCGCCGGTACCCAATATCTATCTTTGCCGAGGGTTGCCGCGGCCGTGTAGAATAAAGTTTGTCTCCCTCGTTAAATGGATCATTCTGGGCGTGAATGATTGTCGCAACACTCGCGTGTCTAGTTTCTTAATTATCGGTTAAATCAATACAGAGAGTGTGTCCATATAAAGGTTCACAAATCTAAATTTGTGTGGGATACAGTAATTTATATTTCTGATATATAATATTATAATAAAACAGAAGAAAAATTTTCTAGCATTTCTTTTATAGAAAATATTTGATTTTACACGTATAAAGTTTTTTTGTAATGCAATTTTATTTTTTTAGTAAATATACATATATGAATGTACTTAAATATAATATAGATAACCAGAATATAGATATACTACTATAATGCATTAGATTAAACAGTTATATGCATTAAGAAATAATGTACTTCGTTTTAAATACGCGATTCAAAGACTTTTATATTATCACTGTTTAATTCTTTTTAAATACTCGTTAATTCTTATCGACGATAATTCTTTTATTACGGAAAAGAAAATAATTATTCTTTGTTACAGTTTTCTGTAAGAGAGATAAAATTGTTTTACGATATCTATTTTTAATTAAACGGCAATTGAAATGGCAATACAAAATAAAAAAAGAACTTCTAATTAATTACGAATCGTTCATGAAGTATTAATAACAGCAACTGCACAAAGAGAAGTTTATTTAAGCACCATGTATTTGTCACTAAACAGATCAAAGGTACAACTGCACGTTTCAGCTTTAATCTGTTGTTAATCAACTCCGACTCTTTAACTCGCAATAATACGAGTTAAAGAGTTGGCGCATGAAAAATTAGTTCTGTCCGATGAATATCTGGAGTATCTGTTACGGAAAGTGATGTGTGTGTGTGTGTGTGTGTGTTGTGTGTGTGTGTGTGTGTGTGTGTGTGTGTGTGTTTTATGACGAGAAAATGGATTTCCAATCACAACAGTTGGAAAATTTACCACGTTGGACATGTTGCGTATCGGTACAACTTCTTGTTTAATCGAACGCAGCTCGCATCCCCGATAACCGCATACGATTTACACACAATCATAAACGACAAAGTTTCACTATCAGTCAGCATACACTGTGATATTTCATTTATAACACTCGCTTTCATCGCCGTATTTATTTTTCTTTCGATGTTCCATGTTTTATGCGTATTTTATGAACGATATTTTTATTCTTTGAGGTTATTATTACATATAAATTGTAAATACGCCTTTGGAGATTTTTGGCAGAAAAGTGGCAGCCTGTCGTATTTGCTATATTCGTTGAACCGAATAATATGACGATATTGACCGATATTATTGATTGAATAGTAGCGCACGTCAAATTATCGAGAAATATAACAAGTGGATTGCAGAGTATTTCTTTTTTTCTGGAACAGCACGTTGCATTTTTATTGCGTTCTGACAAGTGGCTTCATTTCTGAGCGAGAGTCGGCTTAACGTTTCTATCGATTCTAGCCGTCATCTGATTTTTATGCATCATGAAACTTTTATGTGCTATATACCTAACGCTGCGAGCGATGTGCAAATATAATGGAAGAAAGATTTTAGCGTTAGCTCGAAAATTAATTTTCTCAGACGGATTGTAATATATTATCATAATGTAATAAGCGTGATAGCATCATAGCAATAAAATCGGAATACTAAAATATTCCGATCTGAATATTATCCGGATCTCGGATTCATATTTTAAGTCCGTATAAAAAGTTAGATTACTTTTACTATCAGTCATGATCCATCCTCTTATACTTTATGTCCATCCTCTTATTTTATGTAATTATTAAAACAATTTATAATTAAAATTGTCATTACGATTGTCATTACAATTGTCAAGAAATAGAATATTTTCCGTATCTTGAAGTTAACCTGCGATTTGACAGAAGTATGATTAACAATGACTTTTTCAAGTCGGTTTGTCTTCTATGCAAGTATCCGCGAAATCGTCTATGCGCGAAATGATTATTTCAAAAGGACTACGTGAAATAGAGAAGGGGCACAACGTGGTGACTTTACTATTGTATAGTTCGTCTTTGCCGTTCATCATACTCATCGTCACCGCTATTGTCATCATTGTCATCGTTTTGCGTACGCGCCTACACGCGGATGTACTTTTACATGCACAGAGTGAAAGGTAGACAGGAAATACAACCATAAGTTATAACTCATAGTGGGCAGCATCAAATGTTCAAGACTCGCGTGTACTATCAACAAGATACAATACCATATTTAGAATTTCATAGTTATTTTTTATCCGCAAAATAAAATAATTCGACAATTATTTGTTTGATGATTAGTTTATGTTTGTTTTCTTTATGGCAAAATATCTTTTGTCAAAAATGTATTTCTTTAAATCTTGGAGAATATTTATAGAATAATAGAATTATAGACTATAGGATATATAATTAAGTTTCCGTTAACTTAAAGAAAAGTGAATTAAAAATTTCAGTATCAATATTACTAAATTATTTATACACTCCAACACATGGAACTTTTTTTATCAATGCGCGACATTAGAAAAACATGTGTGTTCAAAAAGGAAAACCGAGTTTAAAAGAATTTAATGAAATATTTTTATATGACATCCAAGCAATTCATTTCAGAACGAGGACGGTGAATATTTTGGCACTTCTCACGTGTTTAATTACGTTCGCAATGAAATTGCGGATATAGATGAAACGTAACTGAGTAAAAATAACTATCTTTTCAGCGTAATAATTAAATCAATTGATATATTTTCTTGCTCTGTTATATATTTATCTAAAGATTTCAATTTTGTAAAATCTTATATAATAATAAGTAATAAAATTAATCCAAAATAAATGCACGCTCTACGTTTCAAATATTGACACTCAATTTGATTCAATGAAACAGATTTAAATGATTGGAAAATATAATATATTTAATATAATTGTAGGAAATATTGTTTCAATCTGACTGCTAAAACACTTTTAGATATATTCCATGTAAAATATATCTTTATCTTTCCATCACCTTTCCATGAACTCAAATTTAACAACGTTAGTCATTACTAGTATAATTATTTTCCGTAGCAATGATGGTTAAGCTATTCTCTTTTCCCTATCAATGTCGAGTAAAAGGCTCTCAGCGGTATCTCTTTATCATAGCCTAAGGCAACAATTCCTATTCCAACATCAAGTTAAAACTGAAATTCTGACCAGTCACAAATGAATGGTCTTCAACTAATAGAAGACCATAAAAAGAGATATTGACTGACGCTAAAATAGCACAAATAATAAAAGAAAAATCGTCAAGACTAAAATCCATGGCCGTCTCAAATATAGAAAAATCTCTTTTAATATTAACTTTATATCTTCAATTCTTCTTTTATCTTTATCTCTAAAATAAAAATGTCAATGAAACTTGTGTACTCTTGAAAAATAAAATGACAACGTTGAATTGATTTCAATCTAGAGGACAATCTGAAAAATAATTTTTTTAGTACAATCATATTGTATCTTCTGTAAGAGATATATCTACGCGTCAAAGATACCTTTATCTTAGCCAGATTTTCGCAGATCATCGAGGATGACTGATCCGCACAATCATTCAGGCCTATTGAATTCATAAATTCGAGGTCACTAAAGAGACGTTATATACATTTACACATCATTTATATGTACAATTTTTGTGCATGTTGTGATAATGCAATAAGTAATTTTAAGAAAAGGTGACAGATACAATCGAATTTTAAGAAAGAATAATCAGTATATAGGAATAACATTTATAAGTTTAAGAATAAAAATAACTAGGTACATATACGTTTGATATAGAAGCAAGATAACAAAAACTACAGTTCATTTTTTATTTATATCCTTAATTTAAAAAATATATCCTTTTCGAATTGTGATTGTTATGCTCCATTTTTCAGCTCATTGCACTGGAAGTCCAACATGACTTCAATGAGATCGATGACAAGGGTTCCGTTTCCTTATTAGCGACTGTCGCTAGAACTTATGCTTTCTCGCATTTCCACTCTTCTTCAACTCAACGGAGGGGAAAGGGTATGGGTCGAAAATTGAGCTTCTACCGCTTGTGTTCGTCTTCGTCTCACTCTTGTTATTCTCGTTTCACTTCCTTCCACGTCCGCGACACTCGACTGCAGAAGGCAGAAACAGGAGCAGCCTTCTGGAACAACGCTGGAACGTGAAAGGGAGAACGAGCGTAGGAGTAAGCTGGTAGCAATGCGCCATAAACGATCGGTCGACAAAGGAAGAAGAATGGAGAGGAGGAAGGAGAGCATGCTAGACGAAGAGGAGGAGGAGGCAGCAGAGGGACGAAGTCGAAAGCAGAAAAAAGAGATATACGGAAAATTGAAAAAAAAAAAAAAAAAAAAAAAAAAACGACAGGCGTGGAATACTGCAGGAATGCGAGAGAAGGACTAAATGGAAGGTAGAATTATCGGGAGGAAAGAGGACCGACAGAGGAAACGCAAAGATGCAGAAACAATAGGGGGAATAGAGAGGGAGGCACGTATCAAACTCCGTGAAAAAAAAACAGACGGTGCAGAGGCTGACGAGGAGAGAAAACGGAAAGAGAAGGGACTAACGGGAAGATAGTGATGAGGGAGTTAAAGCAAAGGGAAAGAGGGACTCTGTCCGTTCGTACGTCGGTCCACGGGCGCACGCATATCTCATCTGCATAGAAACAAGCTTGCTGGGACAATAGGATCCTCCGTCCATTCTGACACTGCAAACACGGTGCAACCGTGTTCCCCCAATAGGAAACCACTTCAGTATGCTCTGCTAACCCTTTCGACGCAGCGAGGGCCCTATCATCGACCCGACGTTATCTTTTGTATGTCGTACAATAATTTCGTACCTGGTAACGTTTTCGTGAATCAGGGAGCCGCGCCGGGGAGCATAGGGAAGTGCGTTCTGCCGCGGACCCCGCCGCATCGAGGTTTGTTTGCAACGTCTCACGCTCACGTGCGCGCCGGGAAAAAATCGATCGCCGTATTTCGTTTTTGAACTATAACCGCTTGACTCTAGTGCTCTTATATTATAAATATGAAAGTTGTGCGGGATCGAGTTACCACTCAATGTTGAGCACCAAATGCCCGGGCGCGATGTTGAGGTTTATATTGCGACACGAGATGTTGAAAATAAATTTTAAATTGTAAAATTCGCGGTTGACAAGTGTGCTTCGCCGCATATGCATCACTTTTAATATTATAGATTAAAAGTAAAATTGCACAATTCCGATTTTATGCGCTGACACATTTAATTTTAATAATATGTAGTTTGATTTAATGACTTTTTATTCTTGCATAACTTTATAACATTGATTCCTACACTATATTTATATTTTGAATGTTTCAAATGAGATATACAAACAATAATTTGTACTAAACGAGTACGATAAAAGATTGCTTACTTTCTTTTCTATTTTACTCGTAAATTTTAAAATTTCTTAAACGTTTTTATACAATATTTATAGCATATAAAAATATACGATTATTTTTTCACGCGATTATATTTCAGACCTTTATTTATAAAATATTCTCTTGATTCAAATAGATTATGTAGCAAAAGTTTATGCCAATGTTATATGTAGCTCTTTAAAAAATGCTTATCAAGTGAAGCTTTTACTTGTTCGAAGCTAGAGATGGCGAAAATTTTATAAAAGAGAGGAGGAAACGTGCGGGAGTTGAAAGTAAGATTATCGATTTGCGTGTCTCGAAAAATACCTATACATATTGACAATATTCGGAAATACATAAATGATATATATTATTTTATTTGTATTAAATTTAGATGCATTTAATTTATATTAAATTTCTTGGAGTTATCGGAAGTTCCATTACGCCAATATCAAAATATGGAATTTTGTAGAATTTCAATGGTCAGACCTGCAACAGTGAACATTTTCTCGACGTACATGTTCGAGTTTTCTTTAGTAAAAAATTTCATTTTTATATTGATTTTTCTATTGGAAAGTAGAAATTTCATGTCTATATATAATTATCGTACATTATTCGTTTAATACTATGATGTGCTGTGTCTCGTTGTATTTGTCATTTATATCACATCAACGATCGCGAATATTTCTTTTCCCAAGCAAGTTATGCGTCTTGGAATTCGAGACGTGAGGGTGTATTTCCTCTGACGAAATATTCTCGATGCATCTCGTGCGGCACGACGGGCATGAAGAAGAGGAAACGAAGTGCAAGCCTGTATCCCTTCGTGAAACTTCGCGCGCCAAAGTCGGAATTACTGTGTCCGCTCCCAGCAGCATCTGGATATCCGCTCCGGGGCTGCTCCGACGAGTTTGCAAGTAGCACCGGGGCCGGTAGTGAAAAAATTTGTTAGAAATTCTGAGGGATTTTCAGCCGACAAGTTTCAAGAGAACTCGTGCTCGGACATGAACGCTGCTCTCGTAGATAGCCACCATCTTGCCGAAGGAGGACGGGTGAGGTGACTGCCCGCCTGCGGAAACTTTGCCGTTTATTACCGCCGCGTTAACCGGCGCCCTCATCTACGCTGGTAATTAATCGGAGAAACTCGGATCGTAAACAAGGCTCCGTCCATTAAGATTCCATTCATTACACCGGAAGTAGACGCGAGTAAAGCCCACCACCCACCCACCCGTCACTTCGTCCATCCATCCGTCCGTTTCATCGGTCTCTTTTCTCCTTTAGCCTTTATCACGGTTACAGAAGAAGGGAAGCAGGTGGCTAAGAACCTGCGGAGGATCTCAAGTGAGAAAACGAGAGAAGGGCAAGGGGAAAGCGCGCGAGAGCGCCGAAGACTTTCAATAATTCTTCGGAATAACTTTGAAGCGCGCGGAGACGGACCTAGCGAGTTTTAGCAAACTTTCCGTTCCTTCCTGCTTTACCCTTTCTCGCCATCTTCCTTCCTGCCCCTCTTCTTTCCACCTCTTTCTAGATTTAGTCTTTTGCTTGGATACCGCCGCGGGAGATAAGTTTCAGATCCCCGTTGTCCTTCTCGTGACCGTGCCAGAGAAGCGAGCCTTCTCTTATCTTTTATGCATTATCGGCGGTCTTCACCCCTCTTCCGCCCCTACCGACTGTCCGGCGACGTTGTTCACGTTCACTCATATTTTGGAACCAATATTATGCTAATATCCATTGCGATCCACCCGTCGCGCGCCGATGTTTGTCTCTGCAGGAGAACGAAACATCGATGTTGTATGCCGATGGTTATCGATGGATAGGATCGTAAGACCGCCACCCGCATGCCTCTCGCGTATGCTTTCGTGAATAATTCCGGCGCCAACGTCGACGACAACGACGACACTTCTCGTTTCCTACATCACGGGGCAGAACGTGACAGCTTCCTCTTGTCGCGAGCAAACTATTTTGCAAGACAGACTGAAGACTGGGAGATACGTTTCTAGAGGTTACCGATTTTATAGATGATGTCGGAAAGACTAGAAAGCAATTATTTTCTTTATGAGACACGAGATTATTGGTAGCGACAATAACTCAATCACACAAGTCTCTTCAGAAAGAGCTGTCATTTGCTAGTCTAAATAACCGTGTATAAAACAACTGCAATTTTGGATAATAACACATCGAATTGAGGGAAATTTCCTCAAAATTTTATGCTAACTTGGATTATGTTAAGTACAGTTTTATTTAAATATTATCAATATATGTATATAGAAAAAGATTAGCTATTCAAACTTTAGAGATTTTGATTAAAATTTATCGCCGTGGTAAAATTTATATATATATACACACACACATATATATATATATATATTTATCTTCTAATCTTATCTGTATCTGCTATGGTTGTTGATACATTGACACTTACCTGAAACAGAGAAACATAAAGACAATTAATGCACAAAATTCATTCAATAAAAATATATTTTAATATCATTTTTATCATTTATTAAAAAATTCGAAACATAAAGTTTCAGAAAAAATTTTTTATAAATGTGTTTATAAATTTCAAGTAGTGAGCATTTCTAACATCCCGTTATTGATTCATACGAGATATGTAAATTCTTTTCAAGTTGATCAATGCTCATCTTCTTCGCGCTATCTATAATTCAATCGTTTGATGATCAATGTATTATTATTATTATTATTTGTTATTATTATTATTATTATTATTATTATTATTATTATTATTATTATATATGTCTAGATTATATCGTCTTTAGTAACGGATAAAGGTTCAGGCGGCACAGTCTGCTACTGTGACTATGAGGCTGGCGAAGATGAGTTCAAAGCAATTGGTAGCTCTGAGCAATCTCAGCCTAATCGTATCTCTCTGCTTCAGGGTGAAATACATAAAAGCGTTATCTACTATATATGGTAATCACAGTGAAATGTTGTGAAGCGAACAATATGACGAGAGAAACTTGATATTTCTGCTTGCGATTTCACTGCGTGAAACAATTGTTAATTCCCTGTCACTGAATTCTACAATATTGGTACACATACATTATTGTTAATGGTCTATGTATAATACTACAAAATTTGAATTTTCTTTCGAGAGTCTTAATCTTACATTTGCGAAGGAGGAGGGCCTTACCCTCCTGACACCTCGTGCTAAATACAAGTTTGGATCTCGGAATATGAAAGTGCATGTGCAGGGACAGAAAAGCGCTCCCTCGTCCTATAGAAGTTATTGTTTGACTATCGGAAGTTCCTGGAAGTTACACCGAGGTCAGCATCGGACTTCGTGTGTTGCTCTCGTCTGACCCAATTACGCGACGCTATCCGTGATGGAAGATAACTGGAATTAGTTGGGAAGAACGATTAGCAGGTGAGCAAAAACTCATCATCTGGCCAGCCGCGAATACGATCGACAATTTATCCGTGAGTCGAATAAAAAAGATCGAAATTAAACGTTGTGAAGATTCATGGTGCGAGCACGAGGAATGTCCCGCTACTTGCACGCACATATGCGCTTGCACACGCGTGTATCGTGCGCATTGTTATTATGCACCGTTTCTCGAGCGCTTCGGCCGGGCGCAGCAGCGCACTTTTAATCACTATTCAGGCGGATTGAGCTAAACGAGAGACGAGACGGGACACACCGGTGCCACCACCGCGAGGCAAAACAAGGGTTGAATGGCGCGGCGGGGCGCCGGCGGACCGGGTACGTACACGACGCGAGCTATTTGCGGCGCAAAAAACGAGTCGGCGAATCGCCGGTGCGGGAAAGGGCAGTGTGGTGTGAGGGGGAGAAAGAATATGAAACGGAACAATTGAAATTGGGCACGGTGCCAGGGTACGCATACAATATCCGCCAAAAGTTTGTTAACGCCTCGCGGGACCTCCCGGCTCTCTGCTTCTCGCCCTGCGCGCCTGGCATAAGTCCGAGAGGTACGTATCGTAATGGGATACTTCCGCTCGTCTGTCGTTGTTACGCGCGGTTTATTAGCGCGGTCGAACTTTGTAACGGAGATTTCTAGTACTTTTCTTCGCGCCGAGATATATCGTGGAACTTTTCCTCGGCGCAGAACGCACCGACGACTCGCCGAGAAAGGATTTATCGACGGCTATACAAAGTTGAAGATCGATAGCGTTCTCCGTGGCAACCGCCTGTTAACAAATTATAAAACAATCCCTCTTTCTTGCTGATGTGCGCGACTTTATTGGATTAAAGTTCATTGTTGTTATTCAGGTCACACGTTTTTGACGCATCGATTGATGTTCACGGTAACTCAATAATAAGTATGTTACTTCTATATACGTAGCTGAAAAATATAAATGCTTCGTGCAAACATGTGTTATTAAATTTTTACGGCGGTCTTTTACGCATGTAAAGAAATACGAAAAACATCTTTATCAATCATTTCTATTTGTCGATAAATATTTTCACGTTGAAATGGAAACATTTATGTTTTTAATTCCACACACACATACACAAGCATATTTAAAATATTTATATCTCTAATATTATTGCAAAAGTTCTTTATTATATATATGCAACATTGATATGCAAATCGCGTTATTTTGACTATAACCGCCAATTTTCAAAAAGAGAGGGTATCATTTCGCTGTAGTTTGTAATATTGATGCACGCGGCTATATACATACGTATTTTACATGTTACGATACTTGACTTACGCCACTTTTCCTTTGATCGCCTCGTTCAGACGAGCGAGCAGTTTTCAAGTTTTCCAAGGAGAAATACGTGATACGTTTATTACTTACACGCGCCACGACAAATTACAGGGGGCACGATCCGACCCCGGCTCCTGTAATGATGCGGGAGTGAATTTCCGTGGAAGTAGCACGCGTGGTTACAAACTTTTTAACCGTAGTGTCTGCGGCATGGACACGTCGTGTGGGTGCACGTATGTGCATGCGCGTATGTGCATGCGAGGGCTCGCGTGGCTTTGCCACGACTCGAGCTTGCAATTTGTGCAGTGGTCAAAGGCAACGGCCGGTGTGAGAGAACATTACCGCAGGTAGCCGGATGAAACCGAAAGAGAGAGGGAAAGAGCGCACGATAAATAGGAAACAGAGTAGGAGAAAAACATTCTCGACGCGGAGCATTTGCAATTGCTAACCTAAATTGTGGTCCGTGGTTATTGAGAAATAATCGCGCTTTGCAATGACATTATTTTCCACTGATGCGACGACGTTGGCGGTTTCATCGGTAATGATAAACAGCCTTCTCTTAACTGTCGTTGAGAATCCACGTGAAACAGAGGTGAATATTGTTGATTGTAAGAGCATGGAAAAATAGTGATAATCTTTAGTTTTCAGCTTTTTTAATATTTTGACATTATATTTGTTCTTTTTAGTACTTTCAGTATCTGTTACTCTTATTTTCTGTAAAATGCGAAAATATGCATGCTTCATGGAAAATGTAAAAAACTGGAACTAAAAAGAAAAATGTATATGTTATATGTATTTCTGTAATGAATGGGAGATTTTTTATTAATTTTTTACAACAGAAGTTTTACTGCACACAAATTTTATACTTTAAACTGTGAAATGTACATATAAGTGTTTAAAAAAAATATAAATATGAGTTAAAAGAACATTGCTAAATGGATATTACTCAGTAAGCTAATAAAAGAAGAAAAAAGTTTCTCTTTCTCTCTCTCTCTCAAAATGATAGCATCAGTTTAATTATATTTGTTTACAACAGCTTGGCATAGAATAGAAAAGACACATTGAAGTATTGGAATAGACGATTTATCAACAGAATTGTGCAGAATAGTTACGGTAATTGATTGATTCTCGATATCCGCAAGAAAAATGATTGCTTCCTACGAGAAACCTGTTGGATATTCAAAGCTTCCGATTATTGATTCCCTTTGACCGCTTGCAATCGAACGCAACCAAATGAATTTCAAAATGATATTGATTGATTTACAGAGTAGAATTACAAGAAAAAATATAAGATTTTATTATATCATTCTACTTGACACACGTAAAATTAATTTATAAATTATAATCATTTCTCTCTCTCTCTTTCTTTCTCTTCATTTATGTTATTTTACAAATTACCTATAGTAAAATAGTAATTAATTAATGTCACCATAAAGTTATTATAGTTGTATGTAAAAAATATATTTCAAAATGTTATATTTGTTATTAATCGATATATCAGAATAAATTTCAGAAATTGTTCGTGAATGTAATATTATTTTTATATGTGCAAGTTATATCTTGTTATATTAAAATCTAAAGAGAAAGAGCAACGAGAATAGCAAAGGAATGAATTAATAAGTAAAAAATTTGCACACGTGTCAAAGTATACGCTGTTGAAAACAATAGTTGAAAACAATAGGAAAATGTATAATTCCAAATATTCACTTATAGCGTGATAAAATAGTTCCAGCCGCAATTTGTGATGATATATTTATCCGCGTAGTGAATTGATATTCACTTCACAAATACAAGTAGAAATTACAAAGTTGTAGTTTAAATAGAAAAGCAATTTAAGGATTAGAAATATTTGTAAAATAGAATTAAAAATACTCTTTTTATATTAAGAATAAATGTTGTTAGTGTAAAGTAAAAACTAAATTTTCCCTTCAATAATTTCGATTTTTTGTCTGTTGAAAATAAAGCAAAACGCTTCCAATAATTTAACGAATCTCTAAATATAATTTATCTTCTAAATTATTTATTTCTTTCGGACGTTATGGACCACTCTTCGGAAGCAAACTATCAGTGGGGAAAGAGAGACATAAATTGAATGTGCAATCACGGCAAAACCGAGTCGCCATGAATAACGGCAATAAATGTCGTTTCTTCCAAAGGTTTACAAAGAATCCTCGTGCAACCGAAGGAGGCGGAGAAGAAGACGATTCTCCGAGGTGCAGCGCGAAGCTCGCAAGAAGATCTTCCTCTCTCCCCCTTCAAAAACAAATTCATATTTCAAGGCGGTACCCTCTACGGTGTATTCGTCTACGAAAAGAGACGTGAGCTCAGAGATAAAAGTGAAATACGCGGGTTCGCTATTGAAGGCGGTGCCGGAGGAGGAACGCGGATACAAAGCCAGAGACAAGGGATCGCGGTCATTCGTCATTCGATATCGTTCTTTGTCTCATATCGCTATAATAGATTGAACTTGACAATCACTTATCTCATTTGAATCCGCTCTCTCCGTCTCTCGTGCGAAGTAGAGATAAATCGCCCTGGTCGAAAAGCCATTTAATCAAGAAAATCGCGTCGTCGCCAGGCCGTCTTCGAGAAGATCGCGCGAACACCGACTGCTTTCGTCGTCGACGTCGAGATGAATTTTTCGCGCGCAATGAAAAAACGAAAAATCTAATGAACGTCATCTTGATTCATGATCTAAAGAAACTGGGTCTTCCGCGCGCAACACGGGAAACGGATGCGCGGCCGCCGGTCGAAATTCAATTTGTATGCTCCATGATTTATTTTCCCTCTGCGCGGATTTATCTTCCGGACGATGCTCTCTGGTGCATTTTACGACGTCATCCTCTATTAAGTGGGCTATCCATATGTTGGACCGACGAGAAGATTACGTTTTACGCGTCTCATCCGTCGCTGTTAATTATTAAATGCGTATTATTCTCTGCGGAGAGTTATCTCGCGCATATTCACGCGAAATTGAGGCTTCCCGAGTAGTCGCCAGGGAAATACGTCGTAAAAAGTATCGACAATTTGAGTGCAGGCTGCGTTCTCCGTTGGAAATTTCCCAATGATACCCAACAATGCCGGTCGGTCGAGGATTCCGGCTAACACGTTTACTCCGCATTCTCAGCAATTGCGCAATCAACCATGTGCAAGTCCTTCCGTTAGATGCGCTTCGTTCATTCCGCTCGTTACTTCTGGATTACTACCGGACATTTACATTTACGCGTATCACTACGTGCACGAATTGGACTTGGCTCGGTCACGTCGCGTTTCACGATATAACAATGAGTATGTCGAACGTTATCCTCGGTTTTCTTTTGGAACAGAAATTCGAGATGAATACGAGGCGGATAAATGGGTAGTGGGACTCATTCGGCAGTCTATCGTTTTGGGCAAACAGTCTCTTCGAACAAAAGAACGAGCCAGCAACGTCAACACAAAAATCCCATTTACGTCTCTCGCACAGACGTAAGCCGGGCTCGTAGAGGCAATCACGGTAGCGCGCGCTCTCGAGATATCCGTGTTAAATAAATTTCAGCGGACGACCCCTTTCGCGCTCCATGTCCTCGTCGGATTCATCGACACAGGGAAAACATCGGGACGGTCTTCCTCCTTCTTAGGCGAAAGTGTGTATGGCGGTCGTTGGCGTCAACGGTGCGCTGTCTAAGCGTGCTGAGATTGACAGCTCGAGTGCGCGCACGCTCGCTCCGAAAACATCGCCGTAAGACGCGCGGGCGTATCGCAAACGGCATGTATTCGCGCATACGCGTACATTCTCCTATCGAGTGAACGCACACGAGTGACGATTAATATGTACGTATGTGTGTGCATACATACGTGCGCGCACCGACGTACATCACACATACACAGGGACTCACACGAGCGACTGTATAAACACAGGCATACGCAGCGGGAGTATAATGTACGCGGCGAGCACTACGGCATCGCGTTATCCCTACACGTCTGTCCATTATTGCGATAGCAGGCTGCGTCAATATTGGCCCAAAGGGTTTCACTGTGATTGTCTTCCTCGCGTACACACGTACACGTATACGGCATTAGGCCTGTCTCATACGCGATACTAGCCTAGCTGCCTGCACCGATCGACAGCCTCCATATCGAGCATTCTCCTCTTCCTCTTCCTCCTCTTTCCCTCCCCTTTTCCCCTTTTCGCCATCATCTTCTTCTCGACCATGCCTCCTTTCTCCTCGCCGTTTACTCAGCTTCGCACGAACGATCATTCAAACGCTTCGAAAACAGGCACATCCGATTTCATGATAGCTTCAAATAGTTCGCACCGTTCTTATCCAGCTGACCGGCTAACGGCAGGGCTCGTTTGTTTGCGAATGCGTCGGTGGTACGGGATCGTTATGAGAAGCGATTATTTGGGATTTAACGATTGATGAGATATGAATTATTCGAAGCGGTAACATAGAGCGTTTGCTCTCATAGATGAAAGCAAAGAAAAGATATGCAATATTTCCTGCATATATATATATATATATATATTTTATATATATATTGTATACATTATCTCACGTATCGAAGATAAAAGCAGAATAGACAAATCTACAGTTGAACAAAATTTCTATACTGTATAGGATTGTATCGAGTAGCGAATTATCAATTCAGTGACACGCTGAAGATTATATCTTTGTGTGTACCACCAGCTTATTATAGATATTTCCTCGTCTAACTAACCGTTTCTACTGCACTAACGAAGATCTGTGCTTGCATGTTACTGACGGTGTTTACTCGTTGAATCAGAGGCATTAGATATTTCGTTGAAAGACAATCTAAATTTTGCATATTTCCATTCATGCACACTCTATAAATAATTTCAATAACACATATTTCTGTATATAAAAAGTGTCTCTTAAAGACTTTATCATACTTTTTTTTACTTGTATAACGTTTTTAAAATAAATATTTCTAAAAATTTTGAAATGCTGGTAATAAATACCTTATAATAGTTATTTATTTTATTTTCTTGAACATATAAATTTAAAAAAATTTATATGATTCGTCGACATACATAATTCAATATATTAGAGAAAAGGCTTGATTTGAGTTGCCGCAATCTGTTTAAACGTGCCACCGGAACGCAAATGCATCGCAGAGCCTCGTTAAAGATTCCATACGTATTTCTCGAGAGTGTGGATTTGCACCTGTTCGCCAGTCTCGAATGTTTATTTTTTGAGGGTAGGAGAGGAGAGTTGAGTCGTTAGACTTCGGCGAGAAGAAAACGCGGAGGCCATCCTTCGTAGCTGAGAACTGTTTGTCGTGTATACATGCAAACGGTTCGTGGCAGACACAGGCAAGAAGTGCGACGGGACACGTACGATATAACTACCAACACCTGGCGCATAAAGCTCTGCACTGCATACGTTATGAGAGGGCCTGCAGATCCGTATGGTAGCGCAGCCGTAATATTTTCAGCTCATGCTTCCCGACTACATTTTTACGATACACTTGACGGAGCTAGAACGCTGAATTTCCTTGAAGCTGCATCGATGATATTGGAAAGCACAATCAAAGACGGTGGTTTATATAGGTACTTTCGGAATTTTATCATCTACACATCTTTTATTAGAATAATTTGTGCGGGCTGATCTCGGTAATTGAAGTTGATGCAAGAATAGAATACAAGAAGATAATAAATTTTAATTTTTATAAGGAAGAATTAATTTTTTTTTAAGATTTTATAAGGATTTTATAAGATTTATAAGGATTTTATAAGATTTTATAAGATTTTATCCATATAACGTGCAGAATAAAAATAAATTATATTATATCATGAAACTTGGTAGGAACAACAGTATGCAATACAAGAATAAAAATGACTAATAATACTTTTTATTTTATTATGCATATATTGCATAATTGATTTAATAGAGGATAACATTTTTTATTTCATTGTATTATAAAATTGTTTATTTTTTATTTCTTTGTATAATTGTTTAAAATAACTAGATTTTACATTATTACTTATTATTTTATTTTTCAAAACGAAAAAATATGCTTATGTATATAATTATTTTATTTACAGCTCCAATAATATTACATTATTACTTATGATGAGAACGTAATGAACAAATAGACTGAATAAAAATACTAATTATTCATCTTTTTGCATGTGTTAGACAATTTTTATACAAGAAAAAATTGTTTGGTATTAAATTTTAATAAACTCTATACTACCTTCAATGATTATAGCGAATAATGTAAACAAGAGACTTTTGTTAAAATTATTTGCAATATTTAATTAATGAATGGTAATAAAATTTGTACGACTTTAAAGTATAATTAAAAGAAAACATTAATAAAAATTTTTAATAAGTATGATAAAATTACATTTTCAGTATAGCATAATTAAATGCCATATTTAATTTCTCAATTAGTCTCATAGTTTGCGTCTCTGTGAATAAGCATGTCATGCGAATAAATGAAATGTCATTTAGCATTCAGTGTAGCAAATATTGAATAATATCAGCTCTAATGCAGGTTTGAGTTATATTTATGTTGATATGAAATACTATTATCTTGTCAATCCTAATTTATTATTGTTTCGCACAACACGTAGTATGCAACAGCACCTTTCTCGGCATAATCTTATTTCCAGAAAAACAGTATACTATATTTTAGCCCGCAGTAACAATAACAAAATATTTAATAATAAAACAGATTTGTTTAGCGCAAAAGCTACAATATTATATCATTATTATAATCCTTAAGAGAGAAGGAGAGAGAAATAAATAGCATTGTAGAAACAAGATCAACACAGCGCTTAAAATTTAGTCGCGTTAAAATCTGTTCATAAAACATGTTTTGTTTTACATTTTTTCTTACTACAAGACATGTCTCACTAGTTCAGTGCAACAGGTGAATAGCATTGTTCTACGTTACGCGAATTGCAAAGTGTTCCGAGATATTGAACAACATCTACATATGTTTGCAAAATGCAACACGCACGATTCGCATCCGATTATCACGATAATGTTGACTGAGAACATCGCTTGCATCATAATGTATAGACTTTACAAATGAATATCACGTTTGTTTCGTGTTTCTCGGATGCAATTTTTAATCGCGCACAATTAGATTTAAATTACATTATTTGACACGAGACATACATAATAGCTTATTAAATATTATTCAATATTAATTAATTACACAATGTTTGGTTCTATATATGTGTATTTTTATAGTTATAAATTAATGTTAATATAAATAATATGTAATTAAATGATACATTTATTTTAATGTATCGTGTTATTTATATGTACTTGTAGCTATTATTCATTCGTATGTTTTAGAAATATAGTATAGGGATATGCATTTTCACTAAAATTAAAAGGAATTTATATGTATTCCCTCTCTCCTTCTTTCTTGGTAAAAAAATATACGATCGATATAGAAATTAATGTGTGTGTGTGTGTGTTTCTAATTAAATATTTAAAAAATACAGGAAAATAATAATTTAAAAAATACTGTGTTAATACATAGTCTAAAAAAAAATGAATTATCCAAGATATCCAATCATCAACATTATCAGCGATCAGAGCTACGATATAATGTTGCGGATTACAATCTGGATTGAAACGCGAGACGACATAATTCCTTAATTACTACATTCACCATCGCGCACAGGAATGAAGTACGTTTATCGTGGCTCAAGAATTATCTCGAAACGTAAAAAGCGTTCGACCGACGATTGGCTGTTATAGCCTTTCTTGCGCACTTGCTTTCTATTAAATGCCAAGTATAAAATTGCAGGTTACAGCGACCCATTTCTCATCTGTCTGGTCAAGCATGGAGAGGAACGAACCCGAGCGAATCGGTGAATGAAATGAGTTTCGGTCGCGCTAAGGTCATAAGTACCAATCCCGTTCTTCCAGTTTGGCTTTCATGGGTGACCGGTGTGCGTGCGTGCGTATACAGATAGATATGTACACAAACACACACACATACACACAGATATCGCACAAGGGACCGTTGCCAATCGAACATTCCACCAAAGTTTCTGGCCGATGATAAACTATCACGACGAAAGACGGCGGCGGTCATTCGTCAAAATACCTGGATCTTTCGAGTTTATTGTCAAAATAGAATATGTGCAAATTGCTGTACATAATCGTCTATCATTTTTTAAATTCGCATTATGTACATATGTGACGAGATTGTTCTTTAATTTATTATATTAAAATAGAATAAGATATTTAATATTTAAAAATAGAATAAGATAATAATTGCATATTAACAAAAGATGATACGCGTGAATTTTTCAATGTGTATAATAAGAAGATAATATATTTTGACGTGTGTATTTGTTCATTCGCGCGTGCTTGATTGCAAGCAATTCGTAATATTAATATAATATTCACGAGACAATAATCCGTGACTAAAAGTCAAAAAGTTAAATCTAAAATATTTTACTACTGAATATTTATTTTATCTCGCCAAAAATACGAAAAATATCATTTTATATTTATGAAGCTTTAGCGTAACGTGAGAAGAAGAGCGAACAAAAAAGAGCATGCCAAAATATATTCCGCATGCTTGTACACGCGAGTCCGTTTTTAATCATTTATCACCGTTACGATCGATTGGGCGTACGTTCAAAACGCCTTGTGATCTATTATTTTATGGGCTAAAACCATGAAGATTATGAACTACCGAGAGAACGGTTCGTAGACGAAGGTGTATGTTGACGGCAAATGGAGATGTAAAGCCGCATCATGACATAAATTATTGTCGGATAATCCATCAGAGCATAGCAGCGATTAAACATGAACTTCCCAAGAACTAAGAAAATAAGCTTTGAATTATTATTATACTATAATTTGATAAACTTGGCAAATTTTACTGTTTTTCTTTTACATATGTATTCTATAGAAATTTTATATTTAGAAATAATATGATACGATAGAGAAAATTGAAGAAAATAAATGTGAGCGTGGTTTGAAAGTCTCTTAGAAATTTAAGAATGTGTTTTAAAACTCGAAAAAAAAATTATTCGGTAAAAGGTAGAGAGATGTGTGTATGAATTTGAATATTGTTAAGTATAGTTGATTAAAGTCAGGCTCAATTTCGATCAATCCCATCACTTCGAATTGCATCTCCTGTTCACGATATGCGCTCTACTGTGATGTCGCAATTTTTTAATAACGCAGCCCTTCAGCATGAATTGTAAATAAGGCGATCGCATTTGCATCCTGATGGCGCGCGACTCCCTGAACTCATCAGCGTCACGATCATGCTGGGCGCGATATTTATTCCGCGATCGTTGGTGGACCACCGCATCGCGTCGGCCGGCCGCGCCAACTTCTCCTATCCCCGGGTGGACGCGGTACTAATTACAGAAATAATTAATGCCGCGACTACCCTTGCGCGTCACACGGACTGGCCGTCCGAAAGATGAAAGTGCGATACAAAAGCCGAAGGGAGAGAGAGACCAGAGCCGAGTAAATTAGCGTGTCTCTAAGGTACATACGGGGTGTCTCGGCCTTTGGTATAATGGATCGGGAATGGATTAACAGCGGTGCGAAAGAGGGAAGAGAGCCGTGTACGCAGACGACATAGTCGCGTAGATCCCCCGGAACGAGTCCCACAGCAGCGTATTTTAATGGACAAGCCGCCGCTGTCCACATTAGCCCGAAACAATTGCATTGTTTTTCTCACAATGACGGAGCGCGCGTGCGTCCCGGTCGCGGGGGTGAACGGGCTTCGTCTCGCAGTGGAATATCGAGGGTCCCCCGCCGCACGACGACGTGAAACCATCTCCCAGCCACTGTTACGCACAATACTCACCATAAAGAATTTCGACGACGGTAGGCAGATGCGGGAACACGATCGTCGAATTAATTGCCATTGTATTTACATTACGAGAAATAGCTAGTTTATCCCTGAACTTGGTGAAACTAAGAGAATAAATTTGAAATTGCTATACAACGAAAAGAAAATGAGAAATATAAAAAGAAAATAAAAATTTATACGAAATAAAAAAGAAACGAGAAAAGATAAAACAATTAGTCGATGTAGAGTACTTTTGTTCATATTTCTTTGAGATGATCCGTTTACGGTAAAGAGAAATAATTATAATAAATTGAAAAATACGTAATTGTAATCCACTTTTCAAATATTATTTGAATTATTTGAACTCGAATATTATTCACTCATCATTACTGCACTCAATATCTGATGCATTTTTCAATTTGGAGGACACACTACGAAACACGAGACATATCGTTATTAATGCTGATTATAAATAATTTAGTGCGTTACAATTTTATTTATAATTTGCTGGCATCGATATCCGCTGTCGACATACTGCAAATCATGCAATTCTCAATCCAATTTAGCAAATGGAGCTAAATCGATCATCCATGAAAGTACTCGATACAGGGAACGGCTATCGACTGGTAAATTCGTTAGTGAATATTAGTTTTAATTAAAATTTCGAGAGGATGAGGATTCATCATTGCACTGCCGTCGCCGCCGCCGCTGCCGCCGTCGCCGTGCGTCGTTAACATGGCGGCTCGTCTATTTCGTCGTGTAAATTATGCCCAGGCCGGCGACTGCCGGTGTGCGCCAATGATAAAGTTTGTTTTTTAATTAAAAATCTGCCACCCGCCCGACGGCATTGGTGGTGAAAGGATCGTCACCTCGCGTGACAGCCACTCTCAAACACGCGCCAACGCAGCGTACTGTTCGTTATGCGAAACGCATTTCGATTTTGTCGCGACGCCCCTGTATAAATATCGTAGCTCGCCGGACTATGTTTAATCGGTCGAAAGAGCGCGACGTGTCCTCTATTCATCATTACGTGTCTGTCACGACAATCTTTGATAGTTTCGCATTAGTTGCGTAAAGATAAACGCACGCTAAGATTTCATACTGAATTACTAATCGGCATACATATACAAACATACTGATAAAACATTTTCAATATTTACCTATGTATCGATACAGCTATCGTATATACAATTGCATTTAGTTTATTAAATTTAAACGGTCGCATATAAGCGTTCTTCCGAATACGATGTGATTTATGCTACTGATACTCTAAAACTAAATTCTCTTTGCAAATAATTTAACATTGTTCTTCACTTACGCAAATTGCTTTTGATACGCAAGCGAAATTGATAACAGCATTTTAATAATTAAACTATGAAATTATTTATAACATGAGTTATAATGCAGAGATTGGAGCAACTAAACAGCCAAGTATTGCAAAATTGTAGTTGAAACTTTCGCATTATTATTCCCAGATTATACCGAATCGAAGTAGACAGAAGAGCGTAAGCAATTTTCATTGTTCCGTTTCCACTTGATAGGTATTTCTTTCCCTGCTTCCAGTAGCAAACTCGGATTAGCTTAGCGAGAAATGTTTCCGGTAAACGAATACCAACGTGTATAAATTGATATGGCTGCAACGTACCGCGGCGAGAGAACAGAATTTCGAAAGCTTTCTGCGAAAGTAACCGGGAGGAAGCAATTTTCCACGCCGTCCGTATTTGTAGTTCTTCGGTGTACAACGATTCTTTGTCCTGTAAATAGCGTACTCTCATTGGCACGCGTTGGACATCGTGTTTGCCATGTCGGGCGAAATACCAGGTCGCGCGCCGCATCGGAAAGCGTCAACTGAAATTCAACCGCACGTTGCACCTACTACCATCTACTGCATCGTCTGGTGGCGATCCCGCGGTTCGAAAAGCGGCAGGACCGCCGATGGTCGTTCGGCCGTGATTTATGAGGTGTCGAAATTGCACGTTGTTTCTCGTGAAATTTATGGCATCGGCGTCGTACAAGTATCTGGTATCCTTGGTATCGGTTTGCCTCCTAGGCACGCAGGACGAGGCACCTCTTATTATCGTGGCGGGCCAATTTATCGTGCACCTGTCAGCGATCGCGATCTCTTTGATGTCCCTTCTCGGGCAAGGACCCACCACCATCCTTCCCCCCTAATCCTGGCGGACGTTAACTTCAAAGGCAACTTTGAAGAATGGTTCCCCGGATTCCCGGGGATGATTGTCGTAAGAAAGGGGTGGAATGTTATTAAAGGGTGATTCGAGGAATTTGGCGTACTTCTCTGACATCGTCGAGTCGCTCCGAAGTTATAATGAAAGAAAGCTGCGTCTAATTAACGTTAAGACAAACAACGCGAAAGTGGCCGACGGAGGGACTAACTTGATTGCGTACACGCTCGCCGATCTTTGTATCCCTGATATTATTCTCAGTAATTTATTTATGCTGAACTTTTCTCTTATCTTGTCGATGTGTCTCACTGCTTCCGCTTTCGCTCGCACTTAAATTGCACAAACTTTTGACTGTTATACTCACATTTTGTTTAAAAGTTATATAATTGTTTTTTGATGTTTGTTATTGTCATAAAATTTTACTGTTACAGAGACATTCTCGGATATATTCACTTTTACATTAACAGTAATAATCATATGCACAATTTTATTTTACTTAAACAAAATTTTGTTTGGGAAAACATTGTTCACGGAGTGTATGCATAATCTTTTTTCGTTACTGCTTTTAAAACATTTTTAAGTATAACAAAAATATTAGAAAATACTAGTTTGCTCTTTTAGCACAGTTGGATATAAACCGCTGTACGCTATTTTAATAATTCTCGCCTCCCAAACAAAGCTCTCTTCGTGAAGCAATATATATTAATCCCCTAAATGCGTTCGCCATGTATTGCATATCTAATAAAAAGATCGGCCTCGCGCGAGCACCGAGAATATAAATCAATTTTAAAGCTTTTATGATTCTTGCGCAAAAACGAATTCTAATTTTCTTTCTTAGATCCGCGATCGCTCGCGGAATTTCCGGGCGATCGACCGAGACTTACTGTGTTCTCTTTTGAATTGTACGGCACCATTCAAAAGAACGTTTCACGTCCGGCTCGTCGATTGTGTTCGCGAGCGCTCGCACGCTCTCCGGATGCACCATAATTGCGTCCATAAAGACCGGAGTTGCCGTTCTGTCTCTTCGCTGCGTGCGGGACGTAATAAAAGAAAAGATCACAGATGCAATAAAGTGGCAGGCCACCTTATAAGCGACCGACGGTAGGATTGTACGCTAGATAACGTAGGCAGGACGAATGAGAAGGAGAAAAGCATAGGAAGGAGGGAGACAGAGATAGCGAACGTAAAGAGACCAAGGTAGCGGACAGAGAGAAAGAAGAAAAAAAGACGAAGAAACGTAAAAGCAGTAGAAACAATATCGAGTGTATCCCCCCTCCCTCCTTCGCGTACCTTTTTCATTTCCAGCGACGGCACGTAGAGCGCAATTGCTTGGAGAGCAAGTACGTTTCTCTCTCTCTCTCTCTCTCTCTCTCTCTCTTCCTCTGGTCTCTCTCTTTGTCTTCTTCTCGCACTTTACTTCGCCAGCCACCATCGCCTCTTCGTCTATCTATCTATCTCGGTTCGCCGCGTGAGCTACCGGTGTTTCGTAGTGTAGCATCGCGACAATATATATTCCAGGTACTTATGGGGCGACGGCACATGCTCGTTCTCACCCTTATTGCAAGGAACATTCTAGCTCTCTCTTTCCTTTTCTCTCCCTTGCTCTTTCCCATCCACCACGTGCATCCAAGACACCCCCCTCCCCCACACAGCGTGTTTTCCGTACCACCGATATTGCCATCGAAGAGGACCCTCGCCCCGCGGAGATATTACGAGTATAAAATATTCAGAAGCCGCACGTGGATACGGACACGCCACGGGCTTATCCAGAGATAACGACTGTAAAGTCTCAAGTCGTAGGACACGTAAAATAATGATTTTCAATTACTTTTTTTACTACGTCTTTATCTTTATCTTAATTTTAATTTCAAAAGTTCAAAATGAGAAGCTCTATATAATTAATTTATATAAATATTAAAGTAATTTAAATGCAAACAGTCTGGCTCTGTTTCATAGTGCGTCGTGATATTGGAGACTGAGACTCTTTTTTAAAAAATTAATAGCACATTTCTAGATTTATTTACTCTATAAGCATAAATATATCACGCAATAGAATTGTCTTGCTTCCGAGCACAAAGAGCGATCCTTTTGACCGACAAGATTATGGCTTCCGATGCACGCTCCAACGGAATGTCGTTGTCGCTCCAAGTTCCGTTGCTGAGCACGTGCAAAGATTTGCAGAGTAATTCGGATGTGTTTGGCTGTGACGTGAGACTAAATGCAATTTGCATTTAGTATTCACGGAAGAGACTGCAAACAGACACTATTTGACATAATACAAGCGTAGCCTAATTTCGTTAGCGGATAAATTAATTAATATTTTAATATACAGATTTCTAACATTTTCATACATTGTACAATCGTGTTTTGGATAGTTTTACAGAAACATTTTATAATTTTCATTTAAATAATTTATTTAATTTGTATTATGTTACATCAATTGGTTTTATTTTTTATGGATCAATTGCAAAGATAGCATACAAATTGTACGAAATTAGTTTTTAATGATTTTTTTCAATATTTTTATTTTATTATTATTTATACTTTGTGTACAACGTTGAATACCAAAAAAACTTCAAACTTCAAGGATTATTTAATATTATATAATATAATATTAATTTAATACATTCAGGACTGCAGACGTGAAATGTATTAAATGAAATATCATATTAAATACAAATACAATTTGCAAAAATATTGAGCATAATATGGTACTTGAATAGCGGTACTCTCACAGGAAAGCATTTCGCAATAAGCTTACCCATATTCATATAATCAAATCTCGATACTCAGTTTATCACGACAAATTAACGGCAAAGTTTATGGTAACATGTTGCCAATTAACAATATTGATACGTCGATAATATTAATACGTATAAAATGGATCATTACTCGCCGCAAAGGGCTATCGATTGTACAATGTTGCAAAGGATTTCTCATTTAACACTACGATCGCTATCATTATAAACGTATCCGACATATATGGGTTAACTGATCAAACCTCAGTTGTTGACAACTGAAATATAGATTTAACGTGTTGCAATTTAATGTTTATGAAATACGAAATAAAATTAATTGCATACATTCAAATATCTGTCACTAGAAACATAATTACAGACGAAAAAAGTTAGAAAGACTCTAAGTTAAGAGAAGATTTAAAGGGAAGATATTAAACGAGCACTTTAATTAAGAGCCTTAAGAAAATCAATTTTTATTGAAATTTCTTATTCCTTCCTGCTAATAAGGAATTAAGTATATGGTGATTATAGAACTTTTTCTTTTTAAAACAAGACAAAAGAATACCCCATGAAAATTTGTCGGAAACGAATATATTATCTTCCTCGAATTAACTTTACATGCGTATACTAGGGATATATATTTTATCGAAATGCGTCGGACTACCGTATACATTTAATTACATTTCCTTAGCTCTCCGTTTGCATCGCCTTCGCTTTTGACCCTCGCTCGAGGTAGCCACCGTTCGATTCCACTGATGGCGAGCCGACCAGGAATGTTAAAGGTCGACGTTCTCACGACCTCTGAACTATTTCGTGTGCATTTTGCGCTAAACTTCCACGCGTCTAAAATATCAAGAACACTTAATCATCTATTAATCACACCGATCAATATCGGTGAAAGATGCCTGTTTCACAAATAGCTCGAGATTACAGAAAATATAAGTGATATACAATGTTATACACTGATATTAATATCATTTACAGTATTTTATTCATAATTCGAACATATATATGTGAGTGTGTTCGGAGAAAATATAAAATACAATACAAATCAAATTATATTTTTGATCAAATAGCTTATAGATATCAATAAGTTTAAAAATCAATATTATTTTGTTTCCTAAATTTTGTTTAATTGATTGCGAAATCGGTCTGTAAGATGTGGACATATTGATTCAGTTGATAAGATTTATTGAAACGCATTCTTCTTGCGATACGCAACGTCTCGTAGTCGATATCCTTCACTTGAATCGTAGCGACGGTGATCTGATTTTTTTGCTCGCAATATCGAAGTTAATTGGCCACGAAGTGCTGTGCTTAACAGTGAAATATGAGATTCGTTAGATCGAAGAGGGTCTGAAGTAAACCGGTTTCTTTCGGAGTGTTGTTGAGTAACAGCATCCACTAGCAAACATTAAATTTAGCTAATAAGTCTCTGTGAGAACTTCCCATATCAAAACTGTTGATGTAAAAAGAAAACATCTTCTATAATCAATATTACTTTTTATTGTCTAAATCTAATATCGCGATTATTTTCTACATTTATTAATATTAATGAGAAATGTAATAAATTATTAAATTTCTTGATAATATTTCTCTTCTTTTCTAGGATAACATTTATGTAAAATTCATTTTAAAGTTATTTTTGTCTTTCTAGCAAAATCGTGTAACTGTCACAAGGTAAGAATTCTTTAGATTAGACATACACTTTTCTTTGAAAGCTTAACGATTCATTATAATGAACGTAGCGAACTCATGTTCTATAGAAGGTTAAGAGTAAGGGAACATGGGACATGTCTGTCAAACGGTCAGACATTTATGTGTAGAAACCAGAATCGGATTAAAAGAGATTGGTCATTAAATTTTTTATTATAAAATAGCATATAAATATAAAAATTGTATTTTCTAAATTATTTTAGTAATTATTTTATGTGAATATAAATTGCCTAATATGATAAATTTTACATAAAGTTAACGAATACACTTTTAATAATTTTTTTCTTTTATTTTTCTAGAAAATAATAATAAAAAGATAAAAGTTATAAAAATGATAATATATACATTAGAAAACTTAATTCTTTTAATACATATTTAAATTTTTTAATCATGAAAATGCAACATTGTAATTTTGTAACTTTGATCCAACCCTGCTAGAAGTTCTAGTTTCGTTCTGACATTTATTAATCGATAGCGTATGACGTATACTTTCTACTCAAAGCACCTTCCCCGAAGTGTTGCATATTGAATAACATCTACAGCCAAGGAAATTTTAGTTATCATTTCAATTAAATCATTCGTGCGATTACAATTTAGAATTCAAAATGACATACTGATATCATTTTTATTTAAGTTCGGTGAGTTTTTTATTTCTTTGCATTTAAAATTAAATGATTACAAAAATAATGTATAATAATACAATTATTTAATAATATTATTTAATAATTATTTAATAATATTTATAAAAAAATTAGTCGAATATATCAATTCAACAATTAAGGATTGCTAATTGTGATTAGGTCTCGTCAGTGCATCATGTAACTAAATGCATTTGAGTCATCATAACGGTATAATTTTTATTTTGTACTATGATGAAAGGAACGAAACTATTAAACAAAAGTACGAATTGTGCATTGTGTGATATGAGTGACATAAGTCTAGTATTGATTGCGAACATGTCGGTGACCTATAGCTATGAACTATAGGCGTTCATGATTAGTGGATACCGCAACATCGGAAGTTACCCTTTCTTATTCACCACGTAACAGCTACTTAAAATTTTATAAATGTTCGTTTGCCCCTACACTCCATAAAATGTCAGATTTTATTTGAAGGAAAAGAACTCTAATGCCTTCGTTGAACCTTTAACACAATTTGTTTCTCGTGCTTTTGTTGCGTGTATTGCAGTTTGTAGCTGGCAGCTGATAAAAAGTTATAGCAAGTTGAATTATTGTCAGATTCAATGGAATTTTCACAATAAAAGATTGTCAAGTCGAATGCATAAAATGGTTAATGTTTTAACAGTGTCGGAGAAGTACTTAATTCTGAAATTCCCGCATGTTAATTTAATATTTGTCATATATTTATAAATCAATCTTCTATTATTCTAAACTTGAAATTAAATCGTTGAACGTTTTATTATTTTGGACAATATTTATTTCATGAATTTACATGTTGCGTGAAGATAGTAACAATTAAAATATTATGACATATGAGATATATATGCGAAGATATACATGTGTGAAGAAATTTAGATAGATTAGAGGATTAATTATGCATATTAATTAGAAATGCAAAAGTCCGAGATTAACATTTAACCGCCTGCTACTAGCGTTTTCAATGAATAATTTCTTTCAAATATTTCAGATTATTCTTAATATACCAGACAGAATATCTCGGGGTTCAATAATGCGTGATGAAAATATATATTTGGCTGATCCTCAAAGAACGATATACAGTTGCTGGTTGAGAGGTGTCTGGGAATTTAATGAAAATTGTCGACAAACGAATGAAATTTTCATTGCGCTTCTGTGGAATGACCTATGGAAAATTTGTCCAGCGGAATGTACGAGCGAAAATAGAGCGACAGCGCAGACGAATGAAAAACAGTTGGATCGAACGAGCAACATCCTGCGGTCAAAACAAAAAATCGTTTATTTTAAGTACGACGCAAAAGACGAACAAAACCGTTCCGTTCGCGGTCGAATGCAACTGCCAATTTGAAGAAACGGGAAATCACTTCCGGAGTTTCTCCGGTACAGTTAAATCGTTGAGCGAAAATTGTCGATGAAACAACGGACGTCTTAAACGAATCCATTCTCTCTTCCGATTTAATCGAATCTTGTTTCGTGTTTGACTTTGTTAAACGATCAGAACTTGCATTCGTCTCACAAATCCAAAGCTCTCTCGGTGTTGGATTGCGGAAGAAACGCGCAAACCTTAATTATTATTTAAATTCGTGTCTATGAGTCGCATGGAAGTTCGTCCCTCAATTTTGTCGTTCGTATAAAAGGGGATCTTAGACGGTTGCCGTGTCTAGTGAATAGGTACGCGATCGTTGATACGGTCGGAAACACCGACGTCGTTTACACCCAACGTCCTTCTCGTTTCGTTTTCAACTTTCCGGGCATGCGGCCAACCGAGATACCCTTACGAAACTCGTCCTTAGCCTGAGAGGGTTGAACACCCTTTCGGGACCATCTCCGTGTCGTCGGTCTCGGAGGAGGGGGGAGTTGCACGCGTCTGTGACTCTCTGACTTTCTCTCTAGTGCGCATAGCCGGTGTTCGCTCGTGTATAACTAATGGCGTCCCCCACGGGGCATCTGTTCGGTGGCACTCGTCTCGCGGTTTTTGACCTGTCGAGTGCCAAATGACGCCGCACGCAGCCCGATTAATAGCTTCGGTAATTGTATCAGGCACCGGGGCAAAAGAAATCGATGCGCGAGTAACGCCATGACATTGCCATCGGGAACACAATAGAAGCTGTTTGCTGAATACAAGCAGGTCTTCCATTCCAAGACGTATTCTGTCGTTGACTGACTAACAATAACATCTCGAGAATGGTAAATGAAATGCAAGCGTAGGAATTGATCGATATTATATAATGAGCAAATATGAAAAATTATCGGGATAAGTATCGAAAGTTAAAGAATGCGAGAAAAAAAATATAAAAAAATAACGAAAATTATCTTTTTCTTCAATATTTTCAATATTTCGTGGTGAAAATTCTGTTACCTATATCACATTCTAATGTACAGTTTTGAAGAGAAATAATATATCTGAGACATTGTCGTTTCCATTTTTAAGAACAGCTGCGTATTTTTGGTTAAATTTATTGCATGCTGTCAAAAATAACACAATAAGCACGAAACGAATGCTCGACGGTGAAACGAAATAAATCTCCAGTCTACCTATTTAGATAAGGAATATGTCAGTGCGCGTGTTACGTACGTGAATATTTACAAGAGCGTTCGACGGGAAGACCCTCACAAATTATATTTGCAGTTAATCTACTCGTCGCGTTAATTTAACATTTGCGAAATTCGTAGGAAACCTGGTTAGCTTCCGCGCGCATGAACTCGCACTGCACGCGACTCATAAAGACTAACACCAGACGTTGAGGAAAATGCACTTTACGAGTCGGGCGCAGAAAAGTGTGGTGGAAACGTTTGTGTGTCGCTAGATTACAGTCGTTGTGTGTGCATTAAGACCGGCTGCAATTTGTCTTCTTTTCGTGAGAAATTAAAGTAAGAGTCACAGAGAGGATGCAGCGCACAGAGAGACTCGCCCTGTAATCTTTTTCGTAAATTTCATTTGGGTCACATCGCATCTCGTTATAACCTCGGGGTCATTTCTGCCGTTACGCGTTGCATCGTACCGCATTTCCAGAATCGCGGTTGCGTTTTGTGAAAAGCCAGCGGCCGGTGGTGGCGACGGTGCTCAAACCGATAAAGCTAATGCAACCGCGTTGTATGTGAAGGATAAAAACGTTCGGGCAATAGATAATAATTATTACACGGTAACGAAGGAAGCGGAAGCTCGCGTGCATTCAAGGAAAACGGATAAAGCCAGCGCGCCACGCTCCCCCGCGACACATGCAACTACTTGGCAATGAGTCGTGATAATGTTTATTTCCGTCCGTGAAAGTGCACTAATGATGCATTAATGCCTTAACTGAAATGCGAACGACGTGCTTTGCTTTTTTTCTTAGTGTGCTCCGTTAATCTTTTTTTTTTATTGCGAGTGAGTAATTTCATTGATACTGTATTTGTAACGTGACGATAAAATTACACTTATTTATCATATATACCTATATTAAATACTTGTACTTTTAATATGAAATTATTATCTTATTATTATTATATAAAGTTTTGTCACTATTTTGATGCATATTGTTTTCGCATAATACGTTTACATACGTATAGTTTTCTACTTTTAAACGAATAATGTAAATGATATTTGATGATGAGTGGCCATAAGATCCAGGTCTGACTGTTTGGCAATTTTAAATATATTTCTTACTATTATGTAATTTACAGTCAAAAAGAATATAATATAAATGATATTCGTTAGAATACTACATAATTTTTTTTTTTCGACAATACTCCAGTCATGAGAAAGAGAATTATATATTCGGCAAAGCACCATCAACCTCTTCGACACTAATCGAATGGTAATTGGAGTGACACGATGATTGATACGAGAATCTCAGCATTATGCAAATTGGATAATATCCTCTTAAAATATTCTATGCACTTGGATCTTGAGGATATTTTCTCGGTGATTCGTGTGTAATTTTGCAATTTGAGATTCTTCTTGATGTTAATACTGTATGCATTGTAATACTGTATATATTGTTTTAGTGTTCCACGATAAATCTTTGAAGAAATGGAACTTCCGGCGGGCAAGCAAGTTGCCCGACGAGAAAATATTTTTTTACCTTTCCGGTTGTAGCGCGCGACTTATGCGGCGGGACCCGGTATCGGCTTAAACCGCTCGCATTATTCATAGATCAGATGTAGATCGGTATATTTATAATGCATGAGCGTGACAGCTAATCAGCCACGTAAGGAACGTCATAAAACGTCGAGATAATAATGGAAAATGCATGCCTTGTATACCGACTTGTATGCGGCGTGCGCGCTACGCGTGAGAGAACTTTATGAATTTCTAGAAGAAGCGCTTAACGACTCTCTATTCTGAAACGTTATCTTCATGGCACGGGACATTAATGAAAATGAATCTAATGTCGAGTTAATGGTACCTTAGGTAATTAGACCCATCGTTTTTCAAAACGGGATGCGTTACGGCGCCATCGATCATCGTTTAAAAAGTATTATACAGTACATTTACTTTAGAAAATTAAGTCATAAATTATTTACGAAATAAAATCTTCCACCGAGAAAAATTGTGAAACATCCGAAATATTTAAAAGCTTTGTTTTCAGAGTTTAAAACGGCTTGAATGATAATGCTTCTCCGTAATCAATGTCAATCAACTCTAATTATTTCGAATTCTCGAATATATATCAAATGATCTTTTATTAATGTAATGTAATGTAACTTATTTCCGAAATAGCATAATATTGTTCCACTGCAAATGCATTTTAATACTGATTGTTAATTTAATGAGCATCGAGTTAACCATTGGTAATTATAGGTGTAGAGATTATTAATGAGAAACTTGTAACTGTGCTCTATAGAAACTTTGCGTTTGATGGGGCAACTATTGTGAACAAAATTTGCGGCTGCGTGAGCAAGAACATTATCCTATTATAGGTAAACGTTATTACGCGCGATGCAATTATGTAAGTAAGTAAGTAATTAAATCACGATTAGCTATTCACCGCCTTAGTTTAACAAAGTTTCGCCGCATGACGGCCCATTGGAAACGCGTTTAACGACTCAAGAGAGTTATATGCATAGATTCAAGACGACCAATTTTTTCACAAATACAAAGGATGTAATGTTTTCTTCCCTCAACCTCGAGAACGACAATTATTATTATTTTTATTTTTTATAGAATACCAACGATCTTTCGAATTCATCGTTAAACAAGCTTGTCGAGATCGGGGCAATGTAGACACATTACACCGAGTGCCGGATGCAATAACAACGTTCAACTAATATTCGTCGAGCGAGAACGCAGGATATTTCGAACGGCGTTCCATTTCGCGAAAATGAAGAACGACCGGCATAACTCACAGGGAAGGGGAAAAGAAAATCGTGGTTTACAATTCAAATGGAGCAAAATCGTCGTACGAAGTATGCACCGGTAAAATACATCGCCGCGTAATGGAAATACTTTGTGCCGGTTCGTGTCGCGGTAATGCTCATGGTATGCGCTGGAAAGGGGTGGAAAACTTGTTTCCCTCTTTTCTTCTTTTTTTCCTCTACCGTAAACCGCACTGCTCCCGGTCGTCGTCAACGCCACCGCAAACCCGCGGATAAGGGTGGTTATGGGTTACGGATACCTTCAACTCCAAATACTCCGATTGTCGCAGCTTCTCGGTATTCTCCGCGGATTATTACTACCGATAAGGACAAAAAGAGAAATGTCCCCGACAGTGGGAATGTAACTTCCGCTTCCCGCTTGCCGAAATACCGCAACGGATTACCGCTTCCTACGTCGTCCGCATACCATATCTTTCAGGATGTCTACCTAAATTTTTTGCCTTCCGATTATGTCACGTTACTAGATAACACGTAATTTTCCTCACGAGATGGTACTTAATTACATAGAAAAACAGACATTTTACAATCGAGTTAATATCAAGTCAAAACTGTTGTGCAAGTATAAGATGTTACATTTTATTACTCATATATAGAAATATATATGTAGTAAATATAGTAATTGGAAATAAGAGACAAGTAAAGTTGTAAGTAGTTGTAAGTAAAAAATTTGTTCTACATATGTGCGGAGAAAACCTGCAATTATATTTTACACAACCAGACTCTGTTACATTAAAAATTTTGAACAAAGTATATATACATATATATATATATTGTACATTGCGACTATATTATTTATATTGCATATTTGATTTATTTTTTAATATCACACTTTAACTTACTATTACTATTCATGCTATTTATTTTATGTTTTATAATTAAAAACATAAAATAAACATAAAAACTGTATTATCGCTCATTAAGGTTCTTTTGTGCATATCTGCAGGATGAGCTATATGTTATTAGATTTCCTACACGCACGAGTAATAAATCACATTGATAACGTAATAATATATTATCATACACTTACTTTAATTCATCCTCAAATAATATCTTTGTGCACGAAGGATATTTCTCGAATCTCATCTAAAGAATATTATAGCTTGCTCCATAAGCACCGCGTCATTAAAAATGTAATAATAATAATTTCACAATTACTGTAAAATCATGCTACATCCGTTCAAACAATCTCCCCCGTGACGGTTGGATTTCTATAACGGTTACGGGCAATTAGGAGATGCAACGAGCGGAATAAACAGAAGGGCACACGGGTACACCTTCTACGTGTGTCTACTTCAAAATAGCATTTTCATTTTCTTTTTCTCGCAGAGGGCACACGTCTCCGTTGTTTGCTCGTCTGTTTGCGCGACTTCCAGCATGTGCAGCAGCCGAGATACTCGCTAGAGCAAATTTGCGAAGCTGCACATGCACGGGGCCGGCGGTGATTGTCAAAGATGGCAGCGACGTGGCAGGCAAAATCGCAGAGGGCACAAGGATGGGCCCCGGACTTGTTTGAACGTATTCGTTCCTTTCGTTTTTTCCACGATTCACGAGCGCGCAGACCTCTTCCAGACAGTTTTTACGAGCATTGCATGCAGCGTACCCTGCAGATACGATGTAAACGTTGAACGGCGGATCGCCTGAATTCAAAAGAATAGCCGGTGCGTGTCCGCCGTTGTTCCATACTGTGAAAGCGAATTTTGGTAGGTATTTTTACGACCGCGAAAGCTCTTAAGTAAAAGCGCTACATACGCGCAATATTAGCCCTTTAACTGCCTGTGAAATTCTTTTTAGAACCTTCTTTTTCATGGTACGATATTAAGCGCCATTACTTGTGGTGCCGCCTTCGCCATATTTGACACAGTAGCTTTTTCGATAACGTCATAACGTATCACGTTAAAATGTGCTTTCCCGATCGTGGTATTTTAATAAAGAAGCTTTTATTACATCATAATGTTATATATATATATATATATGTTGAGCGTCAACCTGCGCAGGACTTGTCGAAAATGTTATTACTTGAGACATCGCACAAAAAGAATCGCAAAAAAGAGATTGCAATAAAAAGAAATTATTCAGATTTGCCATTCAACTTTTATTACATGAAATAAGAAATATTATATATAATATCGGAATATCTCTACTTCCAAGCTACTCATGAAGTTTTGCCGCGAGGGTTGATAAGCCCTTATCTCTATTTAGCTTGAGATAACATTCTACGATTTATTTTGATTGTTTAACTAATCTGATCACCAAAAACGTTTGTGTTTTTCAGTTGAGTTCAATGAACTATATTTTTGCAATGATCACCATTTTGCCTTTAAGCGCGTATTTACATCATACCGATTTTATCTTTTTAATATGGAATGTTTTAAATATTTACGAACGAAAATCAAATTCAATCGCATTCAACATGGAATTAGAATTATACAAATGTATTTATTATTTGCGAATGAAAATATTTTTCAATCCGTATAATATATCCTTATTCAGATATTTGTCACACGATTCTATATTTTGTAAAATAGTATTTCAAAAACTATTTTTTGATAAAATAACGTGGAAATTTGATACATATCCAACGGCTATCACATATTCATGATCGCATAATTTTCAGGTTGTTTTTTACTGATTGCCGGCGGATACATTTGTGCAAGTCAATTTTTAAATGTGTCACACAATCAATTTCGAGATTTTTTCACGCGTAGAATACCTTTGGACTATGCGTAGTTCGAAGTTCAATTGCATCAGATTTGTTTCACAAAGTCCTTTTGATGCGCCCGGCATGCACGTTTGCGACACTGATAGCGCGCATCCTCTCAACCGTATAACATGACAAAGGAAAAGGATCGCATCACATTCGCGTAACGAATTCGAAATCAAGAGTCGAAGGAAGAAGTCAGCAACTCGTATTACGCGAATGATACGGAAAGTCGAATTGCGTAAAAATTTAAAAATTAGGTTGTGTGTAACGATTTCTGACTTGATCCATTTATACATAACTAATTTGCGAATATTAAATATTTTTTATGATAGGAAATTTCATGTAAATATTAAATCGTGTATCGTATAATTTATCGAAATTGAATTTTTTAAATGCTATTTGGACAATCGTATGAATGTACAATACGTGATATCTTATTCACGTATTTGTTTTATCCTCACGACTATATTTGTACCGCTGCACAGTTAATTACTGAACTGAAGAACCTCATGTTGCTTTTTACGTGATGCTTTCATGGTCCGTTGAAGCGTCCAAATGTGGTAATTAACCATTCGAGTTTCGGGATAGTTCTTTTTATGCGAAAATAAAATATAACATGACATTCGACTGATTAAGATATATAAATAAATGAAACATATTTTTTTCAACACATTTCTATATTTATTCTTACAGCGCTTGTGAAAGCACGAAATACTGCAGTAAATCAATAAGTACAGTAAATATTCCAAATTAAAACTTCTTTCCTTCTTTTCTTTGCATCTTCATCTCATTCTTTCAGTGAGAAAAATTAATTCTTACCTCGACAACGGAATAAACGGAGAATTATTACATTTCTTATATGTTTGATAAGCTCTTTTTATAAATACATTTTATATAAATTTTATAGTTTAATAAATAAAGAATTTTTATTATATATCAGCAAAATTGTCTTTTTTTTGAAAAAATGTTTAATTTAATAGAACTGAATTAGAAATGTCCTTTATTACTCACACAATCCATGAATATTTATCTAGTTAAAAATATTTTAAGCCAAATTTTAAAAACAGTATTTTTAGTTTTTCTACTGGCTTTTATAGACACAGATTTTTCAAATAATGTTGAAGATTTGACACATGCTACATTTTTTTATACCAAGCTTTCGAATGAAGATGTAATGTGTTGAATTTATCGTGCGGTAGTTACCGCGCTGTGATATATGTATATGCGGAATTTTGTTCGGCGCCGCGATGCCCCGTCGTGCAACAATTTCCGCGACGACTCGCAAACACATTTTTCGCGCGTTCACGCTCGACGTTCAGCCGACTCGAAATCAACGATGAACCCTGCATTTAGTCGTGTAATTATCCTGTGCGTGGTTACAGAAAAAACGTTGCGCGATTTTATCTGCGAAAGTGGTGCGTGAATAGAGCAAGGGGAATAGGGCGAAGTGCGAGTGAGAAAACCGGAAGAATCGACGGCATGCGGAGTGCGACGGAAAAGAGTGGCATTTATGGGAAATCATAAGTCAGTAGTTAGACCCTGCCGCGTACACACAACTTCGTTCGGACTTCGGAGGGAAAAGGTTGCCGGCTCCGACACGGCGCCATGGAATCCGTGGAAGAAAAAAAATGACAGGGTTGCGCAGCCGATGCGTAAATGCGGCGGAGTCACGCGAGCACGCGCGGCTACGCAATTCACAGAATACCTCATGTCCCTTGAGCTTCCATGGGGTGGGTTGAGTAGTTACGCTCGTCGCAATCGCAAAAACGAACTGTTCCTGCTATTGCGGCGACGAAATCCCCTCCGAACGTTTCGATCAGTCGTGAAACGACCCTTTGAACTTCGTTGCCGGCGGTCTGCCGCGCTTCAGTATCCGAGTTAAGGGTGGATTCATCGTTAAGGGTATGTCTGAGAGGATAAAAGTGCAGTGAGTATAAATTCTTGTTGAATATGAAATGAATATGAAATGGGGATTAATTTTTATAAAAAAAATAACAATCTATATTTTATTTGAATTTTATTGTTTTATTAGGAAATTATTATAGATCTTTATTTTTGAAATTAAAGATGCTTATTAATAATTGAGTGATTTAGTCTGAAAACGTAATAAAAATTGTTAATTTAAACAATATTGTTAAAATCAATATAATTCAAATTTGTGTCTCACAAAAACTCATATCTTGAAATCAAATGCTATTTTTAAAATAAATCCTATCATGCAAGAGATGATAATTTCATTATTTATTTTAAATAAAATTATACGTTTATACTTTATTTAGATTATGTTTATACATATATGTATATATCGATTGACAATAATTTGCAAATTGCCATTTATATTATAATTGTAATTTACTTATTTGAAAATAGATACTCGATTTAAAAAATCTCAAAATCTCAACTGAAAATCAGGTTATTGGTGACATCTATACATTTAAGTACATAAAATTTATTTTTAAATAACTGGTCGTGTAACGATGTTCCTAATATAATTAATTTTATATGATCAGTATTTTAATGTATTAGTAGAGAAATACGAAAATAAAACTCTCTTATTGGAATTAATTTACGATTATATTGAGAGAAAGAGCAAACATCGTATTGTATTAGCATTATTATTAAGGCTGATATTAATTTATAATAAATAAAGACTACAGTTGGCACAGTCAGCATGTTATAGTCAATAATGAAGTGCTTTGTTCACTTGATTTGTACATTTGAATAAATCTTATTCCAATAATATCCTATTGAACCTTTGTTTATCGAACAAAAGTTGCACAATATTCAATCATAATTAATGAGCAATCAGTCAAAATATGTTACGGATTACAAAAATAGATTTCGATAAATCCTGCTATAGATACGTATAGATTAATTTTTTTTACACTTTCATCTAAAAATCAATTTTATTGAAAATCACGATACTGTTTGGACATTTAAAAGGAGAATTCATTCATAAAAGATTAAGGTGGTTTACGCACGCGAATAGTAAATAGCAATTAATTTAATTTTGTAATTTCTGCGAGGCAATATAAATCGGATAGTCCACGAAACAATATTATGTTCAAAACGTACACGCAGATAAGTAAAATACAATTGTTTATTTGATTTCGGAGAATGAACGCGTACGCGGTTGTGTGTTGAATATTTTATATTTATTCATTACACAATAGTCGCGTTTCAGTAATTCTCGTAGCGCATTTCGTGTACCGTATTGTAATCGTGAGGCTGAATCGGCATTAATACATCAAAGCACATAATGTATCGCGGTCTAAGTGGAGCATTAAACATGAGTGATTTTCCTGGATGAAAACGAAAAAATTTCTCATTGGTACAGTGGTAAATTTCTCATTCGCTATACATTCGTTATACATTCAATAATCGTATAATACATTTTGTATCATACATTTCGACTGGTTATTGAAAAACAATTTGGATTGAAATAATTAACCACTTTGTTATTTTTGTGTTTTAAAAGATTTTTATCAGCATTTTTTACGCTACACCTATTGTGAAAACAAGTTTTATACACATTTAAGAACTTTATTCTAAGTAATAATTTTTCAAATTATTATGTAATTTTTAAAGTGAAAATATGAGTACCTAATACATATTTATTGTTCCAAAGAGATTTCCCAACAAGGGTAAAACTTTGAAATGTATACGATTAATCTAACTTTCTTCGTGCGCCTCAGTATTTGATCAAATATCGACCATAGAGATACTCAATATTAGATACGTGGATACGTCAATTCAATGAGCCGAACCGCCCTCAATGTACGACGTATCGAATTCCGTTCGCGAAAAATTCACTTCCGTATCGTCGAAACCGAATATCTCGTTATCGTCGTTTCATCGACGAAACGACTGGCATCATTCGCGAGCTCCGAATAGGGTGGGAGGGCAGTCGAAGAAGGGGGTAGAAAATGCGTAGAGGATTTTGCAAGTGAAGCAGGATGAAGACGAGTGGACAAAGGGATCTTTTAGGCAAATGAAGGACGAGGGAACGATACCGAAAGGGAGGCCCTGCGGCAAAAGAGAAATGGGATAGGCGATCAGTAGGGGGGAAGGCGAAGAGGAGCTCGATGGCCATACCGCGTGCTTACATTTTTCAGACCGTAAATAAAGCGTACATTCCCTCGCTCACCAGTATCTCTCGAAAGCGATCCACTAGTGCCTCTTGAGAGAAATTAATGTGGTTCTCAAATAAATAAATCCGTCGTGACCGCTATAATGTGGCTGCGCAAGTTTCAGCAATTGTGGATCTATTTATAATCTCGTCATGATGGATAAATTTAATTAATATAACGATTTCTTATCAATTTTATAAAATAAAATGTTGATGTTGGAATTTTGAGTCATGAAAAAGATTTATAAAATAAACAAAACTGAACCAATAATCAATGGAATAATCAGATATACATTCAGATTGCTTTGATATGTTTTTTTATTCTGGGAATACAAAATATTTAAATCAGTAAATTTTAGTGGCAGCTTTAGACCATTTTATTAACGGTTTGATCTCCGTATGTGATTTCGCACATTGCAACCGTATAGACGCCTTACAATCATTAATGCATCTTCCAATAATTGCCGCATACGCAATTATGTATAGAGTGTACGCAGTTAAGCTGTACACAACTCAAACAAATGCAATCGCTAATAACGCAGCTGGAGTATGCTTATATCTGACGCATATAGTATCTACACCGGTAATAGCTGTTCCATCGATATCGCTGTTTCTGGTAATTGCAATTCGAAAGCGGATGCCAAAGCTCGCCGGTAATGCTCATGGTAACGCAAGTGTATCGGTGAACTGAAGAAGCATTGTTGCGGTTCACACGGAAGAGCCCGGAGACATCGTGAGTAGACAACGCGGAGCATACAGAGGCCGAGTGTGGTGATGGATGGCCTTGTGGCCTCAGGCACCATTAACACCCCGTTGGAGCAGTGAAACACGAGGCGGAAGGGCCCAGACTGAAAGCTATACTCGACTGCACCGTGGAAAATCTGGCTCTTTGTTTCCTCACGGAACGCTTCGCGCAAGAAACCACGGCTGGTTCTTGCGCTAACATGAGGGTCGAGTCGAAGTTGATCGGCTCAAGTACGACTAATCGATACCGTCGACGCCAGGAAACCGTCGTGTGTGTAATCGAGAAAGTGATTCTTGTCGCTCTCAAGTGCTTTCGTAAAATTTCTTTTAGTTAATTTTGTCCGAGTTTATTATTTAGTACAGAATGTATGCGTCGTTTGCACTGTAGCATCAAACGAGAAGTGAGAGAAGAATGGGAAAATTTACCGGGTAGATTAATGAGAAAATTACTTTGAAAGAATGTCAGAAACAGGAAAGCGTTTCTGTGGCGTGAAACAAGTAATATTTTGCATAAAACTGTATAATACTCTATTGAATGAGATGGGATAAAAACAATGAAAACTCATCAAGTTAGTAAATTAATGCGCACATAATGCGAGTCCCGGCATTAAATTTTCCAGAAAATTTCATTTTGTCCTCGCAATATCTCTTTTCTTTTCTGTTTTTGTAAAACGATTATAAAGTAGTTAAAGCTTTTGTCAGGGAAACATATAAAATTATTTACTTACAGATAAAATGTGGAAAAATGATGCATACGAGAGAGATAATACAATGAAATAAACATCGACTGCGCTGCCAACCGTTTCTCAATTTTAATCATCCGACGTTTTAATAAATTGAAATAATAAACAGTTGGAGTTGCATTATCATTATATGTTAAATGTTGTGCGTTTGTACGTTTGTACATTTAATCTTTTAATTCCAGGCTGAAAGAATATTATCGAGTGCCATATTTGTAAAACCATGCTGTTTCTGAACAAAATAATTTATATCTTTATTACAATAGTCGGAAATTTATTCTTTTATTATTTTTACAGTTTTTATATTCGAAAAACATATTACATATTACATATTACATATTTACGATTATCATATTTCTCGCTATTTAGTGGAGCAAACTTGAGGTACAAGAACAGGGAAAATTTGTTGACTGCCATTCTGCTCGAGTAATTATCTTTGGACACAGGCAATAAATAATCATTGTTTGATGTTTCATCCGGTCTACCATAACAGTCATCGTTTTTGTTCGAAGCGAGCCCGAATGTCTATTCTTCATCGCCCACTTACGTAGTCCTGTGCTTGAGATATAAGAACAGCTCGTTCGGCCGATGACACGCATAAACATCGTGAACGTTTGTAACAACCCGGAAAAATAAAAAGACTTAAATTGATGCTCAACATAACATTGACTACATCACTAATGAGCCATCATTAGGGTTCAATGGCGTGACAGGTCCCCAAAACACAGCGCGGTGGTTTATAAGACGGCGCAGAACGAGAGACCCTTGTTTTCTATAGTTTGTATTGTATATGTTTGAGCGCTTACCTGCCGTTGTGATTTCGGTTTCTACCGGTCTACCGAACTGCTACATCGAAGCTTGACTTAACCACGCGGTGGTCGGACCAGCTCGCTGGTACTGACGGCTTAATTAATTCAGAGCGAGAAACACGTGCGCGAGATAGAGACGAAACTTCAGTGTAACCCAGATACTGTTTGGACCTAGCTCAACGCGCGACTAACAAATTGCGTTTGCGTGAAAGGTAAGACGAGACTGGACCGTAATTCCGCTAACTCAAGCGAACACAATGGTGTGTTTTTGGTCAAAATCTTAGAGATTTATTGTGATCTAGTCGGTATGTATAATGAATGTTTGGTATTAACGAGGGAGATAATAAGTTGTTATAATACGAATGTATTGATGAATCAATGAGTCAGATTAATCGAGAAATGTATTATTAAAATTAAGTTTCGAGTAAACGACAAATGATAATATATGTATAGTATAATATGTGATCAATAATGAATTTTTATAAGGTATTATAAGTGATTATCATGCTTTTCTAGTTAGACATGATATAATAATGTATTATTTCAATGTGTCTTAATCGCATTCAAAAGCGACGAGGAGGATAACCGTAACGAGTATTAATTTGTATCGTAACAGAAGCCGTTTGGAGACCGAGTTACGATGAAATTCGGGACAGACGTTTCTGGTTTAACGACTCATCCTGAAAACAAGAATTCAGCATCTCTTCCTCCGGATTCCACGTCGTGATTTTGGTGTGGTGTAAAGGACGCCACCGAAATCTGACATAGCCACGTGTTTGGATGCTGCGCGTTTGTACTGACGGCTTAATTAAGTCAGAGTGAGAAACACGTGTCGGGGACAGAGAGGGAACTCATCCCAGGGACGTTGCATGGTACTCCTCTCTGGCGCCTCTACATTCTCTACACTCTCACGCCTCCGTTCAACACTCAGGAAAATCGGAGAGAAAGAGAGAGAGAGTAGACGTAGCAAAGGGAAGGAGTCAAATATTTATAGACTCCTGTCTATGTTTGGCAATTTATGTATATGTTCTAGGCGCCTTCTATGAAAAAATAGAAGTAAAGTATGTTATACGTGTTTTATCCTCTTTAACTGCACGAAGAGGCTAGAGAGAAGAAGTTTTCTGCGCAGAAAACTTCATATCTTTGATCTAAAATAATGAATTTATTTATTAACTAAAATAAAATTGCTTGTATAGTGGGAACTCTTCACATTTTTAATTAAAAATTAATTAGAGAACTATTAGAAAAATATCTTTATAATATAATTATTATTTATTATTAAATATATAATAGAGATACTATGCTATTGTAAGAAAAAAAATTATTTTTTTAAATCTTGAAAATATTTTAAGAATGTAGTTGAGTGCACACGAGTTTTGACGAAATAGATTGACACTTATTAAATTTTACTAAAATTCATGCTGTTGAATGTTTCTATACGCATTATATTGATAATGATAATAACAAATAATTACTTATATAATAATGTTTTATGTCAAATAAAATCTGAATTTAATATTAATTTATATAATGCATATTAATATATCTGTAATTGGGAAAAATTAAATTAATTCAACGAGTAGTAACTTTTCAGAAGACTTCATTTTCTGGTTATGCAGAGTGAGAAGTTTATACGTTGCAGAAAATGGGATGCTTATCAGATTTTAAAAATTGTCGCAGTCAGTCTACAAAACTCTGCCGAGTTCGATGAGTTTGTCTGTTACACGGTCGACCTGTTGAAATTTTAATCAAACTTTCAAATGAGGTTTCGTGGTAAACTCGGCACATAAGCCATCAAGAGTGTTACATTCTTGCATTATGTTTTCCATGTCTCCTGAATAGATCGTGTAAAAAATATTATAACACAACTATGTTTCAGTATACTCACGAGAAATACAATATATTTCATTCCAAATTGTTTTGTAACATATATTGAAGTAGCTTTTGTTGTTATTGTATTTTTTTAGCGTGCAATTTTTAAAGAACAAAAGCAATCAATCATACGAGTGAAAATTCGGATTTTAAAGGTTTTAGTTTCTGTACGGTAAGAGAAAACTTTTTATTAAATAACTCGTTTATATATATATATATATATACACACACACACACACACACACACACCTTTATTTTCGTGGAATTTTATTTTCTTATGAAAACGATACACAGAAATGGCACGTGTTCTTATTCCATTGGGGATTCTTTAGTATTTTAACTTCTGTCTTTTCTTCCCTGTTACGCGAATATAAGAAAAATTATTAGCTGTTTGTTAGGGGTGTGTGTCTTCCGCTAAATAAATAATACGCGGGTCGTTATTTCCCAACATGCAAGCGACCAATCGATGACATCCCATTCCGTCATCCGGGAAGGCTGATGTATACGTTCCCCTTATCTGACGGTCTCCCGGGACATTACATAAGACCCGTATCACCCCCTCATCCAAACAAGAAAGTTCCATAGAAGAAAATCGATTTCAAATCAGGACATTTGCACTACGTCACACGCTCAGTGAATGATAACAAGTCGAATATAGACAGCACATTGGCCCACATCTTTAACTATTTATTGCTTGTAAAAGAAATTATGTTAAGTGCATGGAGACTAAATTTGCAGTAAATTTGAGGCACATAACTAATTACGTTACCAAAATATAGATAATAATATCTTACAACAGTAAAGGTTGTTTCTGTATGTGTCTCTTCGGTACAATACACACGTATTTGCGAGCACTTACGAGATGCGGAGTTGGAGTGGGATGAGCTATTCCGGTAACGCTAGATTTTGCGCTACCCTTCCGCGTAAAGCCCATCGATGATAATCTGCCAACAGCGAACGTGCAAAATCGTCGTCGGCAAGTCGTCGCTTCGCGGCCATTTCCCGGGGAATCAATTAACAGTGCCGCAGCGAATTGGCAACGCGCCTAGCAATTATCGCGTCCCGCCACTTCATGGTGGGCGCGACTACGACGACGAACCAAAATTTCGTGTCGTCGGCGAACCCAAAGTTGACGTGACTGCATGCACCGGTGCTGCAACTATACTGATTTACTGATGCATGTTTTGAGAAACATCTTTTTATTTTCCGTGAATTTTTATAAAGAGGATATGATCAGGAATAATTTTGTATCACTTATTATTCTCTAGCATATTAATATTTTTGGATAATGTTAATGTTAGACTTAAAAATCTTCAGAAAGCGCATAAATGATATTAAAAGGAGCATGTGTATTCTTCTATATTCTACATAATCTATAATTGAAAAAAACTAATTTTTTTGTTGAGATAAAATCGAGTCAATTTATCTTTTCGATATTTCTTAGTATTCAAAATTTAATTTAAGTTTCGTTAGTTTTCATGGTTGGATTTTTATTTACGGAAATTTTTTTGTCTCTAGCAATCGTTTTTCATTGTGTGTTCCTTTCTCTCTCGCATATGCATTTATATTAGCTCAATTTTTATCTCTTCCAATCGTACAACAAATAAAATCTTTGGAAAATTAGTTTGGGAAAACAATGAAAGGATCAAATTTTCAGAGCCATGGATTTTTCATTAAATTCATATTAAATTTCTCATCCAGACGGAGAAAAAGCAGACGGGAAACTGATTATACCTGATAATTAGAGATATTCCAGCTGCGAGAGCAAGTGGTAGTTCCGCTCACAACCGTGTTGAGTATCTCGAATCGTTCTAGCTCGACTCCCAAGAGGTGCTAAAATATGCGTACGCGTTCGCGAAGCCTCCATTCTGTAGCACGATGCTACACACCGATGGGGAGCCTAATGAATTATATGAATTTAATGAGCCAAACGTGGCGCCGACAGCGCACCGTGTAATCTGATTTTTATTTTTACCTTTGAATATGTACCTACGAGAAATGGATGTGAAGGTCCGTATCTTCACATACATACGATATACCGATGTGGACGGGGATGATAAAACGGTAGACGTCTGCTTGATAGCTTAATGAAATTATTGTGATTGTTTCGCTGCTGCGAGCAACGCACGTACCGTCTGTTTCCTCTTAATTGCATTTACTATTTCGTTCTATTTCCGTATTCTACTTGTTACCAGCTACTATAACGCCGTTAGTGAAAATAGCAGTGTTATTATAATGTGTTCTTAATCGATATTTATCTTCTTATCTTTTTAACATTTTTTCTATTCGCATCTTGTATTATTATGAGGTATGTCCTACAAGATGTAACATTGGCTCGTTAAGTCTTTCGACAATGTTTTCTGAGAAGTTTCGCATAATAGTACTTTCAAGATATACTATGTAATCTAAACAGGTATCCGGTTTCGATTAAGCGAATGGAATATCGGACAATCCAGTGTACAGTTCGCTGACGCGAGACGCCGGATTGCCAGCCGCCAATTAATAATAACGAGAGGATGTTACGGCATTACGTGAAATGATCGCTTTTAACCGGACTCCCGTCATGGTGGAACCATATCATCGTCAAGGCCATTAATCCGGCCCCTTTCCTCGCCCGATTGCAATTTCGTACGGCGGCCTTGCGGCGGCGCGACAGAGCGGGACGCACGGATTTTCATCTCCGTCGATTTAATTAAGCAAATCTCGTTTGGTTTTTCGAAAGGGCACTTTTAACATCGCAGTAGCTTTTTGCCGGGAACGCATATTCAGCTGGGTATGGATCAATGAGCGATTTAACGGTCGCTAATTAGATATATTTCGATCGTTACGGATCGATTAGTAATTAACGTGCGCTCCCTAATTGATGTCACTAAAACGATACTGGAAATCGGTGAATGAACGCTTAATGACCATCAGTTGAAAGCTGAGAATTACAAGTTAAATATTGGCAATCACATAACGTAGTCAAAATATACAAATATATTACGATTAGTTAAAATATATATGATCTTAGTATATTAACCATATTAAATTTTAAAAACTCAAGTTTTATTATTTAAAAATGTATTTTCTTCTAAACGTAACTAAAATCATAATTCAGCATATTACTTGCACTTGCATTTTTGATTGTAGACGTAATATTGTAAAAAAAAAATATATATTTTTATTAGGAACACAATCAGCAAAACGATTAAACGATCGTGCATACCCAACTTTCTTTGCTGATCGCAAAAACTCTTGTGAGCGTTTCAACGACAGTACTTGAAAATAATAATAATGACATTTCAGCACACACTGATGACATAATGATAGTCGCCGACATCCTCGAAGATAACGCTTGTTAATTACGAATACCGCTTTTTACGAGTACATTTCGTTTAGATGCTTCTGCGATTTCCCATTGAGATCGAATGCGCGCATTTCGGCTCGCGCTTCTATTTGCAAAAGCGGCAGAAACAAACGAACGAACGCACACCGTGCCTAGCTGAATAATTAGTACGCTGAAAATGAAAGTCGTTCGGCGATATTTGCCGGCGGGCTTGATCAATCCCTCTCTCTCTCTTCTACCCACCAGGCAAACCTGTACACCACCAACCTCCTGCACCCTGTTGTAGAACGGTGGCACGATCACTGCTAACTCCCTCCGAAGCCCCGTCGACCCGTCGACCCCGCGAGGCTCACAATTTCGGCTTTATCGCAATTTCATTGGACCCTTTTCATTGGCGGAGCGTGAATAATCCGGTTAAACGACGGGCGTGCTTTCCAATCGGTCGACGCTCGCGATTTCGATATTCGATGGATCGCGCGACACCGGCCGACTCGTTATCGTTGGAATTTCATCGGCGCGTATGACGAGTCGGCGATCGTTTATTCTTGTAATTACACGATATGCAAGCGCTTTAGATAATGAAATGTCCGTCGTAGTGAAACAGGACGCCGCGCCGTACCGCTCTCGTGATCGTGCGATCGAGAGGGATCGATAACGAAACGCGTTGGCGAATACGATCAGCCGCGAAACGCGCGAGGGAAAAAGAACGACAGATAAGACGAACGAATCGAACTCATGGTCAGTTAAAAGCCGGATTATCGCGAGCGGGTTGGGTACCTCGTTACGATTTAAGACGTACGATCGACGTATCGTTAAACACCGGAAATAGTGGCGTGATGCAACTGATGCAACTGAGAGATTATGTCCAGTTTGAAAGTCTTTCGTGGAGAGATAACCTGAAGTTCGAGAATGAGGAGTCATTGGTATAAATGGCTGATGATTTAAATGCCTCGTGTCTCTATCGCTTCGTTGATTTCGTTTATTTCTATTGCTTATTGACAACTCATTCGTGCGAAGTAAATTATGCGATATCGTGAGATAAGATCATACCAAGTCACAGAAGTTGTCTCATTTGTCATTGCGGCTTCCACTAAATAACTCGTTGGTTCGATTTTCAATCAATCGGAATCTAGGATAACTGGTTGCATCGCAGAGGAAGCAGGTGTATATTAAACGTATCGATTCCGTAGGAAATTTGTAGAATAATCGCATCATTAGCGCTAACTTGCTAACTTCCGCAAATATCATCTGTTGTAATAACGGTCCCTTACATACTTCGCATCTGCAAAATGAATTGTCATGTTGATATTTTCAATGAGACATCAATTATCAAACCCTTTCATCCGTTACGATAAATAACATTAATCATTATTGAACATGTTGCCAATTTAAATTTCCAATTTATCCGGAGAATCGATATTTCACAAAACTAATTTAAATATAATATTATCCGAATATAATAAATATAAATAAATAATATATATGCAAATGTAATTTAAATATAATCTTGTGAATTTAAAAATGGCTCTTTTGTATATCCATGAATAAGAAATTGAAGGTTCAAGTAAAGAAAAATTTATTTTATAGAATACATTGTTAAGTTTCGAATTGCTTCTTTCTCTTTCAAAGAAAGCGTAAGAAATCGTATTCGTAGGTGTTAACAGATGACAGGAATAATAGAGTAATGTAACACCACAAATGTAATTAAAATTAGAAAAGCGTTTCTGTAACCCAATGTAGCAGCAAGTTGAAATAAAACGACTCTTTTATAGCATCGTATAATGAAGTAGAAGCGGATTAAAAGAAAAAGATCTAAATAAAATAAATTCTAGTTGGATCGTCGCAGTTCTCGCGCAATTTTCAGCGATCCGGACACTGGAGATATCTATCGCTCGGTAAATGGACTGCGAATATATGTGCTTATGTCAATTCCGTTATCTGTTATCATATCGTATGTCTATGAAAAGCTTGTGCGCGCCAAGGAAAGACACGCGTCAAACGTGTCTGATTTCGTGATTCAATTGCGCTCTCATTGCGAGTCTCCTTAGATATGGCGAAGGTGTGTTCGAACTGCAAATAAAGATAGCATTCGGTAGATGTTTCTAGGAACACCCGATCTTATCCCATTTACGCGACATTCCTAATTGCATCACCATCGTCGCTCCATGTGTCCCAGTAATATGCGTTTGGCGAGGTGAGAAGCTTACACTCGCTCGGATCGCTCGGCACGATCACCCACCCGTTTAAATTACGTTCCCGTCGAAAGACACGGCTGCGCTTAACAGCGTTTCTGCGAGAACATCGCACAGCCGGATCGGCCATAAAACACCGCATTAAATTTATCTGATATTGGCTCGCGTATTACTGTTATTCGACTTTCAACTTGAACGACTAAAAACGCATAAAAGATGTTACAACCGTCGTGTATATGCGAGTTATCATAATCGCAATATTCAATTAAGCAAGAAATGCGACTCTTATCATTCACATGCTATTTCATATAATTCTAAAAGAAATAATTGTGGAATAATTATGGAAATCCCGATATGATATATTCATCTTTTTTGTATTCTTATTCAGAATTAAATTTTTTAAATGGAGTGTATTAATTCTAAATATTCAATTTCGTTTAAATATAACGATTATATAAAAAAATATATATTTTAAGTTATGAATAATTTTTTATTTAAGAAACGTAGGTTCCATATTGACTGAAGTAATTGTAACTTTCAATTAGAATGCGAAGAACATACACACTTTATTACACATATTTGCGTTCGTTCATTTAGATTTCATAGAATATAATATGTAGGAAACATCTTACTTATTTGTGAAATCCAAGTACACTGATCTAATGCAACATATCGCTAGATCGTTGCTAAATTGCTCATTTCGACAACCATAACAGTATCGTCGAAAGAATCTATATCAGCTATGTCCCACCCAAAATCGTTACCGGGCCAATAAAATACTAGGAATGTGAAGTGAGCCGCAATACAATAAATAAATTTAAATTCTATGAATGTTGTAAATAGTTTAATCTAAAAAATAGCCATGAAAACTGTATTACGTTGTTAAACAGTTATAGCCAATATACATAGATGTTCAATTATATAAAATATATTATAATTTTTGTTAAATTTTTTAATGCGTAAAAAAAGTATCTATGTAAAATCTATAAGGGCCACACAAAAGGAACAACTGGGCCGTATGCGGCCCACGAGCCGCGGGTTGGACATAGCTGATCTATACTTTACATTCAATCGTGAGAACTTTGTAATATTCTTCGCTAGTCATTATCGGACAGTAATAGGACGTTACAACTCATGCATTATGGCGCATTAATGCCACATACATAAAAAAAAAAAGAAAGAAATAAATTGTGAAGAGCGAAAGAGAAAAACAGCGCCATAAGATTGCACTGTCGTGGATTTTACTAGAGTCGCGGTAAATCCGATGACTTTTTCCCGTGTGTTTAAAGCGACCGCACGTTAACCGCACTCGAGCAACCACGCTCATTTATGTTGCGGTTACACGGAACGGCTCCGGCAAATCGTTCGTACCGCGATCTCGGGCGTGGATCTTCCTTCTGGACGTTTCACGGTCGAGAAACGGGAATAGAGGCGTATTACAGTACGAGTGCAGCGATAAAGTGCCTATATTCTAGATTGGTCCACTACGGCTGTAAAAAAGAAAGGGGGACGGCCATTCGTCATGCTATCTTACGAGCTACCAACATCATTTAATTAATGTCCTATTACATTGTTACATTGAATTCTAAGACAGCTTACTAACGAGTTTCTCACGCTTTAATCTTGAATATTAAGAATCTCGAGCATTTTAAAAATCTTAGAACAAACAATTTTATCATAGCGAGATTAATTTAAAGTTAAATTGGAGGAATTATAAAATTTTGTAATTTATTTGCATCTTTTTAGAATAATTTTTCTTAAAACTTAATTTTAAATATTCTGATTCAAGAAATAATAATTAATTAAAACTTAATTGAAATTGAACTTATTATATAATTCTAACTAGCGTGAAGAACAAAGTTCTTTAAACTTTTCTCGCCTTGCTTACGGAAATCGGCGTTTTGTTTCGACCTGCCGCAACGAGTCAAATCGACTGGCTCAAGGAGAAACTACATAGCCCTCGTAAAGCGCTTTTCACCCGACCCAGCTTATATCGCGAAAGTTTCGACCGAACTCTCTTTAACCTACATACGTGTGGCGTATCATCTGCGGAGCTTTCTAAGTAGAGAAACAAGCAAGTTTCTCGGGATCTCTTTGCTCGCCTCCGTATTTCTGAAAATACAAATTTCTACGACTGCGTATAAAATTTCTTGCTTACGAAGACGAAGGAAGTATAATGCCAAGAAAACGCATAAATTTTTAAAATATTTTATTTCGCTCGCTCAGTTTTTATTAGACTTTTTATATATTCGGACGCAATGCTGCAACTTAAAAAATATTTGAATATATATATTTTTTTTACTATACTTTCTTCCGCATAAACGACGATTAACTAAACGCAAGCGTTTTCAGTGTCTGTGAAAACGCTAAGAAATGATTGCTCCCTAAGCCGGCCTCGAGATACACGAAATCAGGGAAGTAGACGCGTTTCAACTCGCGTGATAAATCTTTATTATTTATATACATCACAGTTGTGCGGGATGAAATCCAGGTATACCAGCGGTTTGCTTCAGTAAATCCGCGTAAGGCCGTTCGCTCTCGCGAGGATCTTCGTATGACGAAGACGAAGTCATTTCTCGATTTGCCGAGGCACGTCGCGTGCTCGGTTGGATTTCGCTTCAGCTCCGGCAACATATCAAGAGCCCGAGAGAGGCGTAAAGCGGAACGGTGTGAACGCGAAGCTTCGCGGAGGATCACGAGTTGAATCGCGGCGCTTCCGTGCCGCGAAAACAACGCGGCTGTGCACGGTTTACCAGCGCGCGTACACCGCACCGCCGCCACCTCGTCCGTCCCGCGCCGCCGCCTCGCGTTAACCGAACAAGCTCACGTCGTTTATGAATAATGATAATGGCCCGTTTATCCTCGCGGGAACAATAGACGAGTTATGCGCCATCGCTTCACGTGGGTGGAGCAGACTCTCGAAAAGATAACGGATGCGTAAGCGTGTCTTCATCGCCCGGCCGGCACTTTCGACGGTGCTTAATTAAGGCCGCCGTGGTTTTACTGCAAAGCAAATGCAAATGAATCGCATCGCTCTTATTTTTTTCCTCCTCGCGAAACACACCGACTCCGGGCTGCAAGCTACGTTTTGTTGGAGCTAAACGCGTTACTCGCGGTCGAACGAGCGTACATTATGACCCACGCATGTACGGAACAAAGACTATGAGGCTAATATGCAATTTATGGATGTAGCGCGTTATCGCGAATGAGATTGACCCTGTGAACGATCACTCCATAAACAGTGCGTTTATTAAAGTAATATTTTTGTTCGTTATCCGTTATATCTACTTAATGAAATATTTAGATATTTAGGATATTTCCGCACACAATTAATTAATTATGCAGTTACAAAAAGTACGACATAGAGAATGCGAAATACGTGATATCTTAAAATGGATCATCGGTCCTCCAAATATCACTTGCATTCATGCAGGGAAAATGCTGATGCCGTGAGAACTCTGCAAGCGTTCGCACACTTCATCGAATATCGAGACTGATTGGCTACCTTCAACGTTGCAAAGGCAGCGAATTACTATCAAAAACCTGAAGAGGAGAATTTTTATGCAGTAGCTGAAAGCTCCTTGATGCACGCGCACTTCATATTTTTAGCGATCGGCAAAATGAAGCAAGATTTTCGATTAACAAACGGCGATGGATCTGCACAACGCTTATGCGGCAAAAAGTAATTTATCAGCCGTCGCCCATTATAAACCGCTTTCAGGAGGCTCACGTGATTCCAAATATCCAACGATTCGGTAAATCGTAATAACAAGCGGCAATTAATCATCGGTGTTTTAACTATCGATGAAAGCAACCCCTGCTCAAACACGTGGACCGTTAAACGTAGAACAGAAACTCACGTTAATAATCGTCAGCGGGGCGAGTGGATTTTCTGTCTCGTGAAACCAAAGCATGGATAGATCGGACCGATCCGAATGGGTGATGAGGCAAACAGGAGAGACAAGCGCGGATAATTGTCCGTCGAACTGCACTTCATAGGTAACCGAATCGCTGTCCTTCATGCCGTAAACACATTTAACGGACATATCGCTTTGGAAGCGTGAGACTGGAACCCAGATCTCCCGCAGGGTCGTCTATGTCACAGGATAAATTACGTACATCACGGTAAACTCCATTTTGTACGAAAATCGAATCTGTCTTGGTGATTAAATCATTCTTTAAAATTATTAGCCAACATGCTATGAATGGATTGTGCTCGCATTGAATCAGTTACAAAAAATTACGTTTGCTGCTTGAAAAAAAACTTAACGACATAGAAATAATATTTTAAGAAAAATTGCAATTTAACAAAAATTAAAGTAAGTAAAATACATTTTACATAAAAGACTTATTTCGTCCAAAAAAATATTTCATAAAATTGTTTTTACAATCTACTTTAAAGATTAATTTACGTTTAGTTTTTGTTTTAAATATTGTCTCTTTTTATATTCGTTATATCATTTTTAATAAACAAAAAATGTCAAGGCGTAATATAAGAATGCTTTCTTTGCATTATGTATTCACAGAGCTATGTCACTTCCTGTTACCACGATCGATAAGCCTTGTCTCTATTTTCCAGTCAGTCGCAACTCACGAAGCTATTTAAGAAACGCGACAAGCTGGCTTGTCTGCCTCTCTCAAAAGCGATGCTACGATACTCGTACGCGAGCATCTGCATTTTGCATGCTCACGTCCTCGCTAATTTATTCCGAAATTATCTCGCATCGGCGGTTCATCATCCGCGAGGCGATACGCGTCGTGCGTCTTGTCTGGAACTTAGGGGCCACAACTAAATTGCTAGTCCCACGTGACATTCTTGTTGCCTCAAGTGCTTCATCTTGCCTACGACTGCGGCGGTATGCCGCGATCCTGCGGCGAACCGAGGGGCTCTATACTTAGACGTTCTGCTCTAAACACTTGGCCCTGTTCCCGAAAGACCGGAAAAATATATGGTTCCGTCAAAACACGGGCCGGGCTTAGCAACCACAGAAGTGACGTATGTCAGGTACCGTGTCGTAGGTGGGATTCGAGATATATACCGACGGCACAATATTATTTCGTCCACGTGAATTTGTGAAATTTTGTGCGCTTCTTCTGTCTTTGCCAGCATATTGCCTCGTATGACTCTTTGTCGTAAAAGCTTGCATTCTATTTTTGTAATAAAGAAACAAAAGTAGCTAAGTAACAATCTTGTAGCCAAGAATAGAGGATTTGTACTTGTCCTTTTGTACTTGTCCGTTTCCTTAGTCGTTTATTATTACACGCGAATTCAAAATAACTTCTCTCTCACTTAATGTATATAATTATAGTATAATTATAGTATAATTATAGTAATGTATATAATTATAGTACTCTCAAAAATATCCATAAAATATATAAAATTTGATATAATTATTTTACTAATTGTATTTAAAACTTTAACGTAGTAAATTTTGAATCCGTTTTTCCAATAATATAATGCGGAAAGTTCCTTCATACGTTCCATAAAAGACCGCGAGCATATGAAATCTGATTTATCTAGCCGTTTCTCATTGTTGTCGGGACATAAATGTACGAGAAATTGTGGCCAATAAAATGACTAATAGAGCCTGTTGCGCTGCAGTTTCTATCCGTGGCTGGTGTCGTTACTTCTTCTCATACTTACGCGAACATTGTCTTTAATGATACCGTCTCGAAGGCAACCGTTTTAACGATACGAGGTCGTTCGCGCAATGAACGCAGTCGGCGAATTCGATAAATGCAAACCAAACGATCAGCAATGACACGGCAATGACATCGAGAATACGGTAGAGAGAAAAGAAGATCGCGACGAATAAACGGAGAAACGCCGCAAATACGGCGCTTGCAATGTAAACTTTATAATGCGAACGTGTATTGGAATGGCGGAATGGAACTTGCAAATTACTGGCCGTAAAAGACCCCCGCGGTTGCTCTCGGAATAATGATAACGGCGAAATTGTAAACTCATTGACGACCCTTAATTAAATGGATGAAGCGGTCCAGAGGTGGTCGTATCGCGCGTTATATCCTGAAGTAGATCCTCTATAATTGCGACACTTAAGTGTTATCCTCGTCCATGCCGGTCCATAAAGTTATCGGCTACGGTAATTCGTCGATTAATTCAAATCGTCTACTCTAAGGCACGGATTGCATTCTGCCATCAACAATAATTAGATGACTTGATTGCGGTCTCCTATATTCAATCGTGATACTTGAAGATGCAACGACCACTACTTTACAGTTATAACTATTGTAAAACCTAAAATACTGACTTTTACCGACTGTAATATCCACCATATTTTCAACATTAATCTCTTCATATTTTCCAACATTATCATTACGTTTCTTCAATGTTAACATTAAAAACTAGCTAGCAGATTAAATTTATATTGCTATTTCTGGCCTTCTGTTTATCTCTCTCTCTCTCTCTCTTCGAATGTAGAACAAACTTTTAGCACGTGTTTTAAAATGCACGTTTGCATTTTGTCTTTCTTTTCTCACACGTATCAAAAACATACATTATGTTACTAGGAAAATGTCAATTTTTTTACTGGTGGTTGGAGCAAAATTATAACTTGCTACTACGAGGGGTTTAAAAATCAGAGAATGGAGTCGCGAGGGCAATAGCCTCGTTCCATTGATCGATTGATCTAGTAAGTTACCATTAGGTAGTGACGCGTGGACCCTATACCTTGTAAGGGAGTAGCGTAATCGAGTTTGTTTGTAATTCTAAGCTGGGAAGCCCCGACGCAATACCGCACATTGCGGTGGCGGCGACTGACATTAGCAGACGTTGACATGTAGGTGCCATTGTACAATGTGGATGCCATTGCGGAGGCGCCGCGAATATCGGAATGTTCCGCAATGTTCGTAGGCACAATGTTACAGATGCTGTCACCGTTTTAATCAACATATTGTATCGATATATTTTTTTTTTAATTCCATATCTACATCATAGTATAACATACATGTAGCGTTAAAATATTTGTTACGTTGTTTCTGTGGTTTCTAAAAAACAGAATGTATAATATACACACATAATATACACACATATACAACAGAGCAATAAATATATCTATCATGTATACTTCGATTAAAATATTTTCAAAATAAATATGTAAATGTATCAGAAAGTTTTGCGATACTTATATTCAAAAGAAGCTTAAAGTACTCATAAGATAAAAGCTTCTTTTATTTTGTAAGGTTTCTTCAACTCATCGCGTACAATATGAGATTGAATGTTACAGTGATCGATATAGATATATTACAGATGCAAGAGGAAAGAAATAAATATATCGTACAAATATATCATATAAATATAAGCGAGTAAATTCTTTAAAACAGCACTATATAGAGCACTAGAAGCACAGATATCGCAAAAATAATAGCATAATGTTTTATAATTTAATAATTTAATAATTATACGTATATACGTCTATGTACTGATCGGCTGTAATCAGGACAATTGAATTAACGTGCTGCACATTCAGGGCTGTATCTTGCAGTTGAGAACGCGAGAGATTTCCCAGCAGGCCGGTTGAACTACAACGTTACCATCGTCCAGTTCGTCCGTTAGTAACTAAACGGAAAACTTTATTACGCTGTTCGAAATATAAAAGACATGACAAATCAATTAAAAAAAAACAACAAATCAATTTAAAAGTAAACCCAATTATAAAGAAGACTGTTACGAATATTCATTTCGTGAATATCAATTCTGAAACGTACACGTTTACCTTTCAATCTGGTTTGCATTGAAAATTCAAACGGTCCTTGATGGAAAATATTTTCTCTCTTTATTATCTGCATGTTTAATACTGTCATGACCTGTCACACAATTTGTATTGTAATAGAAATCATACAGAACGTTTAAATTTAATCGGAAGTCGCGCTACATTTATGTTCATAATTTATTATGTGTGTTGGAATGTATGGATGCCAATTTTGCGGGATTTAGACGGGATTTGCGAGGGTATGCATCCGAAAGCCGGGACGAATAAAAATCATCGAAACCGCGCTCGCGGCTCAACGCGTCATCGTGGTGTCATGCGCGCTCCACCGTCGAAAACGAGATTTATCCCTCGCATCGTTGACGCGCACCTGCGCAACGATGCACTTACCTGTGAATAAATTCGCGCCTCGCTAGCCTCACACGTACGCCTACTAGCCACTAGCCAGATAAAGCCGGAAATCCATTAATTGGAAAACGCTCGGTTCGTCGCTCGCTCGCGCCGGGCGTTTATCACCCGGTCGCCGAAATGCTTGGTCATTTGTTATTTACGTATAATTCGTGCTTGGTGTCTAGGTGGTATTATTCGGTCGGATCGACCGACGTTGCAATTAACGTGCGATCGATTATTTTTTTCAGCAGCCCACTAACATCCCGACTCGCAGATAAACAGAGCGTGGAGCGCGGAGCTACTAAACAAGTAGTTAAACGAGAGAGTGACCGCCAGCGTTTTTGTCGTGGGATTATTTTACATAAGTTGAAAGTTGCAATTTGTGCGTGGCGACCGATAAATTTTCTCGTTGATCGATCGAGCGGTCACGAAGTAATTGCGTTACAATTGCGCCTGCGTTGTTTTTTGTCATTCGATGAGCCGACGTGGAAAAACATTTAATGCGGGGAATGAGGTGATTGTATTATTCACACTTTTTCTCCGATGTCGCACGCTTAAATTTTGCGCGACGCATGCAAATTCTATCGTTCAAAATATAGCATGAGGGTTGGCTAACGAAACCTGTTTCCGTTTAACGGAAATACAGCGTTTACAGCGGTCTCAAATTGGTACATCAACATACATTAAGTGATATCATAAATATGATGTATAACGCTCATACATATATCTCGTGCGTGAACTACTAATTTCACTGCCGGGGAATAATTCCTCTCTGCACTCGCGCGCTTAACATATATGCTCCCAAAAATCCGTACCGCATTCCTCCACCCCGGATTCCGTGCTAAACGAGGTACACAAGCTTCACCATGTATGTATTTCACCTCGGCAGAGCCGGCGGGCGCTCTTCCAGTACGGCGCCATTCTCTTCCATCCGCCTAATTCTCGTCGGGCTGGAATGCCCCCGTAGGCACCCATAGGCTCAAATCCACTGCGGGCAATCCCGTTAATCTTTTTATCGTCGTCATTAACGCTCAACGTGGATGGTAGACGGCAGAAAAGAGCACGATGTTCGCCGATGAAGAGAAGTACTCAGGAGGAACAAGAACAGGAGAGGTAAAGAGATGGCTTACGTGGAACACGACGTCGGTTACTGAGATTAGGAGGAATTTTAAAGTGCCGAGTGCTCGAGGCTAAACGTCAAGTCCGCCTCTGGACTAAAGGAGAAGATCGAGGAAGAGATGAGAGAAGAAAAGAGAGAGAATGATACAGGGGAAGAGCCGAGAGAGATCAGAGAGGAAGGTGTGCGAAGAGACGGAGCGAAAGGAACGAGCCTCTTCGGTTACTTCCAGTAGTGCGCTTAGACGCCACTTGAACCATGTTGAGGATGAGAGAGAAGGAGAGGGGGGATATCGAGACAGGTATAGGGACCAGAAGAAGATCCGTGAGAGAAAATAGAGTGAGAGACCTAACGACGAAAGAACCGAGGAGAAGATGGGAGGAGTAGAAAAGAGAACGGTAAAGGGAGAAAGAAAAAGAGAGATAGGAAGAGAAGAGGACGCAGGAGATTAGCGGTAATTCGCTAAGGGGGAAGGGTACCCAGGCAACTCGAGCCAAAGACCAAAGACTGGTTCTCTCTGTTCCACGAAGGAGAGACAAGCGAAGCTCAAAATGAAGAGAATCTTTCGATCCTACAACCCGAAGTTACACTCTCCTCTAATCTGTTTCTAGGGCCGAATGCATCTTCTCTTGAAGATTCCCTCTTTAATTGAAAACAGCGTCTTCCACGAGTGACGTACGAGAGAATCAGAACGCCAGGTTTATATATCTAAAGCTAGTCTGAGTCTTCCTTAGATACAGCTTTCTCGAAATCGGCTTTTTGTATTGTATCGCATACTGGGACACATTCCGATCATATCCTGACACCGCGACGTAAAGCCGTAAAGTAACTTTCAACTAGTTTCCGATTGTTAATGCATACGCGACCTATTTTTGTTGATAAGCACAGAGTGTAAAACATAGGAAGCATTCTCAGCGTTGAAGAATGTATAGCCTGTAGAGCTCGCACACAAATCGATGGTGCGTATCATCTAAACTTTATTTACTATGTCTTCACTCTGGGACTTTCTACGATAATCACAAGACTTCTACGATTGATGTTAGATCTAGCGTTGAATTACAGGCCATAAGATATAATCATGGTGAAGATGCGTTCTAACAGAAATGCGGGACAAAGTTACGGGTCATTAGGTAACTGCGGTGTAAATTGCCATTCGTTTGCTTACGTACTGACTCAGTTTCCTCATTTGCACGAAGTAGAGAAATACCAATAGCCATTCTGGATGGCAAAGTGGAAAGCTTTATTTGTTTATCAGCGACCACGTTTCTCATTCGCGAGCTACCGTAAAAGAAGTTACCGTCGAGGTACGCTTCCGTGTTACTTGCGCGAGTCAATCGATCGCCTGGTTAAAGAGAGGAGGGATGCTTAAAGAAGAGAGGATTAAAGAAGAAATTCACGACGGAGATGACACGTAAATAAAATACATGTACGCTGATATTGAAAAGTTTTATGTACACTTTTGCGTAAATTGTACGCTTAATAAACGCTTTGTATTGTACAAATATTTTTGATATAAATCTCTCCTGTAAACATGTATTTTATGGTATGTTTCAACAACAATGTACTAATATTGTTTCGCTCATGCGTTTTATTTAATATCGCACGCTTGTATGGCTGCAAAGGCGATTATCTTACGCTATCGATCAGACTGCACGAGAGTCGATTGTTCAACAATCGGCTGAATATAAGCAACTTGAGGAATACTCAGTTCAAGAAGAAACTCGTGACGGTGCACCACGTCGAGAAGCTGAATCCTCTTTGGGTTCTTCCAGTCTTCTTGTACCTCATCGCGATCTCGCGATCGTGAGGTTGCATTAACAGTACCCCACGTTCACAGTAACCGAACGCTGTTTCTCGCTAAGAAACCCCAAGTGTCTTGACCCTGATGTATATGCGTGTGCATGTGTGCGTCTCTCGGTGTTTACGCACGCGTATACGGCTACGCAGACGCGCATATAAATGCGTTTAAGACCATATCTTACTAACACGATTAAACACGCCTGCCCCGTATAGGTATTCGCGCAGATTTACGTACATAGCGAAAGAGAGGAAAAAGGGAACAAATGAGAACAGCTATAAATACAGTCATTGAGCCGGCCATTGTGTTCCATCAGTTCCATGGACAGCGTACTGTGATTCGACGTTTTTGAAGTCATAATAAAGAAGAAAATTCAGTCCATCACAGAGACACCGCTATCATTGTTTCGAGTAACGCTACGCGTGAATTAATCATCAATTAATAACAAAGATAAAAATCAAGATTAAAGACATATTGTTCTGAGAAAAAAGTGTAGAGTAAAAAAAGTATTTCTTGATGCAATTTGATTTCTTGATTCATATACGGCGGTAACGGTCAAGCATATATTGTTAATTAAAAAAAAAAGTGATGTATGTTTAACTTAAAAACATATATATTTGAACTAAAAGAAATACTACCAACTGAACATATTTAATCATATTAACTTTTTTTCTCAGTATAAAGAAAATATTAGATTATTATTTTGCCTTTTGAAATATGAAATAGATATATTACGCGTTCTACGGCAGTTGACTTAGTTATTAATGAAAACGTCGTCGATACGAATCGACCGGAAATGTAGGCAACAAGTACAACGCGAGTTTTAATGAAGAAAGAGATTTATAGTCCTCCAAGATGCTGGCGCGATTATCGGGTTTTCGTTATTCCCGTTGCGTCGTGTGCCCTTCGTACAATCATGAATCTCCTATAAAAGAAAATCAATCGAGAGGATGTTGCGAAGATGCGACGGCATGTAAGTAACTAAGTGTAGTGGTGACTTCGGTAGGAAGACGAATGATACGAAAGGGTTGGCCAACGCGAAACGTGTATACCGCGGGTTCGAAGAGAAGAACAGAGAAATAGCAGGGAGTCCACCAGGTTCAAAGGTCACTTACGTGTTCCCGCTCTTTGCCTCTTTAACTTGCTACGGCGAACTCCGCTGCAAAACACACCTGCCTGAGACGAACCTACTATACACCTACGATCGAACTCTTTACTCGTGGCGCGGAACTCATTCTCTTATACCAGGTGTCGCGTGATGAAACAACGGCGTCGTTAATCTTGATATATGTCGGAAAACATAATTTATTTGAAACGTTTAATCCATACGAATGATTCCAAATTTCTCTTATCAATGTGTTCCATTTTATAAGTAAAGCAAGGTTTAATAAATCGAGAGAATTTCAAGAGATAAGTGGAGTAACGCGAGATGTTTTTACGCTCGACGTAGGTAGATGAGGAATGCGATCACGAAAGTTGGAGTAAATTGGATAAAGCGAGCGGTTAATTATAAAACGACCCTCGTACGTTTTAGGAATACTACAGCTCGTAGTCGATTCACGTCAATTAACAACTCTTCCTTCAAGATATTTTAAATTTACGATGGACGAGGTCTAATTAGTACATTCGTATTAATTTGCGGAGTGTGTCTGGTCGTGGTGAGTCATGCAGTCTGCATGGCAATTTGAAATTTTTTTCATTTTTTTCTGCTAATAGATGGAGGAACATAACTTTGTCTCGTAACATTCACTACGAAATTGAAATTTATGTCTTCCAGACATCTGAAGCTAAATCTTACCAACAAGAGAACATTCAATGAGATCACATCCTGCGTGTGTGTGTGAGAAATAATTTGAATATGAAAATGATTAAAAAATGTATTATGCTCCTCGATTAAAACGTATTATTTATGCTACAACATATCAATATATCTAATCAAAATATCTAAATTGTTAAAAAATTGACGCGCAAAGTTATACAATAAAATACATATTCGGAACTTTGTGTATTAGTATGTAACCAAATATAATTCATACCGGAAAAGGTTAATATAGTGTTACGTAAAATTCTATCCTATATTACGGAGTAATACAATCGCATAATGGAGGCTGTGAGATCGTGTTGCGACTTGCGATGTCGGATGGCGATAGAAAAAGTAAAAAAAGTGATACGATATCCGGCACGACTTTTGCGACGGTGACCTGAAATACGGATACTTATCAGTTTCAATGGCGACTTCGTTAGATTGGATTTTCACGACTCAGCTTCGCGAGAGCACTGGGTATGTTGAACTACGTAGGCGTAAACTACGGGCACGTATCTCTTACGTGAGAGGGAGGGAACACGTTCGGAATGTGCCGTGAGTGCTGCTTTATACGCAATATGTACGGCATTACGGCCATCCATTCGATAGATGCTTAAGCTGGTACCACCTTCTTAAAGAACGGTCTCCGAGTGTACGCCACAAAAGCAGTAAAGCTGTCGCAAGCCAAGACAAATGACGACGTAAGCAACTTCGAGAAGAGAGTGGAGAGGGACCATTCGAGTTATTCACGCGACTTACTTACTGAAGACTGTAAAATATCAGATAATTGCATTGACTTAATATTTCGTGATATGCTCATATTGTTGAAACAGTATTCCATCATCGCCTACACCACATCAGCTTGATCGATAGGGCACGCTGTTTCATCGTTACGACGCTAACTATTCCTCATTATCGGAGTTGGATATCTGTGCAGACATTCAATACACTCTGGTTTACACAGACCCGCGGAATTAGGGAAATACGAGTAATTACATGCTTTGTGCCACTGATAAAATTGGCAGAAACTGAAATGCTACTCATTAATCTCTCGTTACTATGAATAAGGAATATATCACTATTATCAGGAACTATCACTACTATGCTATCCTTCATGTAATAACTTTAACAAATATGATCTAAACTTGCTTTTTCGAAAATGACAAAAGCCAACATTTCTAAAGGAAAAATATGTACGTATATTTTCTCGTTGCGAGAAAATCAATGTAGAAGCGTCTAAAAATGCCATTTTTATATTTAGAAATAAGACAACGCGGAACTTTCTATTGTCCTTTAAATCCTCGCCGCGTACGACGCGTTGCACTTTGCCCCGAGTCCTCTTCCTGTCTCAGGCACCAAGTTTCAGCGAAGTTATACAATACAGCGGTACGCCGCGGGGTAATGCAGATTCTCAACGCACGTTAACTGTCGCACGTGTTTTATGCCAAATAGAGTTTCAAGATTTGTACGATCGTGAGAGGTGGATGCTCGTAGGAATGTGTACAGCCTGCCCCTCAGCAATCTCAAACTTCGGAAATGTCGAACTTACAAAATGTTCCACCAGACGAAGCAGGAATTAGCTGTGAGAACAGTGTGTCAAGATGATATTCGAAACCGTCTGCATGCAAATGTCGCTTTTAATTCCTAATATCTATGCACCCTCCACGGTGAACGATGAGACACGCACATCGTAACATGCTCTAAAGGCCTGACAGCGTTGATGTCGATTTCTGTCAATGTTGCTATGTGATCAAAGAAGGTATGATATGTTCAGACAAGTTTGAATAAACATTTTCGTTTTCTAGTAACTTGGGTAAATATTTTTGAGAATTAGTAAAATTAAACCCTAAATTATACAAACACATCGATAAGAATATTAGAATAATGAATTTTTCATAATTTTGAAAAGAATGTGATCTTATTTGTTAATTCCTTATATATCCTTATATATTTTGTCGACACAGACAAAACACAGTTCAAGTGGTGTATTATAACAACAGCAAGAGAACGCAATTTGTCGCGCCTAAATAATTACGGGCTTAACCCGTTAGTTAAAGTGCTCTTAAACCCTCGACTTAAATCCCAAAGAGTCCAATTATGACGGTGGTTATTATTAACAAGTGTGCGGTCGCGCAGCATTGTTCATGCGACTTGGACCGTACATTTTTTCGAGTTTCACTCTGCTATTAGGAATTTCTTACGAAGTGCGGGAGGGCAATGGGAGACTGTATGTATCAAAGGGAGATTGCCAGGTCCGGAATTCACAACAGTGGTCGGCGTAGGAGGGCGCCAACGCGGTTCTAACGAGATAAGTAAACGTGGTAAATGTGGTGTAGTCGGGTCTTGCGCGAGAGTATCTATGAACGTCGCAGAAGAACGGACTGGAACTAGATACGAAGAGAAAAAGAGGAAGAAAAAGATTTGCCTGGTCACGGGAAAGCGGGGGAGAAGTTCCGGGTCGTTGGATGTACGCATCCGCCCACGCGAGAACAAAAGCGTCTCGACGTACTCTCTCGATTGGCTCTCTCTCGGTCGATTCTCTCCTGTTCTGATTGCAAGTGAAAGCTCTTACAGCTTGTGATACACGTACGATCAATGAGCGCGTACAGAGAGCAACAGGCACCAAGCAAAGGCGCAAGTTGAGCCTATGGACGTCTGATTAACTACATGTAGAACGTTTGATCGGTAAATTAGGCACAAGTATCTCGATATCAACGTCAGCATACAATGTTCTTTGTCGTTGGGAAATGGATAATCGAGTGAACATTATATAAAATTTAAAAAATCTGTCGCGTCTTTAAATCGAATACGTTGCTTATTGCATTATCTCGTAAATCTAGGATGCACGTATTCTCTTATATTAATGTTTTAACACCTATTTCCATACGCATCCGTAATCACATTCAAGGAGGCAACATATTTCCACATTTCTCTCTCTTTGGATACATAACATTCTTGCGTTCTTCCGTTCTCCCGCTGTCCCCATTCTCTCTCGCCCTTTGCCCTCTTTATGTGCAAACAGCACGGACCATACAACCACCACCGGATGAACGAACTGGAACGAGCCAGAGGGAAACGTTGATTCACGAGCAGGAGGATTTATCGCCGCGAACACGGATTTTGAATTTCTCACTGTGGCGCGGGAAACCGAGGGACGTACGGGAAAAGCCCGACGCGGCTCTATGTTTTAACGTTACGTTATAACGGGTCTGTGTCACATTATCGAATTAGATAATTGGGTAGAGTCGTTTCGCCATGCTGGTCAAAGTGTGAAAGCTTTTTAAAAGAATGTGCAAGAGAGCCGAATTACATGACATGTAATCACGGAAACGCGATTAATCTCGCGGTTAAACGCGAAATTCATATTATTAAAAATTATCGCTTTGCATTAATACATATTTTATCGACGCGCGTTAATAATGTTTTAATGTGCATAATGAAACATAGAAATATCGAGCATTGTATTAATTTTCAAAATATATTAAACATTGTCAAAATATATTAAAGATAAAAAATTATTTTTTTCTAATATATATGTGTGTGTGTGTGTGTGTGTGTGTGTCTTAATATATGTACTAAGAATTTTTAAAAGACATGCAAATAACAGAAGGAGTCAGCTGTTTCCTTGCTTATTGTGATGTTAATAACCAATCAGTTAAATTTTTGGGACATTGTATTCGTGTGTATTAATGCGTGCTCACATATTAAATGAATTCAGAAACTTAAGCGTTATGTCAAGACGGCATGTAATAAGACATATAATTGAAGCAATGAATTAATTGCACGATTCACCGATGCACTGTCCCCATGGTAGACGTAGTTAATAGGATTTACAAATGGCTTTTGACCTCAAAATAAGCCGCCTGAGAATCAATTTAGTATTATGACAGATCCTATTTGCTTCGCGTACGATCTTAATTATACTTCCTTCCATCACCGATATCACCTACATATCTGTGACGCAATGTGGTTCTATGCAATCGCTTCATCAGCGCTGCAGAATCATATAATTATCATCCACAATACATGCGATTGCCGCGATAATTAAGGCCATTATTAAAGTTTAAGAGAAGAAAGGTTCCGTAACGAAGATAAAACTTGTAACTCATAATATTCTCGCCCAGATTCCCGACGTGAACATTACCCGCTTGACTCGGGCATGTGCGCGGAATTGGATCATCCGGATAAGTGAGCCGCAGCATACCGGAGATAAATAATCTTTTTTCAAGGAAATTAGGGGCATTTTATGTCGCCGGCCGCATTCCGCCGCGCCGTTCTCCTCTCCTGGCGGCAAGACGTGCGAGGCTGTAATTCCGCATTATTGCGGAGCGTATTTTCTCCGCTGCTCCGCGAACCGGAGCTACGCGCCACGGTAAACGTATCTTTTTCCAAGCCGCGTATTCGCAGACTGTTGCAACGATCGCGGGCCGCGCCGCATGCAAGTCGTATGCACACGCATGCGAGGTCGACCGCAACGAGATTTTTATGTGCGTCAAAGCGTTGACATGTAACCGTGAGTTATCGCGGCGGCGCCGGTAAAATTAATTTCGTCGACGAGGGAAGAAAGAGAACGTGAAAAAAGGGCCAGAGCGTCAGAGAGGGGACAACAGAGGTGCAGGACGGTTGTGGAGCCGGTACAGGCGGTTGGGTGGTTAAAGGGGAGGAAAGGGGTGAGCTTTCCAGTCCGCTTGCTCGTGAAGCGTAGCGTTCGCCGCATCGCAATTCAAACCTTTTCGGCCCATTTTTTCGTGCCACCTGCCGGTGAACTTTCTGGCCTTTTTTTGGACGAGGGGATGGACGTTGGGGGATTGGACCATGGTTCGCGCGCTACCGCGGACAAAAGCGCAAACCCACAAACTTGGCTGCTCGGTCGAAAAATGCTCGCGCCGGGAAACTGGCCGCGATAAAAAAAAATATATGTACACGTTCGATTTCAGCGCGAGCATGCTCGTGAAAAGATCCTCTCGTCAGACTCGTGGATTACTATTCATTTTCGATCACGTGCGAATGCCTCTTTCAAGGGATATGTGTCGAAGTTTGTTGATCTTTCCGACTGATACAGGAATACGGAACATTTATCACTATTTTATTCAACGTGAGAATAGTCGTCCCCTATGAGGATGATGCTCTGATAAAAAGATATGTTCTCGTTATGCTGTTGTACCATGTGATATATTATTTTTTTAAATTCGCGCAGATATTTTTTACAATGTGTAAATGATTTAGATGTAGTGTAGTATGTATGTTCATTATACATTTACAGTTTTAGTTTTAAAACAACGGGTGTCATGAAAACTGAGTGCGGTCTACTAGGACGACAAGCGGTGTAATGCATTCTTTCCTTCCCATACTGCAAGATTTACTTGTGTTTTTCCGTTTGCCATAGAAGGTAACAAGACTGTGTCTCTAAATATATTATGATATTATATTTTGCTCGGATGCAGTCATTCACGAATATTGTTTAATGTTAATTTGTGACAAGTACAAGCATATAATTTGAACGTATAAAATTCGCAAATGTGTAAATGTTCATTCATCTCATAGTTGAAACTATATTATTGGTTAAACTCCAGACTGAATAAATTAAATTTTAGAGATCGATAAAGCAAAGAAAAATAGATGTATGAAATTATATTATTTTTAAAAAAGAGAAAACATTTTACCTTTTGTATTTATTAATCGTGTTATTATTTAAGTGGCGTAGCAATATAACCTGTATGATAAAAATAAAAGAAAGATACCAAAAAAATCAATCCGATGTGTATCACCGCAGTTTACAGATTTAAATTTGGCAATCGTATTTATTTCACTATTTTTTTTATTCAGAGATATAAAAATCACAAGATGTCACACATTACATAATCACGAAATCCTGTGTAACAATACGACAAACAAATAATCCGTAAAGTTGTGTGTACAATGTGAAATTACAATGCAACAAATAATACATCGATTAATCGGATATTCCATTTTCTACCGCAATGTCACAGCTATCATTCGTTTATTCCATGCGATTATATCATACGTAAATATAATCACTCATAACTCGTTGAAATAGGTGAGTGAAGCCAGCGGCTAAACGCAAGAGGCACGTTTAATTCGCGAGAAAACAGAGAGCGGAGAGAAAGAGAGAGAAAGCGGACGTGTTTCAAAAGGTTGACCGTTGTATTTGATATCGATGAACCATGTTATCGTCGATCTCTGAACTGTGGCAGCACCACCGCCGAGAGAGTCAGAAAGGGACAGGAAGACTGAGGCCGTGTCGAACGACGAGCGAGTCGTAATTTGCAAAAATCGCCGACCGATCGCGATAAGCTGGCCGCGGGGCGATGTTTGCCAATTAGCGTGGTGCAGCGACACTGCGTGTTGCTGTTCCGCGCAGAGCGACGCGACGAGTGTCGGCTAATGGCAAAGCTGCGTCTCTCGGTCTGCCGTGACGACACGACCGGTCGGTTGACACTTCGAGAGAGCGAGAAACAGGCGAGCGCGTGCATCAGCTGCACGGAAACAAGTGCATCACGCCGTCTTGTCGACCGTTTTACGTCTCTAATGAGCATGAGATCATACGCGAACGCCTACGGCGAAAAACGTACACACTGCCGAAGAAGTAATTATCGGTACTACCATATCCAAGCCAGTATGTGCATGAAAACCGCTGCTAGTTGATTTGTCAGTTTTTTTGCAGGTGCGTCAAAATGGTTTGCGCACGAAAAATTGAGTTCGAGAGCAAACAATGATTGCAAAGTGGTCATGCATGTAACGCAAGCGCAATTGGTATTGTTGTTGACTTAATAAAGTTAAAAGGATCGCTACTGTACACACGAATCGTTGGCTAACGCATAACGCACAGCAAGGATCATAAAAAAAATGTAGTATTTGTTTCACTTTTCAGCAATAGAAATGATTGATGGAAAATGATCGACGAGAATATTGCAAGATAAAACGTGAGATAGGTCGGAGCAATAGAAAAGATTGCTAAAAAATGTCCGTCGCGTAAATCATTTTTTCAGTAAATAATTATGTTTACCTTAATTTTCGTTGAACTTGCTTAATGTAAGAATCATGGGACTTACCTGAAACAGAAATAAAAACATAATGATAGTGATTATAACTATCGTTCATTATATTGATATAAATTTAAATTTCTAAATATATCGGTATTTTCGGCTTACAGTCATTTCATATATTTACATCGTAAGTATTTAACATCGAATACGACTACACGCCCGAGGCGAGAGAGAGAGAGAGAAAGAGGGGGGGAGAGTTGAGACTTTAATAAAAAACGCATTACACGCGTCAGGTGATTTTACCCGGGTTTCCGTCTTGTATGTATGCTACGCGTATATAAACGAGAGTAAGTATATGGGAGAAACTGAGAGTGGATATTGCACTCCTGCGATACATAGAGGGTGTCCCCTCACAATTTCGTATGTCTCCGCCACCAGCAAATATCGTCCGGATCCAGTAAATACTGAATGCTGTTGCGCTGGATGTTTGTCCGAATTTTTGCATTTTTCGAAATTTCTCTGATATTCTTTTATTTACTAACACAAGCACAATATACTTGATGTAAAAAGGTGTTACACCGCACATTTTTTCCCATAATATATATGATATAAGAAACGTGATACGAAGATCCGAAATATATAACAAGTTGTTAGTCGTGCGATTTTCTCTCCGGTATTTTTATAACAAGTAAAATATGTTATCTTTTTTAATGGGATGTTATTAATCTCAGGCAAGTGTTAGCTTTTTTAACATTTAGGCATAAATATTTTAAATAATTAATCTCGAGCTGAACACAGCATAACGATAGTGTTATCGATATGAAGCTGATGAGAAATCAAAAAGACAACTTGAAGGTAAAGCGTTATCAGCGCGCAGTTAATTAAGTCTGTGATGTTTTCGCATAAAAGCTTGGTATAATCTCGAAGGGTACGTAACGTTATATGGTACTGACTATACCTATACGCGTAGCTCCGCCATTATGTAACTGGCGAGATCAAACGGGCGTAAAATGCTTTCGCCAAGGGAAGGATGAAAGAGCAACTGTACGGCTGATCGTGAAATATGACGGTACGCCCGGAAACGTATCGTTTGATTTCAGAGAGAAAATTACGTTACTTATGGAGACGTAGCGCTAAGGCTTTCCCAGCAAATGTGTAATTTCTTCGAAAATGATCACTCCCGACCGCAAAGATGATGCATCTTAAATTTGCATCTCATGCAAATTAACGGTAATTCATGTTTATCACGTTGTGATTCGTCGCAACTACGGCTCCAATCCCAACTCGCAGCTGAAGAGACATTGAAAAACTGTAGACAGCACCTCGAAAACTTCCACAGGCTGAGAAAGAGTTTCTCCACGTAGCGAACGTCAAGGAGGAGAAAGAACGCGCTATTACATGCTAGTTTTTCATGAAAAGTTCGCAAGTCGAAGTAAGTTCATCATATGAGTGTTTCCAAGAACGTGCTAGAAATACATTGAACTTTTTCACTGGATGTGTCACACCATGACAGAAACATCTTCCATTATGGAGAGTGTTATTCAATTACGAAGAATAGCTTTCGTAGCTTCAGCTTTAATTAAATTATCGTTTCAAACATTAGTAGTATTATAAAAATTAAATATTTTAAACGCATGCATATAAAGTTGGACTTTGCACAATTTTTAGAGATGCATATACCTCCGTCATACATACGTTAAATCTCGATTATGATAATTGGCAATTTTAGATATAGTAGAGAGTGCAAGCACATCGTTGAGCTTGGACGGGAGTAACGAGGCGAAGAAGGCGAATAAGTGCCGAAGCGACGACGGTCCGGTAATACATATTCCTTGACACTAGCCTGGGGATATTAAATAAAGAATCCTCTGCAGTCTCTGGGGAAACCCCGAGGCAGTGGTTTCCCCCATTGCCGATTATCCCTCGAAGGATACGTTCCTTCGGAGACGCTTTTGGTACCTACTTATATTATGACTCCATTCATGCCAAGTTACCGAATATCTAGTGGTGTATTAGGTGGCCCCTATATTATCCTACGCTGCACCCTTCGTATTCATTCTTTTCCTCAGCGTACCGTGAGTACATAATATTGGCTTTTCCTTGGGCGGGATAGCGAGTATTGCGATATTAATTATGTTTGAGTTTCCGACAGCCGTCGGTCCCTCGCACGGTTCGCTGAAAAGCTTAAACGAACCTCGACGTCGCGGGAGGATCGAATTAAAACGAATACTTAATAACATGCAAAAATTATTAATGGCTTTCAATAGGGCTGCATTTAACAAAAGGAACTTATTATAAAAATTTTTGTAATAGCAAAAGAATCTAAGAACTTAAATTATGTATGTACAATAGGATGTAACGAGATAAATGTAAAAGTTAACTTATAAACAGATGTTTAAAAAAAGGAATAAAATATATATTGAGTAATGTCTCGTTTTGACGGATTTCTAGCGCAACGCGATCAATATTAAAATCTAATCTTACGAGTAATTTAAAATGTTATTTACATCAGTTGTGTTATTGAAATCAGTAAACAGCATGGTAGCCCCATTCGAGCTTCCGTCATCAAGTTTTCGTTTGTAAAATCGAGCGCGAATCGCCGTGTGATTGCTTGTACGCTCTGTGTGTGTTTTCGCGAATCAGCGCGTTGCAAAGGGGACGATAGAAAATCAAGACGACGAAATTGTTTCCTGTCGGGACGGCTGTGACGAAAATTCTGTCGCTGTCCCTACCACGCTTTAGCACCTAAGGCGCGCGCGTACTCTTTCCTAAGCAGAGCGGAACAATTCGTGGCGCCAGGAGTGCAAAAGATGAGACGAGACGGTGACAAGAGAGCGACGGCGGCGACAATGCAGCCAGGCGAAATTGCTTGAAATCTTGAATACCAACGGGAAGCTAAGTTAACGTCGAAAAGCTTCTGAGTGACTCGCTTGAGGTTTAATCACTAGGTGAAACTTTGGTAATGGGAGCGGCAAAGTGCTCGCAAAGGAGGCTAATGCCTTCCTTGTATTTCGAGTCTATCACTTTGCCGTATTAAAACTTGAATAAACGTATGCATCTGCAAATATGCCTACCGTAACATAATGCAACTTGTCGCAACGGTGAAAGCTGCACTGAAATAGCTTCAGAAACAACAATAGTAAGGCGCATTGTTGTCTTTGTTATGAAAGAATACAAAAATGTCAACTTGTCACATATGTTTTCTAATATAATTTGCACTATTTCATCTGCCTTCTAACTGCCTCTAACCATATCCCTGACCTGATTTGTATAATTATTCGACTAGAGCAGTTGAGGCTCGGTATCTAAATTAATTAATTTAGATACTGATGAATAGAGATCTGTTCCAAAGTTTTAATTCTAAAAACGGGTCAACTTGAAAACCGGTACTTTGAAATGAAGATAAAACGAGTACCTTCAGATTTATCACAATTTCCTTTACGATATTCTTTCTCCCGTAAGTGGGATTAAAAAAGTTCCGACAACACCTGACCCCAGCTGGTAGGTAAAGAGCTGTACGGCGCGTAAATGCCGGCGGATGCGTAATTTTATTTGCTCCTAAATAATTTTGTTTCGAGATTTCCTTGTCCACGTTGCAGAGATGAGAGGAATACTTATGTATTAAAACGAGACAGCGGGCGTATACAGTCCGCAAAACTTCAGACAGCTAAGCCGCACGTGTTCTCCGTTCTCCTGTCCCGCATGGTGCATGTGCGGTTTACGTTGTAACGTGTTGCAGCCACGTTGCAGTAGCCCCAGCGTCAAGAACGTGGCATGGTAATTGGCGCCCGGCACCTTTTACGTGGAGGCAAATTGTATTAATAAATCGTGCCCCATAATGCACCGGGTAATTTACGGTATAGTTCACAAAGTGAAAAAATGAGAGAGAACGAGAGAGAGAGAGGGAGAAAGAGAGAGAGAGAAAAGAGCGCAGGGGAGTGCTTGGTGGTTGGTGGCGAGGGTAATTAATTTATACAACCCGGAAATTATCGTTGGGTCAGCCCAGAGATCGATTCCGCTTAAGCACGGTACTGTCGTGCTGTACTTGCGCGTCCATCGAACGCTTTTAAGCCCTGGCGAACGATCACTTTGGATATAAAGGCGTACGAACGTGAGTCTCCTCGCATCGATATTTTATAAAAGTGGAACGTCCGTGCGACGTGAACATGATTTACTTGGTAAACGATTTTGTGAGATGAATTACGACGCGTGTGTCGTCTACTCCTCCACAAGGTGAATTTTCTTTTAACGAATAAAATAAATAAGAGCGATTCGTGTGATTTACCGTTGTGTGAAGGATGATGATGATGATCATCATGGTGACAACGATGATGGTGACAATGTTCGGCGTAAGAGTTTGTGGGTTAATTTTGAGAAAGGAGTTTTAATCCCGAGTCACCCCTCGGTGGCCTATATGCATTACAATTATGCCTGGTTGAGTCCCGTTTTGGGGAACCCTTCACGCACCCTCCGTCGCTCCGGGCTGGTGAGCCGTACGAGTTACGCATAATTGGTATTTATGCTCGTAGACGCGCGTTTCCATGCTGTGATTTGTGGTTGCAAGTCCGTTAATGAGACGCACGTGGCCGTTAATTAACCAAGACATCTCCCGCACTCTTTCTCTCCGTCTTTCATCATCTGTTCTTTACGCGTGTCTTCTGAACCAGCGGCGGCCCTGGGAATTTCTCATAAGAATTAACTCCTGTTTTTTACCCCTCCGTGGCTGGAAACCGTTAAGCCGGGCCTCGATAACGCGGGAATCGTCCCTTGCAGCAATTTTTTTCAATTACAGGTCCTTTCACAACACGCGCGCTCTTCATCAATCTTCGAATAAGTACGATCATTCGTTTTCAGCGTTCATCGTGTCACGAGAGAAAATAAAAGACTACTGTCGTTTCCTTCTCGACCGTTCAAATGCGACGTTAAGAATTGGTCCTCGTGGTACGTTTTCGATGCAAGAGGAAGAGTTGAAAAAAGATCGAGCAATGAAACAAAGGAAGTTGGATACGAGGTGCGTCCTTTTATAAGAAACGCGTGGATGTGATGAAGGGAGTCGGATAGTCCATTCCGCGAAGTTAATAAAGAAATATACAAGGTGACCAACCTTGGCATTTAATATCAATTTGCTGGACGCTGCTCGTTTCGTCCTACGATGCCCTTTGCGGCGAGGGTGAGAGTGCCGCGTGAACGAAGGGTGATCCGCAGGAAACAGCTATGGTAGGCGACAAAGAGGGAACAAGAATGGCGAGGACGATAGGAAAATAAGGGAGGGCAAGCTGTACGACGGAGGGCGTGTGACGGTGAAAAAGGGCTGGTAGGTATAACGTACAAAGGCGGTGCGGGAAGCTCGCGAGGAATTTCAAGACAAAGTCTCTACCCTCGGGGGCTGAAAGAAAGTCAGGGATGGAATGCGTCATGGGGCTGCCTCACTTAGGACGAGATAATTGTTAAAACGCGCCTTCGAAGACGTTCGGCAATTATTTCATACTCTTTTAGCGCTCGTCTCATCGGCTAGCTTATTATCAGATCCTATTGATTTTTAAATTATTTGATGCAATATGAAAATGAAGCAAAATGAAGCAAAATCTAACTGCTAGTAGCGATTTAAAATTTCCGCACGTTACAATAGGAGAAATGATCAACGCCACGTTTCACATGGACACATCGTTTTAATTGCCCTATCCTTTCATGTTACCTTGCGCACGACGTGACAAACCGATTGCAGCAATCCTTCCGATTAATATCTCATCCGACTCATTGAATCAAACGAATCTAGAGTTAATTCCGTAATCCTACTTTGTGTCCCCTCTGCGGTTGGACATGAATTATGCGCCTTGTCGAAGAAGCGCACCTGTCGCACACGCTCCCTCAGTAATTGTGTTATTTGCATTTAAAGCGGTCGAAAAAAAGAAGATCGGATAGAGAGAAGGAAAAGGAAAAGGGGAATAAAAAGAAAGAGGGGAGAGAAGGAAAGGGATATATATACGAAAACTGGCATTTCTGGCAACTACCCTCCTACTCCCAACCGCTCTATCTTCAAGACATAGAAATTTCCTATGGCATCCCTTTGTGGCGGCGCTTGCCAGGTTCTTATTAAAGCCAGCAGCCTCGTTCTGCAACGACGATGTCGGTGGCGGCTCATCAAAGGTGAGGTTTTAAAGACGACTCAAAGATAGCTTGAAAATGTCCGAGGAGACTTCTTGGCAACTGCATTAACGACGCGCTCCCTCTGACCTTCCAAGTCACTTCCACGTGCGCTTGCTTATGTTAACTTACCGGAAATCATAATGTATTTACTGTTTCTAGGTGACTTATTTTAGTAAAATGACATTTTCGAAATATTTTCATTCTCTCTGGATATATTCAACACACTTTAAGTATATTTAAATATAAAAAGATACATTTATATTGTAATATAAATTCCGGAGACAGTTTTACTCCCTGATAAACTTGAAACTTTTATAGTAATGTACCTAATATGTTCGTTTTGTTGTTATTTGTATCTTTTTGATTTACAAATAACTTGTGATTTAAGTATTTAAATACTTCAATTTTATTTTTCATCTAACTTGCACTGCATCAAATTATTAATCATCCGTGACCATCTGCCTTTATAGATAATCGCATCCAAAGCTAACGTTGAACTGCTTGACTAGGACTATGAATCACGCGTCACTAAGCAGCTACTTACTGCATAGTTCGGTATCTTGTACTACGTACTTCTTGTTCGTGCTTCGCTAAGTTCGTGGATTTCACATCCTCGTGAAACGTATCGAGGATCAATACCGTGACGTTCTTCGTTCTTCGGTTCTTGCGGATAACCAAGGTTTTATGAAACTGGGCTCTGTCGTATCTTATCTCACAATGTATTCTTTTATTCTGCTTGTATTAACTTTTCTTTCGTTATGGATGTACCTGAATCGATCGCTAGTATATAACGTAGTAAAATCAATATATGTTTTATGTAAATGTATTCAAAATTGAAATTGAAAATTATTTATTAAAATTAGAACTATAATAAAGTTTATTATTCATTTTTAATATTTTTAATAAATTATATAGTTTTTTATTAAATTTTCCAACAATTTTAAAAAATATTTTAAAAATTACCTTTCTTTCATATAAAGGGTTAAATGTATAGATTTAACATTCAGAATAAACGAACAAGCTCCGATTGGAAGAAAATTAATGTGTAATTTAGATTTTATAATGGGGGTTATTGAAACGAAAATTTCCTTTTCGCGATGCGCGAAAGGGAGAAGTTAGCCTGCGCTCACTTTGTTTCTCGATGAAGCTGGGTGAGTTATTGACTTTGGTCTATGCCTCTCTACAAGGAAGACTCCGCCTGCACTTTGGACCCCATCGTCGACTTCTGATCTTTCCACCACGTTATAGCAGAGGCCACCTCCAGGGTCCACGAGCTTCTGACGTAATTGATTTTGCGACCGCCGTCCTTCGAGGCAGAAACGACCATCCTTAATGGGCACCTACCGACGTTCCGTCGTGTCTTTTACGGGACATCCTATACATCGCTATTATAGTACATAGTTACATACGAGCTCTGGTGGAAAATACTACTTGGAGTAAAAAAAGGAAGAAGATATGCCTCTTGTCCAGGTTTTATTATATTTCTCCGAAAAATAGAAAATTATGTTACAATTACAGTATCAATGACGTTAATCTATGAAAATTATTACATTAAATTATTACATTTATTAAGCATATTAAAGCAACACGCATTGACAGCGAGAAAAATTTCATAAGTTTAATCATTAGATTATTTGGAAGAAATGTATATGATAATAATACGATATCATTGGTAATTTTGACAGTATTATGATTTATTCAAATCTTATGTGATATCATCGTACAAACGTCATAGAAAAATCACATAAATAAAAAAAATTTCCTATAAAAAATCGCATCCATTCGAAAAAATTTATTCTACGTTTTCGTCTTTATTTTCTCCCTAGAATCGATTGGCATTCTTAGTTTTTCAATTTTGCAACTTAAAATTTTATTTGTTTAAACAATTATTGTTAAATAATGAATTTCGAAAAACAAAAAAATAGGGGTACTTTTTTTTTTTTAAAGTAGGTGTTCCAATAATTAGTTTTATCATAACTTTGCTGGTTTAGGCATGGGCCTTAATGGGTTAACCATTGATCCACTTTTACATCTATTTGACTTAAAAATAATTATGATTCTATTGGAAGTCATATAAATTCCAGAGTTTCGCAAGTGTCACGTGGAAGTATGATTAAAAGCGAAAAATAGAATGTTAAAACAGCGTAACGTAAGCGACGACACCAATTTATTATCGCAATATACGTCATAGCAACATCTAATCTACCAAACCATTGCTTGCAAGCGCCGATACACAGCGAAGTGTCGATAGCCAGTAAACCATATGCGGCCATTTGAAAAACCGTCCTTTACGGTTGTCTTTCTGTATTGTGTCGCCATTACGATGCACACGTACGCTCACATCCATAAGATATGGACTCGCGGACGTGTCGCGACACGAGTCTCGGTATCATGTTATGGACCTGTAAATACGACGGACGTGTTTACACGACCATAACCGTGGCTGTCTTGTAAATAAGTTAACTCCGTTGTCTGAGAGCCCAGGTAGTTTTATGAGGATCGCGACAAAGTACCGATATAACGGCGAGTACCCAATGGCGAGTGGTTTGTCCAATGAAGAGAATTTTCCTTGCAAATGAATTTATCTCGTTATCATGAATGTGCGCGTGAACATTGTTTCATCGAAAATTTATTTCTTCCTGAAGAAAGGGGTATAAGAGAGAAAGATAGACATGCATATTATATTATTACTTTTAATTTATTGATTTATATATATGTCGTTTCTTCCGTTTATATTTATACTTATTAGTATTGACTAATGCTGAGAAAATTAACGGTTATTAGTATCAACAAATCATAAGAATTACTTATGATTATAAATAGTTAATTAAAAGCTGATGGCTCTTAACATCTACCTCGATGCATCTCTCTTTCAGAACAATACAACATTAAATACGACAATAAATGTTTTTAAGATATCACTATCACATAAGATATAACATATCACGTGTTATATAATTTATCTGAGACGAAAAGAGAAAATCAAATGTATATAATATAATGTATATAATACTTGAAATTAATTGTTTATAGAAAGGCATTTGGCCTTCTGGCGCATTTATGAAATCATAAACATAACGTTCGGTGAATAAATTAAGGTTCTTCATATAACATAAGAGCTGATTTTACGAGACAGCGACAGAGTGGCAATACAATACAGCCTCAAGCGACAGAATTGGCCAATGAAGCGGCTTTTCGTGGACCGATGAGTTTGACCAGCATAGCTTACGGCTATTGCGATCGATCACATATATTGCTCGAATGATGACAACTGCAATGGTTGCTCTATTAGATCCTCGTCTATCGCTATGCTTTGTAAAAAATCATTTTAAATATTTGCCGATACAACAATTTAATTAGGAGAAATACTCAAATTAATGATAATAATATATAAACAAATGTTTTAAATAAAATAACATCTATTTATATGTAAATAATTGTAATAATATGTTATATATATATATATATATATATATATATATATATATAAAAACATATTATTATATGTATGTATATAAAATATGATATTTGTGAGAATAAGGCTTCCATCAGAATCGCAAAAGCTCCCCTCGCGTTTACGTTTGAACGATTCTCTTCTCCATTCAGAGTCACTGCAAACACGGTATCTAAGATGTGTAATCGAGAAGGGACACGGCAATGGTAGAAGAAGGAGACAGGAGTAAATGAGGAGATATTTCGGAGCAACGCGAAGCCTTCAACCAATTTCCAACCCCGAGTTATTAGTTCTAGATATGTGGTAAGCGTCTCGTTACATGTACACGCGTACATAAAACGTGCACGCACACGCATTTCGAATTCCGTGTGTACGCGGAGATTCCTTCATGCCATAGGCTGTGCGACAGAGGAACGACTGGATATGAAAGGCAGTAACCGGAAGTCGGGGTCTCAGGGTGTCTTCCGCTCCCTCCTGCGCCCTGCTTCCGGTACGCCGGGGGGGTTACTCACCCTTTGTTCACCGGAGATAGTACGACGATCGTCGTGCCACCGCCGTAACCGCCAGCAGTGACTTCGATCTCCCTCTTCCTGCCGCTCCACGAAAGCCCCTTCTTCCTTCTGTCTCGACCTCGAGCCCACCCTCTCCGTGAGTCCTCCATCTTCTTAGTTACCGGAACCTCTAACCCACACCCCCGCGTTCTCCCGACGGTGGGTTGCCAATTCGTTTCTTCGCTTCTCGCTTTGTTCGTCACACGGAGGGGAAGATCCGCCCCATTACGCGCCCGGTGAATAAGCAGATACGCCACGTCGACGGAATCATCGAGTCGACGGGTGCCTACGCCGGAGTGACTCGTGGAAGTCGGAGTCGATGTTCGGCGGGTGGGCGAAGCTCATTTGCTCGTCGTTACGTCCCAACGGAGTGCGCTTACACGAACCTGATAAGGTGCAAATTATTTTTTGCCGGTAACTATTTGTTATAATCACCGAGCGTGCGCGCCCATCAAGTTTTGTTTGCTAACGACGCTTAACATTCATTCGGTTGGAACTGTTGGAGTTGTTTGTTTAATTCCGGCAGTAAATTTATAATTAGAAAATTCATTTAACATCAATTTAAAGATTACAAAGTAATCTCTTTTTACCTCCGTTCGTATCTTGTTAGCACAGATAAATAAACAAATTTTAATAGATAATTAAAATTGTCTCTCTTATTTTATTTTGCATTTTATTTTTATTTTTCATACACAAATCAAACTATTACATTTTAATAACATAAAAACACAAATGTATTTCGTATTTATTGAAGAAAGAGAAAAAGAACAGGTGTACTTCGGTATTCTCATAAAAAGTCATGGAATATAAAACGAAAAACATTTCAGTCAAAAGATTTTACTTTAGGACCGAGAAATATTATTGCAGAAACCTTTCACTACTGTGAAACATGCACGAGAGAACGGCTCTTTATACCAAGATTCATGAGGGTTACTGTGATCGTTCGAAGAAACCGGAGATTAATTCACGCGAGAGGTTAATCGGCAGCGGAATAATTCGCCGATTTGGCAAGACGTGGTAGAGGTTGGAAGAAGAAGAGGAAGAAAAAGAAATAGGAACGGCAAAAAGCGACTATCCAGTGGCACGGAGGGTGGCTATTTCCATCGGCCCCCTAGCGAGCACTCGTATAAAAAATTAAGAGAGTCCTATCCAAGTCCTCGTGCGCGCGCAAGTCCACGGAGTGATTATTTCGGTTTTTGCTCGGATGCGCGAAGGCGCTACGCCGTGCAGAAAAATGGCACGGGCCCATTTCTCGCGCGTCCGATCGGAGAATCTCGTTTTTCATCTTCCATCGACGAAGACGAAGGCGGACAATTTGTTTCGCCGCATGGCGCGCGCCCGCAAAAACCGGAGACTGCCGCTCGTCATGGCTGACTGCTGCACGCCGAAAGGATGATGACGGTGACGATCGGATCGTGACGATGCCGTTCTGCTCGTGTTTTATCCACGCGAAAACGCTACTTCCGAGAATTCAATTTTTCACCGGGACATCCAGGACGTCGCTCGTTACGACGCAGTTTCGGAAATCGCGAAGAGATCTCTTGAAACGATAAAAACTACTTTTATACAATATTATTGAATCACGGATTCTGTTCCGAACAGTTATTGATGCGTCTTAATGAGATGGCAAAAATCGTTGATGAATGTCTAATAAAAAATGTTCTATCGATGAATGAAAAAAATAAGAGATGCATAAAAAATGAAAGGAAATTATTCAGTGACCAGATGTAATGTCGATGCAATTATTGTTTTTTAGCGATCCCCCTTTTTCAAATTTCGTGCGTCGAATCCATGGAAATTTTAATAGTCTTTTTGAATTCACAAACAGCCTACGGGCAAAAACGGTAATGCGACTGTTCGACTCCAAATGGATCGTAGAGAAGCGATTTAGCAGCTTCCTGGCAGACGTACCTCCGGGCAATTCTCCCAAGATTTTCTGGGCACGTGTTTGCCGATATACATATAAGTGAACGTATCATAACAGACTGACACACACCTTCAAGATTGCAGCGGCTTCTGTTATCCTTCAACTCCTTACCTCGAAATGATACGCTCGATAATGAACAATTTTTTGTACCTCTTACGTTGGTTGCCTTAGGTATTTAATTAATTAAATGTATAAACTCTTTTTATACTGCGCTCATTAATATTATTTACAATTTGACTGAATCTCCGATTTTTCGTAAACATAGAACTAAAAACTGAAAACAGATCAAGATTATATGCAGAAAGATAATCTGCTGTGCGTTTTATGTATGGATATGACAGCAATATTCTTGAATACTTTCGATAGATATATGTAAGTTGTAAGTTACGGGAGTGAGTTCATAACCGGAGCGACATCATGTTAAAATCAACGTTGTTTACCGGATAAAAGTCGTAACTACGGAATCGTCGAACTTCGGAGCTATCCGGATAAGTAAGGTGATGATATATGAAATGGAATCGAAGTCGCAAAAACTGGAAAATGGCAGAGTGGAAGGAGAGCGAAGAATCTTCGGGGAGAAAAAAGGCAGAACTTTTCCAAGTTCGCGACGAAGATCGTATAATAAAACAATCGTATTCCGCACCAACGGAGCGGGAAGCAATAAGGGTGCAGTGCAAGTCCGAGGGTATTCCTCAAAACAATATTTTGCAGTGTCCGACGAGCGTAGACGACGCCGATTCGCCTCGCTAAAAGTATCGACGATTCCGCGGGAACGACTTTCGGCGGCGGTGGCGGCGATGTCGTGCCGAAGGAACCCGTCGTTTATGGATTTTCGATGCCGTCAAACCGGCGCGCCTGGCGAGCTCGAATCCTGACACATCCCCAGCGAGCGGGGGAGTTCTTTTTAAAGGAGGAACTGTCGCCTCTTATCATAAAGACACTCACCACGCGGAAACGTTCACGGACTTGTGGATGCGTGAAGCGACAGTCGTGATAGCGTCCGTCTTTCACGTCTTCCGTTCTTCGTGCTATATAGACGATATAGCTACAGGCAGCCGGCATCAATTTTCTAATAGAGATGCGTGCTGCGTATGGGGCGGCCATACTTCAACGTCTCGCGCGTGCCGCGAAAGATTTATTTTTTTCAGAACGCCGACGATTGAGCGCATGTACGTTTCTATCGATAGGGCGCATGATATTTTTTACAATGACGGAGATAGGCAAAGGAAGGTGTAGTGTGACCTCCTTGAGCTACCAAGATGAAATATCGCGCTCGTAAAACTCTTAATGGCTTCTTAAATTCTTGCGCTCGTACGTTGCGCGGCGTGAATTTAAAAATAGAAATTCTCGCGAAAAGATTTTCTACGTGGCTATATGACGTAAAATTTACATACATCTGTAATCTGCAATTTTGCCTATCATGCGCATTGTATCATTATGTTAATTCAATGTATGCCCCACAAAATCTGCATGTATAATAAAAAATGTAATAAATTCTAGAACTTGCAATTGGAATTTGCATCTTGTGATATTGGTTCCGTTTAAATATTATTAAAAAAGTTAGACAAGCTGGTCAATATTTATTACGTATTGCATATTATTTTGATAAAGAAGGATTCATTAAAATTCATTTGTATTACGAAATTAAGGTATCTCGCTGATTTTAATATTTAGTACTAAAATTGATCCATCTCATCCAGAATACACTATGAAGACTATATTGTTAATTCGGATGAATGGCTATACTTTGTTAATTCGGATGAATGCTCCTTCCCTTTAAGGTATTACGAGCAAAGTATCGTAATAACGGTCGCCAGGATATAACCGCGACGTTGAACGGGACGGTAAACGGCGGCAAAACATATTTCAATCAAAGTTCCCAAGAGCTAATCCCGAACGGCTCTACCGTGACCGAGAAAGGAAGGATCAGAGATCGATCCTGGTCCGCTAGGCGAGGGCAAACTCCCGGTAGTCTGTGCTTTGAAGCAGCTTTTTCCCCGGGACAGTATTCGTCGCGTAAAACCGAAAGGAACCCGATCCTCTTTCTTCGGAGGAAAGGCACGCGGATTATTTCAAGTGAAATTTGACGACAGTACCGTTATACGTCTTTTAAATATTCGGTGGCAGGATATAAACTCGATTGAGAATCCTCAATGCGTTTCTCTTCAACCGCGATACATGCTATTAGGCAGTAAAGCGCGATACTTGAAAAAGAAAATAGACATAATATAAAAGAGATAAGGATCTCCAAATTTATGTAAATTCTTCTCCTACCAAAGAAGACGTAAAAAGCTGAATAAAAAGTGGAGAAAGTTAGAGAGGAAAAAAACGTTGAGATTCACGAGGTAACGTGTAAAATATTTTTAGCAAAAAAATTTTAAAAACATAATGCAAGTCTATAAATCAATATTTTATTTATAAACAATAAACATTCATTTTGAATCAGACTTTTTAAACATTTACAGACTATATTCTTTTGATACAATTTATTTTTCTTTGAATACCATTGATGTTCACATTATTACAAAAGCCACGTCTTGTTTTATTACAAAATACCTTAAAAAGGTATCTATTACATCCTTAAATATCTAAAAAAATTTTTAACTTGGATTAAAAAATTTAAATAGTTTAATGAAACCGATATCTTTCGATATGCAAATATATGGACAATATTTCACAAAACGAACAAATATAAAAGCTCTCTGTCTCTTTCTCTTTTTCTGTCTGTCTTTCTAAAGCTTTGTAATATAACAACTTCGAAGTGATGGAATAGAGAGAAAAGTAATGATTAAGGCGACAGAAAGAGGTGGTCTACATCGAGGAAGTCAAGATTCAATTGTAGCATTTATGACGTGAGGTAAACCGCTTTGGTTTGCTTCATAGAATTGAATCCACAAAAGCATTAAGTAGTATTTCTACGAAAGAGAAAATCGAATGTAATGTGATCATAAGTAATATAACAAAGTAATATAACATTTAATTTTAACTGTTACAGGAATTTTTTAAATAAGAAGTGGATTTAATTTATGTATATAATTACAATTTAATCTAATTTAATATTTATTTGATTAATAAATAATCAATTACATACATAGTTTTTTAGCAAACAAGATAGTCATGTAAATTAATTAAATAAAAATTAATCAAAAAATAGAAAATTAAGTCAGTTATTTTCTGTTTTAATTTCTAGACGAATAAAGTCTTACAATTTATATATGAAAATTTTATTGAAATTAAAAATTAACTTATATAAAATTTAAAATTTTATGAAATGCTCACGATTCAATCAACATTCTACCACATAGTCTTCTCTGCCTCTTTTGATCTCTTTCTCTCTCTCTTTTCTAGAGATAAATAACTTCTGCAATATACATTTAGTTGCATTAACGTTGTGGTTTGTTTCAACAATTTATTACGCGGCCCAGAAAGTCATAAATGTATACAATTACAGGAGAAACATAAAAAGTTCCATCAGAAATATTTCATAATAAGTTTGAACGACTAAACTCGCTTTTACATTTCATTCTATGACAGAACGACAGCTTTACCATTTGAGATCCTCGAAAAGGCTACTGCCCTCAGGACAATTCCAGCCGGCTATTGTGGTAGCCTTAAATCGACCCTGACTTTAACGAAGACAGTTTCCCACGTTTTTATCCTTTCCTCGAAGCTGGGAGTTCGCTACCCCGTTTCAAGTCGCGTTGCTGATTCGTGATTCGCGAGTTTGTGCCTTTCGTGGCAATCACGGCTAAAACGATATATCTACGACCGTGGTATGCGGCTCCTCTCTCTCCCGGCTCGGTATGATTTTAACGATGAGCGTTCTTGGTGGATCCACAGCATTCCAGTCGTATTCTCGGTCGGTGGTGGTTCACGATCGCGGCGGAGGCGCATTAATAATTTATGTCGTCCGACGATAGGACGCTCCCGGCGCTCTCGACACGATTGCGGTGCAGAAATCGTGAGCGCTGATACGATCGCTTCCCGTCGCGGAAACGTGAAGAAAGCTCGACGATGGCCGGGTCTCACGCGGCGTTCCTTCCTTCCACGAAACTGAAGGGGGCTAATAAGGAATTAAGGACACGTGCAGCCACCTTCTAAGAAACGGTGGAATCACTTTCCACGTGGTCGACTGAACAAAGCTCGTCGTTCGCGGGGAGCATGTAACGCGATGACGCGCGGAAATTCCACCTTCGAGATTTTTCACGAGAACTTCCGGCGAGTGACTTTGGCTTACTTTGGTGGCAGCAACGGTTTCGCTATCGACTTCACCGCTATATAGGATCTGACAAATCCGACAGCTCGGCACGCGGACGGAATTAATAGAATCGACGTTGCGAGAATACGTCCAATCCTAGGGTATTACGTCTCGACATTGGCAGTTACATTTTATCTCGTCGCAGCATTTCTGGCATTGGGTTGTTGCTTTCGCGCAGAATCTATGTGATATTACGATAGGATAGAGAAACTGAGCCTTGTTATAAAGTGTTATTAAAAAAAAAGATAGATATTAGAAGAAAAATATTTATTATTAATATAATTATTAATGTAATATTAACATTTCACGAGAATAGTCATCCCATTTTATCATGTACTACAATATTACAGTGGTACCGTGAGGATTTAAAAATAGGGTCGGTAAGATTTTATGAAATTTGATATGTGAAAGCGCAATGAATGTGATGCGCTAATGCCGGTACATAAAAAAGCAACAGTCCATCTTTTTATGCTCATCGATAGAAACCAGAGAAGACATATATAATGCGATGGTATCTTGTCGGATTAAATAAGCCGCATGATTAGGAAATAGTTACTGGTTGGACAACACGCAGACGCTCGCTTTCGTAGCTACCGCTGAATCATCAGCATCATCATTTATTACACTCGTTCAATCTGTAATTGGGGCCGAAAATTAATTCTGTCTGACAAATTGTTTGGCCGTAATTTTCTAAAAGTCACGCTCCGATGTAATCGAATCGAGCTTTCTCATCTTGTACGTCAAGACTGACGTAACTTTCATAAGATTCAATATCGCAACTTGTTGCGATAGCGAGAACGGCAGCGAATGTTTCCAATCTTTAAGTTTTCAACTTGATTTTTTAATCTTCTGTACCAAAACAAAGTATTTACAAAAATCATATCAGTATTTCTCACAAAGAATTAACAAGTAACATGTTAGAAAGACATTTTCATGGATCTTCTGAATGCGTAAAACTGTTCTATTCAGCTACCGTTTTAATCGCAAAGCAAGCTAGGATGATGGACGTTTCAAACTCGGGCATATGTTTCTCTTCCGATGCTATCGTTTGTCACTGCCGGCTTTAACTGATAGTAGCATCTGGTAAAGTCTGTCATTGCAGGTTTTGACAGACGTTACAATCGGTTGAAATCGCGCACACGAGTTTCTGCCGACAATTCACGCTCACTGTCGTTTATATCTCCATTCAATTGATCAAACCATTATATCCCGCTTGTTAAAACGTGAGGATCTCATAGCCTTTTCTGCAAAATGTCTAATATGTAACAATATAATTACAAATAATGGAATTACGAATCTTCGATTTTCGATTAAAGAATATAACATTTATAACATTTTATACATGGACCTTTCTCAATAAGCCTTCTATATAAAAATAAGTTTCAGGAATAGAAAAATTTTATATTTTGCTTGAAAAGAAAAGGAAACATCTTTGTATTTGAATTACAATTTTATTCAAGCATACGTCTATTCCATAAATATATATCATTAAAAAGATGTTAACGTAACTATGTAAACAGTAATAATAATTATAATATTTTATGATTGAATGTGTGTATTCAGATTATACGCTTCCAGATTATTGAGCCATAAAGACATCTCCAATAGCGGATCAGATATTTGGACCGGATTTATTCAAGCGTGTCTTTCCTTCCTCTACAGTGCATATAATAATAAATAATCATAGCGAATGTGTTATGTATAATTTGTTTTAAATATCTGCAGTAAAAAATAATAATATATTTTATAATTAAGTATTTTATATATATTTTTATAGAGGAAGACTTGAGTATTCAGAGAGCAATCAACTCGACAGATTGCTACGTAGCTTTTTTTCCAAAGATCACTATCATCGCATTTAAGTGCGATCCAATCTCTATTATTTTGTTATTTGTTGTCTATTATTCTTTGTACGAGATTCTGAAAACATACATATGGGATTGTTGTCATTCTTTCTTTGTCTAGAGATCAACCTAATATTTATCGCACTCATCGATATGTGGCTAATCGATCCACAAAATGTGTGTAATCGCGTTCGGTTTAACGCACGGCTGAGAGAACGGAGCCATACGCACCATCCCGCGAACAGAATTTTGCACGTAAATTCTCGGATGAACGGGTACAAGGGGAGTAGCGAGTTGCGGTGCGGAGGTGGTGATGTGGTATGGGACACGCGCTTTACTTTTTGAAATCCACGTAGACAATGGGGAATGACGAGCGCGATTGTAATTAACGTCATCGACCTCGTTCGATTTGCTCTCGCGCTACTAGTCCCCGAAACTTTCACCAACCCTTTCGTCCGTCAGTCGCTTCCCTTCCCTTCCTTCCCTTTTACCCGTACCTTTCGCCGATCGGTTGCGCCCTGTCGACGTTGTACCCTTTCCATCCGCGTATAATTAGTGTCCTCTGTACGCGCGATGTTTCCCTCTCGTTCCCGCGGTGTTAATAACGACGCGCTGGCTCGATCGCGTTTGCGGCTTCGCTTATCCGTTTGAAAACGAGATTCAATTATGATCACACGATCCGGAGGTGCGCGGGACAAAAAGACAAGTATTGCTCTGTTTTACAGACTGTACTTTATTGCTTGCATTCTCCCCGTGTGCTCTCTTCGCGGCTGACTCTTTGAGAGCTTCCGTAGAATAGTTGACATGCATCAAAAACGAGGTGCGGGTGAGCTTGATAGGGATCATGTTGGGGCAACTGCAGACTCGCACGTCGTAACTTATTGTTTTGTTCGTTTAGTAAAATATAACACGATATTGTTAACCGAGGGGGTTTTCGTATGGATGCTACGTGCGTGTTGGGCACTTTGCCGACGAACTAGAATAACACGATATTTTTTTAATTATGGTATATATAAGATAATAGTATGTTGCAACGTATCTTCGTTATGCTTTGCTAATAAACTACATATATAATGTCCAAATATTATTCAAATATAATATTCTTATATCTTGTAAAGAAATGTGAAACATAGTGGAAAGAAAATAGTTGAAATTTCAAGATTGCTAAAAGTTCGAGTCAAGATTATTAAGTAGACTCGATGAACTTCGCGCGGATCGGTTACGACAAAAGTTTTAATGAGAAAGGAATGATGTGCAATTTTAATCGCTACACTCGTGAAGTTTTTATATACTGAAGAGAGGTATATTTTCAAAACTGCAACTGTTGTTAAACTGCAGATAAATGTAGATGCAAAAATTAAAAAATGTGTGAATCGATATATGTATGTAGTAGTTTTTCATCGAGATAGTTCAACATATTTATTTCACAATCAATATATCAGTATTTTATTAAATAGTGAATCGAAAATTTAAATTTTTTTAAAGTTTTTTATTATTATATTGATTTTATATTTGTATTATAATTATATTGATATATATATATAATATCAAAGACACTTATACATTTTCACAAAGACACTTTTTATTCAAATCTTGTTAATTCAATCTTTTTAGATATTATTTTATATTTCGAATTTATAAATAATGTATGTTCTACAATTCAATTTTCTGTCTTTAAAATGTGCACTAAAGAAACAAAGTTGAAAACAATAGGAGGTGCATGACGGTGCATTCGCACATAATGTGTCTATATTTCTTGCTAATATATCAGTAGCGAAATAACCGATTATTTGAAGGGCCGTGTAAGCTACTAGTCGTGACGGGAATTTATTTGCTCGATTTGGAAGCCACCCAGGGGCGCCTTGCCGCTGACGGTTCTGACTGATAACGGCCACTTTGCGCCACTCTCGAACCTCCTATTTTAATACCGGCCTACCCTCCGCGAATTGCTTAATATTCCACCAGTGCAAAGGCGGGGACTGAATTTGGCCGAGGGCAGCTGCGCCCGAATTCTGCTTCTTTCGCCCGACTTTCGATGAAGCAAACTATCGAGCCGCTGTGCAAACACACGTTCGACAAACCAGGACCTTACATAGTGTCCCGGTGCATGTTCTCCTTTAAATCGCTAGCTAGATTGACCTGGCTGATCTGTCGTTACGTTTTTACCGTCATGGAACCGGAATTCGAAATGGAGGGACTAACCCTCCGCTTCATTGCTTGGCAATTTGTATCCGAATTGGGTGCTTTAGAATTCGGTGTACTGTATACGAATGTTGAATGTTATTTTCTGTGATGCAATGAGTGATGAATGATAGTGACGTGTTATCAACTACTGTACAGCAAACGTGCAAATGGCAAAGTTTGATGGATTAACGCAATTTTAGTCTCGAGTATCACGATGTTTATTAATTTATGCATAACGATTTCATTATCCGATTTATCACATATATATTATAGATTATAAAAATTAATTAATTAAATAAATTTTTGTGTGAATTTTTTAACAATGTTATAGTGCAATAACAGCTGCACATATAATTTTACTTGATTTCGTTTATTTTCTAATTTTTAAGAACTATCAAAAATAAAACGCAACATTCGAATGTCAGAATGCACGATATTGTATATGCAAGTGGATACTACCATAGTTAATATCGCGCATATTGCGAAAAAAAGATCAGTTTACCGGAATCGCGCTTGTGTGCTCGCATAGTGCCGCGAGGCAAGTGTTAATTGGCCTCGACTACCCTCTAGTGGAAAACGTACGAGCGGAAAAACTGGACGGAAAATAGTAGTGTGTTGGTCGGAGGCTGGCGTGTCGCATGATATGCGGAGACTTTCTTGACTTCTACGAGGAAAATACAGAGAAAGAAAGAGACGTGTTGACCAGCGAGGTGTGGTTTCGCATGGTGGAGTAAAAAATCGATTCCATGTATATACTTGCGAAACGAGCCCTTCCTGCCAAGATGGTTACATCTGAACTTAGAAGGTTACCTCGTAAAGTTCGATCGCCTGTTCTCGCCTTAGAGTTCTTATGGAGGGAAGCAGGAAGCAAAGATGATAATATCGATCCGCGCACGTAATAATACGGCCTCCCTCGTGAGACTCTCAGCATGAAACAGGATTTTAGTGACGTGTGTTTAAATTTTATTCATTCGCTTAAGCCAAGAAGTTAATGAAATAAAACCGATGAAGGGAGAGACGTGATTTATCGAATGCATTTCTAAAAAAATTAATAAATGATTTTTGTAAAACGTCTTAATTATGTTTAAAAATTGATATACTAACATACATTTTATAATTATGAAAGACTTATTAATAGTTTATGAATTATTGTGTATAAAAATTTATGCATTATTTAATTGTAATTTTTAGTATTAAACTTGGTTTTTTAATATAGCAAAATAAATTGCAAAATATATATGATTATTACTAAATAAAATAAAAATTTTTATTAACGCTCACGTCTTATTCTTTATTATATATTTATTTAATTACAATACTTATGTCTTTATCGTACGTCGGTGTTCATGTGTAATTCATGTGTGCGACATTTCTTGAAAAGTGGAGGAAAGGTATATGGTTGCGTTTTTATATGATCCAGAAACTGCGTCCCGGGAGACCGATTTTACGTTCCTACGGAATAAAGCGTATAACGTGAGATGTACTCTCTCTCGCCGATATTTACGTATCACCGTCTTCTGGGACATAAAATTTTCCATCTCTTCATGAAGTATTTTTCAGTTATGTATTCCTGTGGATCTTTCCCGCAGACGAAAACAAAATGCTGCGCGAACTGTATCGCAAAACTTTTGCTCCGGGACGCGTACGTGTCACTATTATGGTATCAACCAGTACAACAAGTCTACATACATTCGTGCACGTTGTTCATTTCATAACATGTGACACCGGTCTTACGACCCGCTAACACGAAATAGGCGCACAATTTTCTGATCGCTACGAGAAGATGACGACGAGACCACCAACGACGACAACGATTGCAGCATATCGATCTCGTGTTTTGTCACCGAGATTTGATCGCGTATTTTATCAAATGTACGCCTTCGCGATAATCATCTGGAACGCGTTTATAATTCGCCACGAATATTTATGCTCCCGGCAGCTAATTGTGATTCACTGACTGGCGTCACGAAGATATATCACAAAAAATTAAGCCTTAAGGGTAACTCGCTGAACGATCCGTCTGATAGCGGGGTAAGAGACTTTTAAAGCACGTCATGTTTTTTTTTTAAATATTTAAACACCACGTATACTATACAATATTTTATATAATAGAGACAAAAATTATATTTATCAAATATTTAAATTTTTCTATGCTTTTACGAAAGCAAGCTACAAGATTTAAACACAATCGTAGTAAATAAATATGATAGTATTAATAACCACGAATGATAAATGATTTTATAAGATGCATCGTGCTAATATCGTAATGAACGCAGAATTTGATGCATTAAAGCATCTTTGATGCCGCACCATTAGTTACACTTTATTCCAAGATAGAACGTATCACTGCCTCATCAACCAATGCCTCTTTTTCCAAGCTCGAATCTGGCCATGACATTGCATTTCGACGTAACGAGATGAAATGGCTGAGGATAATGGATTCAGCCACTTCTTGAACAGAACCCCAGCGATGAAATATTGAGGATACGTAGCACCAAACTTTGAATAAGTACTATTGAAGACGGCATGATATCATGTTTCATCTGGCATAAGGTAAGTCTGAAGATAATACATTGTCGTCAAATTAACGGTGTATTATCATGAGTAATTAGTTTCCAAGATCCGTGAATTTCCACGATTAACACTGATGAATACTAACGCTGATAAAAACACTATCGCACTATAGGGAATTCTCAGATCTTCGAATTAAGTATTCGTAAATCAAATTGAAATGGATGAAATTAGATTTCACTTTTTGACATTATTAATTAATTTTGTCGATATAATTAGATTTGGTTTGTAGATAGAATCACTATATTTAGGATTTATGATTTTAATATATAAATTTTATTTATAATTTCTTAATGTGATTGTACTTGATTCTAATATATTGTCTGACTTGACACGTCTACTTTACATGATTCTGTATTTATAATTAACAATTTGTCATCAAGACATTGTATATCGAGAATGTTCTGTATTATCACATCCTTCGAAAAGAATATTTCATCAAGTCATTGTTACATGATTTGTTGAGAAATGTTGAGAAACGTTACGGGCAAGAAAAATCGTTTACAAAACAGGAGAGATCATATAATATTATATTTTCGAGTCGATAAATACAAAGAACTATCCTTGTTGCAGGATTCGAGGAATCCGATTAGCGATAAAAACCTAATTTTGAGCGGTTGAGGGGATGACCCGGCTCGAGTGACAACGTGGGAGAAGCCAGTTGATGTTGGTGTACCAGGCGTACGGCGGAACGTATGTCAGTTCAAGCATCAACGCGAACGACGACGACGACGACGACGACCACGTGTTGTTCGTACTAGTGTTTGGTAACCGAACGTCACTCCGAATGATGGATGACACGCTAATCGTCCGTATTTACGCACCGTATGTGCCCGCAACTTTCTTATTTTCTCGTCCATTTTAAGGCGACCCGGCTTGTAAACAGATGCCGAAAATTTTGCTACCGATATAGATTACGTAAATCATCGATTTTCCAAGCCTCACTCACAAAGATAAATTGAATAAAACTCAACAATATCTGTTGATAAGAAACTCTGTGTTTGATGTATCCTAAATATGTTTCGAGATTATTTGAAATTATTTATTTATGTCGTATGTATCATAACATGTCGATTAAGTAGATATATCGGTACAGATTAAATTAATTAAATGTTAAATTATTACAAATATGACGTACTTTTCTGAGTACGACAAGTTGTTTCTTATATACGTATTAAAGTCTATTTCTGTGCCTTTTGCGTTCGTGGTGATCCATCATGAGATTACGTTGGCAGGATGCGTATGTTACAGATTAGAGCGTGCGTGTTGCTTAGCATGCGCGTCGTGCGTGTCCAACGAGATCACGAGTTCGATGATCGAGAAAGGTACGCAGCCATGAGAATTGACGTGATCGGGTTATACAGAGTATCGTATTACAACCTTGTTTTAGATTATTTTGGAATGTTTTTAGGAGGCTATCGGATTTATCATGATGGAAGAGATATCTATCATTCTTTTATTATAATCATTGTTTCACGTCTGGCTGTCTACGACACATGATCAGCTTGAATATAGAATCTATGTATATCTTTCTAAATGTTACAGTAGTTAAAAATTTGAGTTAATGATTAGTCAAGTTTTGTAGTTTATTATAATTATAAAGTATTTTCTTATTATAGTAAAATGTTGCAATTTAACGAATGCAATTAAAAAATTTTATATTATATAATACTGTAGATTAGTATTAAAACTTTTTTACATTAAAAACAAAAAATCATTAAAAGACTTCTTTTTTATTTAATTGGACACTCCTTTTCCTTTATTAGTCCGTTAAATCGAGATTTTACTGTAATTCAATCGCAATTTTATCAAAAGATAACAGCAGAGCTATATCTTAACTGTCTATCTTTTTATTTAATTTTTCTATTCTTCAATTGCAATATGCAAAATGCAAAGATATCAATATGCAATAAATATAAAATAGATACAATATAGATAAATACAATATAGATAAATAAATAGAACTTCGTAAGTCAACAACAACAGAATGTATGAAATATCATGCATATCTGTATACTCTCGACATACAGAAACTCGCAATATGCAATTTTCATGAGTGTTGTATATAAGAAAACAGAAAATTTTAATGCACGAGATTGCCTCTTGGAATTCTACTTAAGAAGTAACAGTCATAATTTTAAATTATCCTGAAAAGAGTGCATTCTTACATCAGGGTCGTATAAATGCAAATTCTCTCAAAAGAGCTCTCAAAAGAGCTGTTGCGTGATATAATTCCGGATGATATCTGAAGCGCCGTTAAATGGCAGTAATGAGGGTTTATGTGTCGAGCGAATTTCGCGACCGCTCATCCAAATCAGCTACGCTTGATCGAGCGTCTACATTATTGCTCGCCCGTAGGATTAATGAATCGCGAAACGCGACACTTCCATGACTTGAGAGAACCACAGAGACGAGTCTAGATTATGGAGCCCACACTTTGGGAACCTACGCTACGCGCGAGCAGCGATGCGTGTCGCCAGAGCATATACGTACGGTTATATACGTAGGTTCTATGGTTTGATCGATCGGCCTATCGCTCCGTATTTATTTATATTCCATCGAGTGCTCGCACCTGGTACCATTAGCTCTTTCTCGTTCCACTGCGTACGCACGAGGGGAGGAAAAAATATGAAATATCCCCACGCCTACCCTTTCCACGCGCGTGGCACTCTATCAATTTTTTTTTGTAGCACCGCCGAAATCTTTACCAAAACTGATCGACTGTCATATTCCCGCCAGACGAATAAATGAGGCGACGGACGTGCCCGGTTTGTTAACACCAAACTTCTGCTCCGGGAGGACTTTTGAGTTGAAAAAGTAAATATTATATTGTAACGGAATGGATCTTCACACGACTCGTAGAAGCAATTCGATATAATTATGTCTTGATTTATTTATGTCATACAAATAGTCAATAAAAAATTATTTAATCTAATAAATGTGTAATATCTTCTTAAAAAAAAAAATTACTACTAATAATTCCTTATATGAATTTTTTACCATAGACTGCTGTAGAAAAAGAATTTATATATTATAAGAATTTATATATATATATGCATGAATATTGGTATTCGTGAGCCCCCGCGTTCATAAATGCAAAAAATTCAGGGAATCAAAAAAGTATAGTAGTTAGAAATTCATTCTTACCACTATATCAATAATATATTCCAAGTATGATTGACGTTAACCTTAATCCTACTTTGTAACCTGAATCACGCGAACCGTAAAGTATTATTCTTTATATGTCGCGAGACCTAAAATGATAAAACAAATTTATGGTACAATATAGCGTGTACGAGAACTCATTAATATCTTAGATAAATCTGAATTCATCGAAGGAGGCAAATAGCTCGCGCGACTACACAAGACGTAGTTAATTAAAAGTTTGTTGTCTCTCAGTGCTCAAAGAACCAACAGTCTTTTTAACTAACGGATTTCAAGCCAGCGCGACGGTCAGCAATTGCTGTCTGCAGATCCAAAATCTACTTTCTGCACGTTAGCTGCCTCCGGAAACAGCTTCGGGAGTTTTAATGAAGTATCCCGGCAAAAGCAGCGAGAATCGATCTGCAAACCGTAAAGTCGTTTCTTTGAACAATCTTCCGGATCACAGGCGAAACAAGAACGAACGCGGAGAACGGTACTCGGGGGGGGTGGGTGAGGGGAGGCCGAGGAGAGAAAGAGCGAGAGAGTAAACTTGCCGTAACAATTAATTTACTTCGCTTACGCTCGGGTAATTGAAAAATTGTCGATAGCCCGAAGAAAGTCGGGACCGATACGCGCGCCCGAGGGCCGTCAAGGTAGAAGGAGCCAGCGTGAAAGGGGAAGAGAGCATGAAAGGAGGATGAGGGGCGGATACGACAAGCGATATAAGAAGCGAGAAAACGGAGTTAATTAAACCGGCAGCGAAGGGACGGAACTCGAGACGGCGCGGGGCGGAAATTAAAAATGTAAATCTGCGTGATTGGAAACCACAGAGCCGTCATGGCGGGCCGCCACCGGCGAATCCACCCCCGCACCACCGTTACCACCGCTACCATCGATGGACTTCCTGTCGATTTGCGATTTTTATTATAATCGCTTCAATCGAAACCTCCACCCTTGCGTCAACGTGGACGCGACTCGACTACAGAGATTTCTTTTTGCGGCATCTCTCGTTACCCGGGGCCGAGATTACTGTAAGCGTTGGGTCGGTTCATACCGGATCCGGATTTGTTACCATCCTCGAGATATCGTTTAAGAAACCAGGATAAGTGGATTTTCAATACTTTGAGTGTTACATAAATGACAAACCGATTTATTATTTCGCGATCTGTGAATTTGTACTTATTGGAATAAAAAAGAAGCAAACATTTGAATGGTTTGAATAAACCAGGATTAACATAAATGCAACAGTCAACTACACTGCATCTTTAATAAACTCATTGCATATGAGAATTTATAAAGAATTCTGTTTTTCCTTCTTTCTTTCTGTTTCGTACAAATAATATAATAATCGGTATAGCAAGAACAAGAATTTCTTGTCATTATTTTCTTTGCGTCCAAATGGAGGATAAATATCCTGTAAATGATATGTTGGAGCAACGTTTTAAGCGCTACGTGGCAGGCGAGCTCAGTTTAGATCGTGTTGCTAAACTTCAATTTCATAAAATGAGGTAAGTCACTTTATATGCCACCTCCATTATTTAACACGTATAACGGCATTACGTAATCGCACAATGGAACATGCCTCGCGCTCCGTCGCACTCTTACATGCCTCGAAACATCAGCATGTTACGACACAATTTATTTACTACGATCTATCTTTCGCTTGCGCGTGAAACAATCTATTAATTACGCCGCGGATTAAATCTGCATTAGCCGCAAATATCTTTTAATCCTCTCCCGTATCGCCACCGCTACCGTTTCGAATATGCAAGAAGCAGAATCGCTCATTCGATCGAGTATTAATCGGATCGAATGCGATCGAATAGGATCACCGGTATCGGATTCATGGTGGTCGGCTAGTCTTACGCTTTGAGAGTCGTAGCTTCATCAATTTCCAACACTAATTCGAAATAGCCGCGCCGGAATTCCTGTCACATCACGTCACTCTAACCGTCCTCTTATCCTCGCTCGAATACGATTTAGAGATTCTCGATAACGAGATCCAAGCTGTTTATGCATCGTCCATTGCACACGCACGTCGGCTTTCGCAATAGCCAAGCATGCGTTTCATATAAATCTGCATGATCATTAAGAGGTATGCACCGTTGGTTAATCATCCGTCATCCGTAAATCATTTTTACTTCCCACATTGCAGCGTCATTACCAATACATTTATTGAAATATCAGTTTACTAGGACTTCTATTGGAAATTATTCCATCGCAAACACTTTAAGCGTTGTTATTAAGTCTAATTACAGCGTATCATATAAAACTGGATATTAAAAGTTACTGTATATTCTTTATTTACTCTTAAAAATATGTCAATTTCATACGTTGTTTATTACCTTGTACATAATAATTTTTAATTATGCACCATACTAAAAAGCGTTATAAATTATATGGTTGTTAAATTTTGTTCGATTTCCGTGATTGAATTTGTCTAAGAATAGAAGGCGTGCGGGAAAAAAAGTATTAAGTTTCAATACTCAACTCGCTAATTGATACAATCACCGGGGAGCCGAAACAGACTCTACATTAAGAGATGAAAATCATCGTGTTCATACATGTTCAGAGAAGTTAGGTTTTTAAACAGGAAGCGATTAAAGTTAACCAATCATGCTGCCCGTAAAACCTGCGTACTCAGGCACACCGCTGGGAATAATCGAGACATGGTAATATACTTTTTATGTTAAGTAAACATCTTTTCCGCTACTCGCTATATCGTATGCTCACTTTTTACGTTAACGTGATTGGTTAAATTCCTCGCGGGCACGTTGCTTGAAATTTTTAAATCGCGTTCGCAATCTTGTAACGCAAGATAGTTCAATCGCGAAAATTATTTATACATCAGTCTTGTTCACGAACTTAAATATTACCAACGTCGCGGTGGTTACCGCTTATTAACGTAGAGACATCTGGAGCATTATTGATACGAAGGATCCTTACAAATTTAGAATACAAATCTATTTGGAACTTCTAAACGTAATATGCTTAATTGCAGAACAGACCTCTTCAGAATTCTGATAACAAGAAGTGTGCTCTTTATTCCAGACTATATTTTATTGTAGAAACTTATGCCAGAATCCATGTAATACATTTGTAATGCAGATAAATGAATTTGCATAAAGTAACTTTGAGATAGGTGTGGAAAATCTCATTCTGTCACCCAGACGAAGAAACCTTAAAATATCCATACATATGCATGCACGCAACGATATGAGTAACTTTGCCTATTGATCATAACAGTAACGAACTGTAATCTTCACTTTACTAGAATTAAGAATAATGAACATATCTTTCATCTATTTTCTCAAATTAAAAAAAAGTGAAGATAGAGTGTCCCAGGTAGCATTATTTGTCATCATTCTGGTGTCAAAATGATGTTGTTAAAGACATTTTGACATTAACGTGACATGACAAATAACGTTAGCTTGCCTGGGATATAGCTATAGTTGATTGCACAGAAACGTAAAGGGGATTTGCAGTCGCCGTGGGTCAAACGAACCTTCTTGGCTCCGGTCGAAATAACTCGTAATCAAAATGAAATTTCGGTCGATCAATAAGAACACAATCGAAAGTAAATCGGCCGGGATGTCCTCGGAGGCTGAGAAAAACGAGTAAACGACGATGACGGGAGCGCGCGCTCCCGGGGCCATCGACTACAGAAAAGTCCTTTACGAAATCTCCGACGAATAACCAGCCGTCTGTCACAAAAGATCCCTTTATGAGATTCGGTAGCGTACACAACGATATTCGCACGACGCCCTTCGACACGGCCCTCTCCTGTCCCCCTCGGAAGGGCCTAACGCAAGGTGATTCCCGCGCCTGAGTGCGCCCATGCGTTTTCCGCTTTATACGTTGAAGTGTATGGCGGAAGGAGTATGGCAAATCCGAGGGAAGAGGGACGTACCAGACTCCATGGTACACCAGAATCCACGATGGAGCCGATATCCTTGCGCGAGGCATCGACTTCTCTGGCTGTCAATACGCCAGAAATTCCTGATATATCAAATAGCGCCGACATTCTGACACTAGCGAAGATTAATTATACGTCAATCGTGCAAGTTCGCTTGCTGATAATAGATGTATGTTCTTTACTTTTGCGAAAGTGGGTTACGCTTACTTCATTGTGCCCAAAAGAAAGATTTTGGCTTAATCTCATTAGTCTTAAAGACGATCGTAACAAAAAATGTAGAACGAGTAATCATATATATTTCTAATGTATTATACATATGTAAATTCATATGTTTATGTTTAGTATCATGTTTAGTATGTTTAATAGTAAATTAATATTAAAGTAGTATTATAAATGTTAAATCTATAGTGATGAAAAGTTATAGCTTAATATAAATATATTATGCACGGTGAAATAAGGAAGTATCTCATGTCCTTATAACGTAAAAAATATTTATATTTATACATAAAATGAGATATAAAAGAAAAATGGAATATTACGGGTGTATCTTACATTTTTTACTCATTCTCTCATATTTTTTTAAATAACTTATATGTTTCAACAATTATTTAACAATTATATAATGATTTTTAATTTCAAAATCTTTCAAGATCATTATCGATAAATTTGTGGATGTTTCATAGCTGAGAGCCGCTGCGCGACTTAAGGTCTTCTTCGATAGTGCCCAAAGTGTATAATTCTCACGAGAGCTCGCAAACAAAAATATTATTCTTCTTCGCATTCCCGCTCATAGCTGAAGTGTGCCTCGAAGGCATCGTAAATCCCGATAAGAGCCTATAACCGGTCTTCATACACTTCCCCGTACTCCCGATGTTTGCCCTTCTATTCCCAGTTATCAAAAGGAATACACCGTGTCGCTCGAAAACTGCGACTACAGATATCGGTCGGGCTATCACTACCGACGTTTGCACGATTCACAGGTATACAAGCGGACTGCATGTACATACTTAAGGGAGGGAGAGCTCGTTGCCGGCGAATCGAGCGGAGAGTCGAGCGTTAATTCCGCTTGCATAAATTCTGGGATTAAGAGCATACGTTATACTTAGGGAAATGCGAGTTTTGTGCTTTTCGCTTCTCTTCGACTCTCTCTTAACCACTCCTTGTCTCTTTCTTGCCTCCCTTCCTTATTCCTCCGTGCTTACTCAACCTTCTTTTGCTTGCACTCTTCACGGTCATTTCACCCCTATTCTGCCATCATTTCTCGTGGCTTCAACTATCGCGCGAAGTAGGAAATACCCAGGAAAGGATTAACCCTTTCACTGTCGAGCGACTTGACTATTATGAGATGAATACTCTGTAATGAACTATTATTTTGATCAATTCTGGAAATATGACATGAGATATACACTTTTCCATTTTTATCTTATATTTAAATGATATTGTTTGAGAATTGGAAATATCTTTAAAATCTAAAAATATAAAAACAATGATATCTTGACATCTTTTCTAAAATAATTTTACTTTGGATATATTAAATGATAAATATTTTTTTATAATAATTGCATGTCTAACAAGTGAGATTTCCAGACAATTTGTATAATTTGTTACGTCACTTTGATTATTACACGACAAAGATAAAAAATTTCAAGCATTGTATATTTAACTAATAAGGACAAAACCGATTCATGAAAAATATATATTACAAATGGAAGTTGTTAATCAAATAGGCAATCGTGTTGTCAGCTATTTCGAATTGATTCAGTGACGTTTCATTTTTCATTTGATCAGATTTTCGATACATTTGATTTTGCTGTCGTGTTTTGCAATTGTTGATGTTTTAAACTGATAAATCGTCGACAATCTCATATAAACCATCAGAGTATACCGAAGTTGGCCAATATTTCATATAATTCAGATTTCAAAGAATTTCGAGATATTAGCGAATTGAATGAATCATAATTTAATTATCCGGTTTCGATAAATAAATAAATTGCCATTCAGTTTTCCATATATCAGTTAACACAGATCGCCAAAATTAATCAGCGTAAAGTGCTGATTCTTCAAAAATATATAGAATAAAACATCAACAGAAAATTATTTATATATTTTGGCCAAATCATAAACTTTTACAAATTTAAAAAAATAGGAGAAAATTTAAATGTTTTTACGTAAATTTAAAACTTACATTAAACTTTGCTCATGTTAATATTTGCACCATCTTGGTCTACAGGTATTTTAAGCTTAATAAACGTGCTGGATGGTGATTAAGTGTTTGCTTAATGAGTTCGTTAAGTTTATTTACTGGATAGTTTGGATAGCGGATAGTTTCGAGACTCGAACAACAGCACTTTGTATACGTACGTAAAGCTATATTCGTTCCTTTCGCGAACATAAGTTTGAACACGTCAATGACTTACCGACTTGCACTGATGAACTGTTTCATGAAAAACTTATGAAAAATTTGCATTAGCGAAATGTTAAACTTAGATAGTACGCTTACGGACAAAAGCGACAAACTTGCCTTATTTTTTAAAACTATGCCCATAAATTTCTGTACTTAAAAGTTTTTAAATTTTCGTACGGTTGCTTCTCACAACGGAGACATTGATTTAGGAACACAAGTATATAATATTTTATTTATTTAGAAAACATTAGAGCAAATGTGGATAAACATAAAGCGTAATAATCTCTAAAGAGGATAAACAAATTTGCGATAATTATGATATCAATGCTCTTAACAGTGTGCGCAGGGGCACTATCCGCACCAATGTGTTTCATACTGGTTATTGGTTAACTCAATTATCGTAATGATTGCGATAATTAATCTCTGTGGCTTGTGTTCCAAATATTGCATACAGGAACTATAACGACGCACATACGTACAATAGAACATGTATTTAACGGTAACAAAATAGTCATAAGTCACGATCCGATATTGTTTCTTTATTTATTACAATAAGTCAAATTGTGTTACATTATTAATATCATTTTCGGCAATAGCTCTTTCCTAATGATTTTCAAAATATTTGTAGCAAATATTTTTAAATAAGATTGTTCACAAGAAAATCTCGATCATCGTATATTGTTAATGATCGAATAACTTTCCTAATTTGCGATAATAAAGTTACGGGAATTTTGAGGCCATTAAAACGTTGTTTCTCAAGTTCGTTGAGACGGTCTGTCGAGATGAATTCGCTCGGAACTTGCGCGTCGGTAATGGAGGATCTTCCGTAGCGAATCGGCGGTACGATTTAACGTCTTGGGACGCTTAGTTAGCGAGTCGTGGCTCTGCCTCTCGTTCCGATTACACTCGGAATAAATATCAGCGACGAGGATTAACGGCGACAGCGAATTCGATGCGACGATCCGGTACGGTACGAATGCCTTTAACGAAGAGCAAAGATCCTGTGGGATCGAAGGATCGATCGGGAATCCGGTGGTACGGCGCCGTCGAGCGTGGAAGAAAAATGTCTGCCGTCGGCTGTGATAATAAATCCTAACTACGCCGATAAATGTCCACGCGCTAGTGTTTGATGGTGAGCCAGTGATAATAGCCGCCGATTCGGCGATAATCCGGTCTAATCCAAGATATCGGCGCTGTTTGATTATTTATCGTCGTGGAAATAAAGAAACTATCTCCTCACACGCGCTTTCTCGTCGGGACTGTAAATCATCGTTTCAATTACGGCGCAGCGCGGAGATTCGTCGGGCGAACAATAAATATCATCTCTCCGCAACTCTAACGTAACAAATTCTCGCACCTACATATATGCACGTTTATGCAACAGCATTCGACTCGAGTAGCTACGCACACACCTGCGTTTAATTGCCCGCATTTCTCTTGTCCTACCGTGGATTCCAGTCCACATATCGAAAAGACTCGATCTACACGCCTTTACCTTGTATCCAATTATCGATATATTCGTTGCATTTACTTGTCATAATAATAATAATATCCACCTTCGGACAGTCGACTCTGCAAAAATTATACGTTTCTCCTGTAACAGCAAATAAGTTCCTGAACGCTACGGACAGGTGCGTGTTGATACCTCTTGCTGTAGCATTTCTATCATCCATCCGGTAACCATATGGCATTTTCATATGTTATTCGCCCAGATAATCAATGGTAACATTTATGCGCAATCCGTAACATTCTCGAATCGTTTCTGTGGCGATTTTACGATGGTAATTGTAGATCATTGCTTTCGATTTTTACGAGACAATTATCAATCGTTGATCCACCGTTGCGCGAGAAAACAGGCGTGGTCCTCGTTACTCCGTACAATCCGAAGCGTGGAATTTTTTAAAAATCCACCATTATATTCGTTCGCTCGAACGAGAGTTTGTCTCGATCTCCATTATTTTCAACGACATGAAAAAAGAAGTGAAATAAAAGAGGGAAGGACTGGAATCATAACTATCTCGTTTGATGCGCTTTCTTTTTACGTTGCTTACGACAATCGTGTCATCTCGTTGCTGGTTCATTGAATCGTGATATTTTGTTAAGTTCGTCTAAATAAAAAGTGCTTTAATCTCGAATATAAATTTTGAAATACGTGAGGATCCTTACGTAATATAATAATGTGGAAGCAAATCAGGAATAATTGGTCTAACGTTGTTTACAACAGTTTCATTATTCATTCGCAAAAATGAAAATGTTTTCGATCGGAAAAATGCACGAGTGCTATCAATCAGTTATTTTAGATTATTAAAAATTATATTTGATGCTTGTATTTTTAATGATTTGAATAAAAAATTCGAATTTTTTTGCACCTGTACATTAGTACCTTCCTTTTTTGCACCTGTACCTTCAGTACATTTATTCTTTTGTTAGTAGTGCACTTCACTGAATAGCTTTTCAATATTGATCGTTTTCAAATATTTCTGTATCTCTCTTGATTTATTCTGCTATCTCTTGAGTGTCTTTACACATTGTCGATGCCATTATTGGAAGTTGCTTTTAAAAATAGATTCAAAGATATTAAAACGTCAACATTGTCAAAGAATGGTAAAGTGTCCCAATTCTGTAAACCGCTTGCCTGTCACTGAATCGTTTGAACAGAGTTGAGTCTTTAATAGGCATCGATCGAACAGTCCCAATTGGAAGATCTCAATAAGATAACAAAGGTAAGTCGTGAAAGTAGAAAATGCACGCTTTCTCTGCACTACGAAGATTTAGATCGGACTGATCACACTTTAAATCAAGTACGATGAACTCGTTTGATTGAGTCTTTTAAAACTTAATTTCTGAAGATAATTAAAGAAATATCAATCGAGAAAACATATAAAATATAAAATATTACAGAAATTAAAGTTTGAAATGTTATTAAATTTGTTAAAAATATTACAAGTTCTTATGTTTATATTTTGCAAAAATTATATTTAGAAATACTTCTCAAGTATATCACTTTTTTTAAAAATATTATTGATTTCTATAATGTATTATAATAAATTCGGCAATATACTACATCATTTTTGGCGTTAAAAAGTATTATCATGTCTCTTCAACTTTTCACGAGTCATCTCAGAGATATGCTGTAATATGTAACATTAATCCCATCCTCGTGCTATTCTTAAAGCCATCAAGCAGAGCAATTTATTACCACGTCCGAAACACGTTAGAGGAAATGCTCCAAAGAAAGTGTTAACAAATATACGCGCGTACAGGACCACTCGTCACGGCGTCGCTCCCGGACGTGATTAACGACTCGTTAAATATTAACGAGGTAGCGACATTTTTCGCCATAAGAGAGCTCCTACCGTGTAATTACCAAAAGTTTCGACACGACGCGACGCGTTCCTTCACAGAGTGTGAATTCTTGGCTACGAGAAGGCGCTAAGAACTCATCGAGGCGTCGTTTGAACTTCGTACAAAGAGCCATGAAGCAAATCGTCTAGACGATACATGTGTCGACGGAGGTGTTGGCGAAAGGATACGGTGATGTTGCCGTGAAATTACGGTGCGAGGAAGAAGATATAAGATGAGGAGACAAATAGAGTAAAGAAAGGTAAGACAATTAGATAGCTATATCCGTGTGCGTCTGTATAGATCGATAGATAGTGACTAGGAGAACGATAGAAGAACAGAGCAGGAAGATCTTGATCCACGAGGGTAGATATCCGGACGGGTCTCTCAATTAAGGGATCGGAAGTAGCTCTGAGCTAACTGCGTGCAGTCTTTGTTCTCCCTTGTCCTCCTCGAGTCTTCGTTTCCAGGCAGGTCTACTATCACGTGTCACTGTCCATTGAGAAGAGGAAGACGAGGAGACGATCGCATAGATCTTATGGAGAAGAGGTGGGTGGAGCAAGGATCGTCTCTGAATTCGAGGGGGGTGGCTCGAGTTCACCTTGTTAAGACGCGTCCAAGTCCCTTGCAGAGACACGTAGCCGACCTGACCCTGTGATATTTCATAACCCAGACGACGGCAACGACGGCGATACGAGAGACCATCGCACACATGTGCTGCCCACAGACACCGCAATTCGCTCTCACTGGCCACTAGTCCGTGTGTTCACGTTGTACGTGGACATGTCACACATCAGACGGAAAGGCCAGTCAAATTTAGCGAGGCCGACAGCGAACTCGATCTCCTTCATTATTCCTCTCTGGCTATCATATTGTCTCTATCATATTTCTCATTCATTATTTCTCGATATTAATTTGTTTAGTATCCATAATCCGATAAACTAATGCTTTGTTATTTATGCGACAGTTTAATATGCTAAAAATACGTTTCTAAAGATTTTTAATATTTCTAGCAAAATTGAAATGTGATCTGTTAAAATTTAGAGTATTTACATATATACATAAATGAACATTTTTATCCGAGATAGATTCTTAATCAATAAAAATATTTTTCTACAGTCAAGAGAGAACATTCATTAAACATCTTTAAATGACTTGTTGAAACAACTGTGTTTCACGAACGACATGTCGAATTTTCTCCAACGGAATATCCGCATTTCATGGACCTAGATACCTGCGCGTCGTTAGTCGGATACCCTCCACCAACTTCGTCGCCAGTTTACGCTAACAAGGCGTCTACATGTCGTCCCGCGACATCCTGTACGCCCCACTATTTGGCGCGTCGACCGTGAAGCGTAATAATCGAGAAACGACACTGACAAAGTGTCGAAGTCCCGTAGACAAAAGTCTCATTTCGCCAAAGGATGTTTGCGCGGACGCGTAAGTGCTGCCGAGAGTTGCGAAAGTGCTGATCGATGCCGACGACGAGTATAATCGATGAGCGTGTGCGACAATAATAGATATCGCGATCGCCGGTGTCCGGCAGAGGTTGTCAGAGTTTGGTCGAGAAATCGAACGCTCAGCGTTTTCTTCGAGATAGGGCGAGCGCGCTCGGAACGGAATCGTTACAGCTTTGACTTTATGGATGATATATAGCTCGTCGAAAGGAACGTGTCGTTTTAACGAGCTGATTTTACGGCAACGCGCACTACCGAGTCCGCCTATACGAATCCGCGAGGAATGAGTGTGTATCGGGTCCTCTTGTAGAAGCGTAAAATTCGTATATAAGGCGAAACGGTTAAGTGCCGTGAGCATAATGAATACTGTTATAAAATACAAGTGCGATATTATACACAGAAAATTGCCTGCAGCTGCGTGAAACGGCAAAGGTCAAAGTATTTTTATTTACGTAAGTTTTCGTGGAAGGTTTTGCAAATGTACATATAGTATATGCAATGTGTTTCTCCTTCCATTTAATTTCATAACTTAAATACGCATTCGATGATGAAAACTAGAGATTAAAGTGAACATTCGAATGTATTATATGATGTATGATTCTAGGAAACGCTAATTTGTTATTAAATAAGAGAAAAAAAGTTTCACGATTTGGGAAGAAAGAGAAGAACTCTTATGTTTTCTAGAAATTCGCAAGAAGTACTCGTCCACGGCACTTCCCTTAATCTTATCTACCTTATTTACGAACGATTTACGAAACATGCGAGGGTCGAAGAACTCACGAAAAACTGCCGCTTGTTCAGCTTTAACGAAAGGCGCGATAAATGACTATGATACAATTTCATGAATTGCACACCTACATCGAGCTACTAACAAGAGTCAAGAGAATCTCAGTTTTTCCTTTGCTAACGAAGTACTTTTTCATTCGCGGTAGATTTGAGTGGCCGATCGAAGGTCGGTAAGCGAGGTGTATAATGGGAAGTGGTGGCCACAGTGTCAAGAGCGAGATGCCTCGAATCTCTCTTACACGGCAGATCAACTATAGGATAAAGCAAGAAAAAGAAGAAAGTAACGAGGCGTCCAATTATTAAGACGCGGTGACTCGCCTCCTTCTTTCTCGGGGGAATAAGTCGGCAATCCCCTAGAAGTACATTTTTCCTATCCGGGAACGCGTTATAAAGATGATTTCCCCTTTCCTCGTATCGTCCATCCTTCTGTCCAAGCGCATTGCAACTCGCATTTGCGCTCGCCTCTCGACGAAGCGCAGGACGACGTGAGTTTTATTCAGTTTTCTGGGAATCCGGCGAAGGAGTTCCGTCTACGAATCACGCTAACGATCCTGGTGAAAAGTTCCGGCACGGCGCGGCGCGGAGATGAGGAGTCGGTTGAAAATTAAATAATTCCGCGGCGTAGACGGCTCCGGATGCGGGCTCTCGCTTACCGCAGACGAGAAAGAGCCATGTTGTCGACGGAAGTCTAACAAGTCGACTCCAATGAAAATCACGATGAACACACTTCGCTGACTTCATGTCGCAATCATGTTGACGGCCCATCAGTTTCTTACTTTTCGAATTATATCGTGTTTGAGAGATCGTTTGCGAGATCGTTGATTTTGAATTTATTCGTTTGTGTGTTAGATTACAGACTTTCCGTTTCGACTCACCATCGTTGACTAATAAATTTTTTGTAGCCATTTGTTCGGAGCACAATATCTTACGTCTTACGCGACAAGAGTTAAGTTATTTTGACACCTCTAATTAACCGAGGAAAAAACTTTTCGCCTCTATATTTTTTATCGTCTGTGACAACCTACAAAGCGCGACTCTCACGATCACCTTCCTACACATATTCACACGAAGCCGCGCGCGGCATTTCTCGTGTGTCGTGACGGCGAATGACATTATTTATTCGCGTCTAGATTAGCGCGACAAGTTTCACCGCGCGTGAGCGAGTAACGAGCGAAGTCACGTTTATTCACAGACATCACGTAGTCGTCGACGTGAATTCTGATCGATGTTACGCGGCAACCCAATGATTCCAATGCGGGACGATGCGACCGATAATTATAGGGCGATCGGCAAGTCGACGCAGGTGTCCGCTAATTGGTCTCTAATTGCCGCGATAAGTCATCCGGTTTCGGCGAAACGATCAGCATCCTCGCGGTGATCGTTCGTTTCCGTTCGGCGAAACGTGAGCGAACTACCGGCCGGTATTCTCGCGGCACGTTTTCTCCTCGGAAGTTTCAAATAGAAAAAGAATGGCGTTCTTTCCGTCCGATCTCTCCGCTCGCGCTACGCTGCGATCAACGACGTGATTTCGAAGAGTACAGACTGTAAAGTTCGGTGGCTCGTTAGTGTCGCATACAAACCACCGAACTCCTATATTTACTCGCAAATTTCTGTCAGACGCCTGAAATTGTACGTACCACGGGATACACATCCGAGATGTACGTATTTGCTTTTCGTGGACGAAATCCGCTTCGAGACTCTTCTGGAAAATTGTGCTGATTAACGCGCGCGTATTGGAGAATAAGCCCATTGATCCGGTGGAATGAGAAGCGGATGCGTAGCTATATTTGGAAGATTGCCAACGATCTAGTTAGCGCGAAATTATTACGACGGAAGGAGAATGTTTGTGAAAGCCTTTAAATTGTCGATACGTATGTTTCTCGAATGTATATTACATCCTAATTATTGAAGTTTTCCTCGATATCAGTGTCAGACACTCATTTTTTTCAAGATCAAATAACACGGGGCATAACGAGATATGTAGATTAAAAAAAATAGCTCGCATTTTGATATTACACGACTTTTGAGTGCATCGTTTACATATGCAAACTCCCCGTCAGATTATTTTACAACGCATTTAGTTTTAAATTAAGGACACACTCAGTTAATTGCGGAATGTCAACGCGCTTGGAATGTATTAACGCGACTTCCGATTTTAGGGTTTCAAAGCCTCGACAAAGGCGTATTATATCGTTTTGTTTCCCCCGTCAAGTGCAGGTCGTCGTGAAAAGAAGGGAGCATGGTGTCCTCCGAGTTGCAGCGTAACTCGGGTCTCGAGGGTCCCACATCAAAGGGATTATCCCATAATTAATAACGGAAGTGTGACCGCTGACGAAAAGTTGGAAGAGGACCGACGATCTTTTCCCAACCTTCCTTTTTCAAGAGCAATGGCGGGGAGCATTGTCACGTCCTTACGTTACCTAAGATGTATGAGGATTAACCTGAAGAAGAGTCCTGATCCGATTACCACGTGTCTGTCGATAACGCGCCCAACGTAACTCGGGTGTTTTAAAAATTCAACGACGCGCCCCAACTCTATCGCGAGACACCTAAAAGTGTCGCGATAAGAGAAAGATCTCGCTCTCTTAAGAGCGTCCTAGCTCGTGCTTTAAATCCTTATTGCGGGCTACGCGAGCGGAGATAAAACTCGACACCATGTTTGCGTTCGAGATTACGGCCGCGACGGGGTCTCGAAGCGTTTGTGTCAGAATCCGTGGCGGAGTTTGTATTTCGTTCCGCAATCAGCCCGAACCGCGGTTAAAGCGAAATTGAAGAAACTTCACAGAGGGAAAAGGAAGCCCAGGGTAGGAAATCTAAAAACAAACCGTGTGCTGAAGTGCGGGGGCTGTTTGTAAACGAATTTAATTGTTCGGAAGATAGATAGCAGAAAGTTGTCTTGCGTGGAGTACACGTTCCGCAAACGCATTACCTCTGCTTCGTTCCTTCTCGGTTGCGTTCAGCAACAGAAACATATGTTGAAGAACGGTGTACGAATGGTACAAAATAATTATACGCTGAGAAATTTAAGACAAAAGTCCTTTATATATAACGACAGTTAACTGCGATTTTTTACGAACTTCACTGTGATACTCAGCAAATTGGTGTTGTACCAACGGTAAACGAAATGATGGCTATAATAATTAGCTGTGTTAGTGATAACAGTTCTTTCATTGCTTCCGCTCATTTGGAAAAGTATGTGGCTAACGAATACAACTTACACAGCAAACCACAAAGTTTGTGTATGAAGCAAAATACCGTAGTTACAGGTCAACCGGAGATAAGCACATGACATGATTAAAGATTCAAATTTCATTAACGATCGTGGGTTAGAGGGTGCGCCCTAGCAAATTGCTGTGTAGTTCGGGAAGACAAACGAAGTGGAGGATTTACATTCGACTCCGATCAATAATTAGACGGTCGCTTAAGGTTGCTTCGTGCCGGAGGTTGTTTGTCTCATGACGGAAATCTTATGACATGCGCGGTCCCTCCTCTATGCTGTTTCACGCCGCTATCCCATTTGTTTCACCCACCAGCTTAACCGATCCAGCCTACGATCATCCGCGCAATATAACATCTAAAGTAAAATTTATACTACCGTTCTATAAATGAACAAATGTCACGAAAACCAAGCGCGCCTAAGGTCCGAGATCCGCGGGCGATTAGCGGATTAGCGAGTGAGCCGTGGATCTATAAAGTGAAATATATTCATTGCTGCTACATTTCATATCAAACATGTAACTTTACTGTATTTAAAAAAACACTCAAATACGACTTGATTCTATAGATAAAATACAATATTAATATACAATATATACATAATATATAATAAAAAAGTACGGTGGCAGAATTTGTATGCAGTTTTAATTATGTCAATAAAATTTTCATAGAACTGTGATTTTTAGAAAAAAATGTTAAAATTGTTTTTTTAAGTATAAACCAAAATGAAATTATTTTCATAACAATTTTTATGATTTCTTTATAAAGAGATGGAACAAAATTATTATTTTACAATAATCATTCGTCATTAATATATTATACTACAATAATTAATAGACTTGCAAAAGTTTTTAAAAATTAGTAAATATTACGGAATACTATATTAGATTTCTGCTTTCTATAGAAATATTGCAAAAAATCAATTTGAAGTAAAATTTCGCATTGAGAGATAAATGGTAAGTCAGAGATATTTTATCCTTTTAAAAATTCTTCTGCTAAATACATTGTGAAAAGCGACTATCTTTAGCTAGAATATGTTCATTATGTATTCAAACTAAACTCACATTACCTTTCGTTATTCATTTTCAATTTATTCTATAATTTCCACGGATATTCAACAAAGTTGAAAGCGTGACAAAGCAAGAATTATTTGCAGAAGTTGAAAGCATGACAAAGCAAGAAGTTATTTGAAGTATTATTTGATCATTAAAATCGCGAAGTATTTTTAAATTAAGTAGAAAATAATAGCTTTAAATTTATTATATATTAAAACAGAATTTCAAAATATTTTCACTATTAATTGGCTTGAATTATGCTGTCCTGGAAATGGCAATCGTAAATTATTGATCATCACTGTGATAAAATCATATTGAATGTTAATTGATCAAAGCTCGTGTGTTGTAAAAAGAAGTAATTAAAAATATATTGTTGTAAAAAAATGCAATATTATTATTTTTTATAAAAGCATTGTATATAATATTTTTAGTACTTTTGCTATATTTTAAGATATAATACATTACTGGAATCAAAGTTGTAGAGAATAATTTTTTTAAGGAACCAAAGTGCTAGTAGTGACACCTGAAGACGTTTCAGGGAAGCCCTAAAATGTTATTTTACAAGAGTCGCCAAGTTATCTTTTTTAATAGACGGCATCAAACTTTAAATCACCTGGAATCGCGTTTTCATTCAGGGTAAGCGTTAATAAGAATCTCACCCCATCATTTCACCAAGGCCCATTTCGCGCAGTGCCCATTGAAGGTCGATAATCGCGCGAGAAGTACGCGACGATCAAGGCTGAGAAGAAAGGTCGAGTTCTCGAGAAGTAAAATTCTTCGTCGTGGCATCGATACTCGGTCGGTGGGCCGGCTCGGGGCGAAAGGCAAAGGGAGCAGGATGGAAAAAACGCAGCCGTAAATCGCGCGGTGTAAATGACTTTCGCCTCGTAAAAGCGGTGGAATCTGAGGAACGGGTAGGGAGGGCCGGGGCCTAGCGGCACTGTCGGTTCGTTGCCGAAGTGCCGCGCGGCACTCGCGGCCCTTCGTGTCGCGCATCGCGAATGTCGACGACGATGATGACGGCGGCGATACGGGTCTGCCGCTGCCACCGCCACAACTGCAATAGCGCATAACTCCGTGGAGTTTATGCTGCTGCTGCGATGCGCTGACGGCACGGCGTTAAACCCGGCGTTATACGGCTGGATACGGCTGGATACGAATCTGCATAATTTCGACCGTCATAGTACGCCACTATGCGCTTAATTCGCCGCGGAATCGTCGGGCGGTACCGCGCGCGACGATACCACGCGACGTCCTATCCATATAGCACATGCGACGCACGCCGCACGCGTGCGACGCGCGACGCTAAGCGCAACGATCTCCCGTCGCGTGCAGGTACACAGTACGAACAATGCGTTATTAACGCCATGCTAAAAATATGAAGAAATAAAATTATATTGTAATCGTTCGATCATTTCTTCTGACATTAAATTTGGCAAGCTCGTACTTAAGATACGATGAAATTTTGTGTTGGATGAAGTTAAATAGAAAATTAAAAATAATTTTATTTTTATTTTATTTTCTTCAGGGGAGAGAATTAAATACAATTTATCTTTAAAAAGTAAAAATATATTACTCGTCATATAAATAAATTTCATACTATTGTATATGTGTTTTGAGTAAGCAGAATTACAAATGGCTTGTTTGTAGAAAAATGTAATAAAGAATATTCACACTTTTATGCATATTCTTGTTTAGCGTATTATCATTTAATCCTAATAAATTACAGAAGTTATATGTTAAAAAGTGATTGCATTAACCCGGTAATTTGTATAATGCTTTAATTTAATAATTCTTATAATTTTCTTTTTCAAAATTGTGAATATAAATTTTAACTTTAAAAACGGGAGAAATTAACTAAAATTTTATTAGAAATTAACTTAGGTTTAGTTCCTTCGTATTCTCTATGTAAATTATTCATTGTGCCGGAGGCGATCAGAGAGTAGTTTGCATGAAGTTCGAGCAACGTTGAGATTTGATTCTTGACTGTAATTCAGTATTTTCTCATTTGAATATGTGTGAGATGTCTATAGAAGTAATAATAATAGTGTTTACAAAGAATTCTCAAATAACTGATAAGAACTTTATTGCAAATATCGTGAACCAGCACAAATGTTATATTTTGTAAACAAATAATAACTCTTTTGTTTACTTATAATAAAGTACATATTTTATAAAGTAAAGACGTTAAACATTATGATTTGCTTTGTAACATAATATAATGATACCCCGAGATTAATATTAAATATCTCGTTAAGATCCAACGGATATAACTATTCGTTGGATTTTAACGAGCCGGATAACTATAATGCTTCGGAAATAATCTGAATGACGAGCGAAATATGTTAACGAATTAACCCAAAAACCCTTTTCATTCACAAGCTATTGTAAATAGTTCCTAACAACGAGCGGCGTAGCGTATTTGTCATGTCTGCTTAAGAGATTAAACGTAGAGAAAGATATAGAATATATAATAACAAGTAAATTTCGTATATAATAGCGTTAACTTGCTACGGAGAGCAAGTGAAGATTTTAACAGAAGAGAGATGCATTGTCTTTAGCTGCACTACATCACGCAACTATTATTCATGTAAACTATTAAACGTGTCCTGAATGAAATAAATGCGACATTTTGTATCATACAGTAGAGAACCGTAATGTTCCGTAAATAGTAAGCAATCGAGAGAAAATTTACATATTATTTAGTAATGAAACAATATTTTTGTTAATTTTGTAACAAATATTATAAATAGTTTCATAATAATAACAAAATGAATAAATCTCTCAGTTCCATTCACTTAATAATCTTGAATTGATTAAAAAGTGAGCTATACTAGAATACCGTAATCAAGAACAGGATAATTGATGCACTTATGAACTGAATATGGAGAATGATTTGTGAGTAATATAGAGAGTATCATTAGCTATTAGTTATCTATTGAATAGGTTGATTTACTATTGCTAATTTTCGATTTTCCACGGACAAACATGTGAATAGCCGTTAATTCATTGAGATTTTAATGACTTTAAATACTGTCGTTGTAACGCTCACGTTAGGAGAATTAAAATTAATGACTGTAGAAAGAATATTATATAATTTCATAATGTAATTCTATATTATTTAAGACTCTGTGTGTGTTTATAAATGTCATTCCATCGACCATAATAATATTCAAAGTTAAATTTATCACACGTTTCTAGTGAGTTACTGGTGTAAAGCACTGATTAGCCTTAAATATAGTTAATTAAACCACATTGACCTCTATTTACATTGTAGTTACTAGCGCAACTCATACTTAGCGACGTAGACATAAATTATTACAGTACTGAAATCATTGTGCGCTTCTTTTCCATAATGCATACAAGTAGTGTAATTCAACTTTTTGTGCGAGTTGATTTTAGCTTCTTCGTTGTCATCCCGAGTCAAACTTTGGTTAACATCGACAGTCGAAAAAGGTTAATGACGTTAATCAACAGGAATTACATTACGACGTTTGATGTCGTATCATTATATCTTGGTCGTCATTATCGTAATTTTATACGCACGAGAGCTTGGGGAGAATGATTAAGGCGTGTTCCTTTGATGGTATTCACGAGAGGTTGAATCTCGTCGCTAAATATGGAGCACCGATTGTAGGCGAGCAGCTGTAATGTATACCACCATCGACGTTGCCTTCTTGTTTTACCGATAATAGTCTAAAAAGCCCACGTATACCGGGTATATTATAGAATCATGCCACGAAATTCAATTATATGTGCTTAAATATGCTTCAAAAATGATCCGTTATTTCGGCATTCTTTTCTCAAAACTTCCCGGTGGTAAAACCGGTGATTATAATACAAGTATTTGCAATTATATCGAAATATTGTGTGTCCGCTATGAACTTTATTCTTAAACTAGTAATTTTGTATCGCATTGTATCTGATGATGCATTCTTTTCTTTAAAACAAATGTTATATGTTAACATAAATATATGTAATTCTTTTAATGTATTTCATTTATTCTTTCAGAATAAATGTAAGTATACATATATATGTATATATAATTATAGCTCCTATTGAAATAAGAATGTGCTATACAATTTGTTTTCCTCTGATTATACTTGAAAAAGAAATATTTTCTAGTAACATAATAGCACGTAACATTGTATTTTGATTTTTTGGACCATATTTGAATTAATTGTATTTCTATTAACTTTATTTTCTACGAATAGGATATGGAAACGTTCACGTCGATAATCGTCTAACAATAAGATCGATCACCGTCATGAAAAGTACATTCGCAACGTGTTCTACTAAAAAAGAAATTGCGATACCCGTTAGCCACAGAGTCAACTCCCTTTACCTTCTTTCTAACGATCTCGGAACGACTTTTATTGTTAGAAGCGTTTTCCAGCTCCTTGTCGTTCTGCGGTCCTTATTGGTTTCCAGTTAATCGAACGACCAACTGGACCGTTATAACGAGCGCCAAGCTAGTAGATTCCAAGAGCGAAATCCTTAACGGTGCGATTGCTCTCATCACAAAGTATATATGGCTCTCAGAACGCGAGAGATCTTTCTATCCGGTTCGACTTCGTTGAAAGGATCAACTTCGACGTTGTCCTTCTCCTGACGAGGCCAGACGGCACTGGGGCCGTAGAACGTCTCTTATTGTGTCGGAATCGGAACCCTAAAAGACGGGATCGCGTGTGAGAGGGAAAGAGGAAAGAGAGGGGGAGAGCGCAATGCGTGCAAGGGGCGGTTATAAGCCGAAAACAATAGCGGACGCGCGGTTACTTGCACCCCGTGTGTCAATGCCATACACACCGTAAGGCGCTTATGCGATGCACTCAACGATTGTTACAACGACCCGGACGGTTAACTTGATCCCGGCTCCCGATGTCGCAGCGTGATATATGAATCCGACGAGCCATACTGATCGTATATTAGGGGTAAACGGAATCAGCCGTCGCGGTGAATTTTGTTATATGAAATTAAAATGATGAAAATCTGCAAATGTACTCGTTGCTATGAAATCTATTAGAGAGAAGAAAAGAAGAACAAATAAAGAATAATTGATGATGAAAAAAGAATAAGAATGAAAAACATGTTCCGAGAAATTCTTTCATCAAAATGAAGAATTATAAAATGTATATAAGAAAAGAAAATATAAGAAAAATGAACGAATTCTTACGTAAGAATGTAGAAATAACAAATTATAGAGTGACGGAGACAGACTCTAAGATAACGCAGGACACATTTGAATAATGATATACTGGACAAGAAGCATGAATAATGGAAATGTAAAACAATAGAGGATAAAGGAACAAGATGATTTAATGTCTTACAAATGATTTACGTGACATTAAAATCGTTTAAAGAAAAGAATAATAATCAAAAAGAGAGTTGTAGAAACACATAAGTTGCCCCAAATTATAAGTTTTTAAAAATAATCTAAAATTATGTGTTACAACACGTATTAATTCCACGTTATTAGTTACACGTATTAATACATGATTAATGATCAAGTGAGTTTTACTAACATATTGCAATTAAATGTACACTTGTCATCATCGCGGTGTCAGTGTCAAATATGGAACATGCTATTTCAACATTTTCGTTATGGATTTCGATTGCCCAAGCTTCAAGAACGAAATATCAAGATTACAAATTAGAAACTCAAATGTTCGTAGAAGCGTAGCCGTCATCGTTGAGATATTTGCACTTTGCAGCTTCAAATTTCAGGCAATGCGGCAGCGTATACGCCAAGAGCGACAAGTTTTGGAATTCGGGCCGCGTAAGAGGTAGGCGGTAATTAATAGTCACGCTAGGGTAGAGTTTGATTACCTTTTCGACCTTATCCACGAGGTGTCTCAACCCCGTGCAACCTCTCGCCGTCATCCTCCCTTACTACGTTTCTTCCTCGCTTTTCCTCTCCTCCCCTTCCCCTCTCCCCTCTCACGCAATTGCCCTTGTTCCTGTCGGCAGACGGTAGCACGCGCCAAGAAATTAGCTAAGAAACTACGCGGCGAGGATCGAAGAAGGAGAACGAGGTGAGACAATGGACCTCAACCTGAGAGGTTTTGTTAATCCTCGGTAGAAACTCGACGGAATACGGTTCCTCGCATCGCCGTCGTTCGCCTGCACACGGCTCCTCGTAACCGTGTTCTTTCCCTCCTCCAGCAACTTCCTATCTGGCGCGCGTCGCACCACGAAAGCCCGGAAGCGCTTCATCGCAGATAGGCGAGCCGGTTTAATTCGTTTACGCTGAGAGAATTTCTGGATTCGTGGGCGTGTGGGCCGGCGATGGGTATAAAAACACGAGGAGCGCGACAGACCTCCCCTGCCGGGTAGCATCTGGTCCTTTCTTTCCTTTTGTCACCGACCAACACGGGACTGCTGGTAACTTAATTCAAAGATACGCCCGATTCGCCAAGTATGCGGAATAAATTGTGTTGGGAACTGACAACAGGGAAAATTCTACACAGAAACTTTTATCGGCGCCAATTATCGCAAATTATCTTTGGCAAAATATTCGTTGTTACGTTATTGAATATTAATGGTGGAACATGCGATAAGTGATTTTTTAATCAAATTTGATAACATATGATTTTACATATGAAAGCATCAGCTTTTCTTTCTTATGATAAGTTATTGTAATGTATAATACATGCTTTAATTTTAAATATTTTTAAAGATATTTAAATTTTAATTTGCAAAATATATGTCAAAGCAAGTTGCAATCGTGCGCAATTTATTTACAGAAAAATATTTTTACGGTTAGACAGATATACTCCTTCGATATACCCTTTCTTTTCCTTCGATTTCCTAGATATATGATATTTATACCTTAACGAGATATCTAATTCGATCACAAAAATCGGTGCAACACACGTGTTCAGACAATACACACATCAACTATATTATCACATCACACGAGTACCATATGGTAACTTTATCCGCATCATCGAGATCTACGGGTCCCTTTTGACAAATTCGATGAATCCTCCTATAGTCTCCTTCATCCATAATGTAATTCGAGATGGTAACTACTCCGGGCTTCGTAGAAAGATTATATATTCTCTCCGGGAAAAGTCTATAACCGCGGGAAGGAATTTCTCCCAGCTAGATTCTCATGGCTATTACTCAAGCGGATATGATTTACTAATAGGGCCGAGGAAATTAAACAGCGCGTTAGGTAAGAGTCTAGTCTAAAGCGCATCAAAGATCTTCATCCTGCGGGCTAATGAGCTCCAGCAATGGATCGTCGCGTTTGCGCAACACATGTCGCAATTCTATACCCTTAACATTATATCACAATTAAAAAAAAAAAAAAAATAGAGTTGCAATTGTGTACGATACAGTGGCGCGTAACGTCTGCTGGGAATGGCATACGAGTCGAGCTAAAAAGCAATAACAAATGTTGACAAGGAAGAAATCTTCCAGGGTAATCTAGATCGGGCAAGGTGTGGCCGACGTTAATAGAAATAGATGGAGATGCGTGCAGCGACTGCCGAAGAACTACATCGGCCGTGGCTATTAGGTTCATACTTCAGTGCGCACCGCGCAATTCTACCACTTTGATATTCAGGACGTCGCGTGGATCTCGTGAAATTGCAAAATTACACAGCGGGAAGGAAGATGAGTTTTCTAAATGCACAGATCGTGACGACCAACGAGCATCGGTCGCGGTCATCAGATTTCTGTTAAATTAGCTGGGGAATAGGGAATTCCTCCCTATCTCTCTGGCTTCCTTTTAACAGTTAACGCCACATTTCCGTTACAAGTGAGATTGTACGGAGTGAGATTGTTATTTCTGAAGCTACTGTGCCAAGATAAAACCAGTGATTTTTTTTTCAACAAAATAGCTCACAAACCACATTGTGGGGGGGGGGGGGGATTACATATCATTAAAAATTATAGATATACATGTGATCAGATTTAGTTATTACATACTTCAACAATTCTTAAAATTCGCAATTGTTAACATGGAAAGAACACATTTGTTTCTGTCTAAAATACCGCTTATATATAATAATAGTTATTTATCACGGTCCAACAGACTATATTTTTAATGTGTTCTAATAAATGTCGTGCACGAAAATATTACAGCAAATTCGGACCCTAACTCTGATATTTCGAGGCTGCATGTTGCCATGATTTCTTATCGTCCGTTCTAGAATTGATCTAGTATCTTAATAATAAATCTTGTTACATATGATCGTTTTTATATTTGTCATATTTATTACTTGCAGGACTCTGTACACAAAATGAAATTATTTCTATTGCGATGACAATAAGAGAACTGCACGCGATTCAATGCGGAAATATCGATGTCGCGGCGAAATATCGTAATGTATCGAATCTTAAGGGGACATTGGGTTGATAACGTGACTCGAGCGTAGAAATATCGAGACGACGCTTTGTTGTGACTTCAAGTGGGCGGACGGCGCGGGGTATCAACGTAAACGTCGATTTCTCAGTTATTGCCGCGCATTGTGGACAATCCTAGCAGGTGGAAATAAAACATCAGACTGAGAGAGCTCGCCACGGAGACACGATGGTTGAGGAGACGGAAAGTGAGGAGGTAAATCGAAAAAGGAGAGGCCAGATGAGCAACCATCCACACTCGACTGTTACGGTGACGCTGCGGGCGGCGGAGTGCAATAATGTGATATTGGAAGAGTAGAGAACCAGCGGAGTTAATAAAAGCGGAGAGAGGGAACCACTATAGATGACCGTGCGATTAATCGGGCTCTCGCGACATGGCGCAGTGCTATCAATAAATAGATCGGCATTCTTTAGGGAGATGAGATATGCAACTTCTAGACGAAGCTGCCGCTAAGAAGTGAATGGGATTGCCGGATTCGATGCTCTCCGCAAATTTCTGCTCACAGCTCGGGAAGATATGACGGGAGAAGAGTAGTCGCTACCTCCTAATTACTCGTCCTTTTAAAATGAAACGAAGTAATTAAAGTTGGAGGCAAGGGAAGAAAGAAATGCCGCTCCGAAATTACCTCTCGCGCACTCAATGAAGACTTTCGCGATGCGACCACCAGTCGAAACGCCGAAACGCAGCGCGATGGTCCATGAAAAAAAAGAACGTACCGACAAAATCGAGGTCCCGGTGCAAATTTGTTAATGGAACTGTCACTCGCAGGTAAATCCTGCAAGCTGAACTTTCCATCTCGAGACTGAAAGCTGTCCCAAGTAATTTATCGCCAGACGTTGCGCATTCTTACCAATTACGTGAAGTAAAATCTGAAGTTTTGAACAAACTTGGACAATGTAATAAAAATATATTGAAATATATTGAAAACTGTTTGATGATAATTGTTGCGGATTTAAGGTAAACCAACAATTTTAATATTTTTCTTTGATTAATATAAACATTATCGAAATATGAAAAAATTATTATATTAAAAAAGCTTGAAAGTTTACAATATTATACATCTATGTGTAATAATGCTTTTATAAAATGATTGTAACATGATAATATGTTCTTCAATGTCACGATGTAACGAAGCTCGCGAAGAGCGTGAGAATCTCACAGCGAATTGTGCGTAAGCGCGCGTAAGAGTGCGTGCCCACGCCTTGAATGCCTCAATCACTGCGGGCTGATTGTGCGTATCCAGCCGCGTCACGTCCCCCTTTTGTGCGTATAAAAGTGGACGCGTGCTTAAGTGTGTCGATGTGTGCGTGTGTTGAATGAGAGCGTTTAAAGAGGACCGAAATTGTCTCGAGACACCGACAGTGCATGAAAAAGAATATGAAGAAGAAGAGAGAGGGAATGATTCGAAACGAGAAAGTGAAAAGATCTCAGATGGATATTATGTGTCAGACAAATAGCAACTTCTTTTCTTACAATGCAATTTGTAATTTATATGCTTATTACGTGGCTCATAAGTGAAAAATGCCATTAAAAAGAGCTAATATTTATTTTGAAATATATATATTAAATAGAATTATATCTAATAAAATTAGTGATATATTTTTCTGTTGTGTGGAAAAATATTGAAAAAAATCTGAATTAAATTTTGATATAGTAATCAAATAAAGAAAGACATGTATACATATGTGTACATACATATATAAGCGCGCGCATATACATACGTGCATATAGCAAATACAGAAAATAACTTTATACTTACATATATATTGTATTTTAATAACCAATATCTGCTTATTTTAAGTGTCCTACTTTCTGGTATTACCGTCTGTATACCAAAACTGGTCATCCGGCCAGAAGATACTGTCATTTTAAGTTGTTAGGAATATTTTAAATTGTTTAGATCGTGAATATAACGAAGTTTATAACGAAGACTATTATTAGTGGAGTCCATTTTTTTCACTATGTTGTTACTCATGAAGATTATAGGCAAGAAAACATTCTTATTGAACAAAACATTCACTCAGCGAACCGTAAGTGACAATTGGTAAATAATTCTTGACGGAGTGTTGTTTTATTACCGTATTTTCATCGGTCGATTGAGTTTTCATTTTGTTCATTGCAATTTTGTTAATCATCCTTCGTTCTGCGATACAAGACAATTTAGATCGCGTTTCCCTCTCATGAATATATCGGTACTCGCACGCAGTTCGGCTGGAAACAAGGACGGAAGTTAGAGTTGCGGGTAATTGAATTGCTCGCTTTAGAAAGGACCTCTCGTCGCCAAGCAGCAACTTTAGGGCAACACGAGAAAACTGTTTGCTCACTCTCTGTTGTATGTATCAACAATATACGTGTATACACCACTCCGAAGCTAGAGCATGTTCGTGAACAAGCATGTACCTGATATATAGATAAGAGGGCCTGCATGCAGGCGCATTGTAAACGGAAGACTTTTGTTTCGAAAGACATGAGACAATAGAAGCACCAAAGCGTACCTATTTAATACGCTAATTACCACTTTACTAAACTGTCTGCACGTACTTACTTCATAAAATTAAAATATAGCCACAATAATTAAGAATCTACAATAAAAGAACAATATATTTTATTTAAAAATATATATATTTAAGAGAAAATGCTTAAAATGTAGCTCTTTCCCCTTCTTTTTCCTTCTCTCTCTCTTTCTTTGAAATGTTACAAACATTCGTACAATTTAGTCAAGGTCCAATTGTACATTTTTATTATAAGGTGAATTGTATGCTATAAAGAATGTACATCGTAATAATAAACATTCCTAATTAAATCTCAAATAAAAAAATCTTGCTCATTCTATTAACAGAAATTGTACTTGCGTATCTAATTGATGAGCGCGCACCTCATATAGGGTTTAGTAAACATTAGTGTCACTAACGGTTAGTAATGATCAAATGTACGAAACATCGCATATTTTAGTTTTGATAAAAATCCTAGCCAGAGATGAGATAACGTCACATGTGATCATGATATGACCGGCGCGGCCACTTGTCTCAATTTCTGAAAATGAATTAAATTTAACCGTCATTTATGACACCTGCCTTGGAATTATACGGCTTCCTTATTTCTCGTACTGCGTCAACTTTCACGGACGTTTAACACGCACATACGTGTCACTGATATCGTTCACTGGTATGCGTATGTGCGCACGAGCAAATGAGTACGTGAAAGATTGTTATTATTCAAGTCAATACAAGTTGGGCACGCAGTGCTTGCTCGCGGACGTCTCAATCATTCATATACACGTCCTGGAGTACGGAGGCGTCGAAATTGCCTCACAGTTGGGGGAAGAAGAGGAAGACGAAGGAGACGAAGCAGGGAGAGCGCATCCACAGCGTCGTTCATTACCAATTTGTTCCATCCTGTTGTCGAAATTGTTCGTTACGCGCTTCCAAAGCGACAAGTATGTCCTCCACGTCGCGCTGTGAAAAAGGAATTCCTCTTTCGAGTGGCCGATGTTTGTATTTCATCTTTAGTTTCCATTCGCGCATGATTGTTAACATTTTTAAGTAAGTGTCAAATAAAATTTTAAGTAGTGACTAAATCACGTGGCACGACGAAAGAGGTGTTTGTATTGTCATTTGACGCTAAAAATATTTTTCAAGAGTTGACCTTAAAGTGTTATTGTACACGTATATAATTGATAGTTGTAAAATAATAATATATAATAATAATATATAGTAATAATAATAATAATATATAATAATAATATATAGGTTAAAATAGTTTACGCGCGCGCGCGCACGCACGCACGCACGCACACACACACACACACACACACACACACACACACACACACATCACACGTGCGCGTGCACCGCGCGCATAATGTTCTATTTTTATTGAAAAATTGATTGTAAAATTATAATCGCGACTATGATAAAAATTCTATAACAAGAATATTCCAGTTCTCACGTATTGTACGTATAATGGCAAAGTAACGATTATGATAAAACATTCATCTAATCATGCAAAACTGGCGGACCTAATGCCCTGGAATCGAGACATCGAATATGCAAGGCCGGAGGAATCCGAGCACCTAGACTACGGAGGGGAAGAGAAAGGGGAGAAAGACGGGGAAGGGAGAAAACCAGTGGTAGAAAGGCTTTTCCCGGAGGTTAGCATCGCAATCTCCATCGCACGATTGGTGTTTCCACTCCAGTGGCGTGCACCATCACCGTGATAAGAAATGCAAGCCGTCTACACCGACGTGCAAGACGCAGTCGTTGGTCGAAAGTGCTTTCCGAGAGATTGGTAGTCGGTGGGTGGTGGAGCCGGATTAAAAATTCGAGGGCGTGGGATACGGACGGCGTCGCTCATGCTTTAGAGGAGAATCCGCGGGTCGATAATAGTTTCGAGTGGTAGCTGACCATTATGGGTCCCCCGCCGCGTACCAAATGAGCATTCCTTCTCGTAATTGGAGCACAGGGGGATACACTGTACCAATGGTTTGGGGGAGGAAAACGTGGAGTTTGAGAGATAGACAGGGAGGAAAACGAGGGATCCCAAAAGCACTCTTAGTCCGTCTGAGTACTGAGGGAGGATGAGGATAACTCGACGAGGAGACAGAGAACACTAGCTTCTCTCGGACCTCGCCAGAAGCATCTCCGCGCTTCGGTGAACGGATGACCATTGTCGTCCGGGAGGGGGTTAACGCGTCTTTCATGAGAGCACCGCGCAATGACGGAGATTCCGCTGTGCATAAGTGCACGGTCGGAAGTTACACGTGGATTTTGGAGTAACTGGAGTTTGTGAGACCGAATTGATGCCGAACATACTCTATTGTGCATGGACTAACGTCGGGCTTACTACGTCTCGCAGAATAATTACAGAATGTCGATTTAAGGATTTGGTTGTTGGAAATTTCATCTAAATCAATTTCTATAGACGTGTAACTTTGGTACATTATTATACGCAAAAAGATTATTAATTTACTTATTAAAAAATATTACAGAAAAAAACATTAAAAAATATTATTTTGTTATAAAATTGCAAAATTAAATAAGAATTATAATATATATAAGAAATATTTATCGACATAGAATAACGAGACTTACATAAATAATGAAGGAAAATCATGTCGCGATGATGAATAGTTTTTACATAAATATTGCATTATGCGCAACATTAAACATTAGCAAAGTAGTTGCTAATGTTTAATGTTACGCATAATGCTATTTAGTAAGTTTATTTTGCACATCACAAATATTCAAAGCAAACCTCAACGCTGACAAAGAACGGTAATAATCATTGGACAAGAAATCTTCGAACAGCGAGCAAATGAATTCACGCCATTCGGTCGTGCTAACGAGATGTGCGAAAGTAAAACGAGCAGTAGCAACGATCGTTCGGACGCATTAGTCAAAGAAAAGGTGCGTTGATGCGTTGGTGTCGTCAAGCAGCGGCAGCAGGCAGCCTTGCAAACAAGAAAGGTGAGTAAAGAGCAAAGAGCACCCGAGACTGCGTGTACAAGCTACATAATGGGCTCCATCTTCAAGACGTACGCACGCACGGTCCTCTGTATGTCGTCTACCATAGAGAACATCTCTCTGAAGTTCTAGGCTGAAAATTTTATGCACGGGAGTAGAAACCCTACTCTCATCCATATATAATGTACAGTGACGAAGCACTACAGTTCCTTCATAATATGCCAGTTTCTAGATTGATGGACGAATTTTGCCGCTTTTAACTTTGAGGTTTTTGTTTGTAGAAATCAAGATTGTTACTATAAGATTCGACTGATTCCTCTTAATATACTTCATTGGTAGTCGAACTTATTTACTTTTGAAAATGATGAAATAATAGAATATAAAATAATTGTTTTGAAAAAACAAAATAGTAGAATGCGAATTAATCGCGGAAAAGAAATCGATGATAATTACATAAATCTTCATCAATTTGAAAGTCATCATTAACAAAAAATGTTTATATGTGAATGTTTATATGTGAAGAAAGAAAGCTTTTCAATGTACTTCTCGACACTCAATCCTTTACAAAATATAACCGTAAGGAACTAAAGAATTCTCGTTCGTTTTTACGATGCATACTCACATCTAATAGTCTGGAGGAAGTGGTAGTGGCAACTAGAACGATGACTCCATAGAAAAACGACAAGTTAAGACCTTGACGCCACGAAGGGGAAGGTGTTGAAGGTGAAGAAAGTAAGCTTATGGAAGCGCGGACTATGCTTGTGAGGAATAATGCGTGGAGTTATGTGTCGGTATAGTAAAGCTCCATCGTTCGCAGGACCTCACACACCGCAGTGGCTGAAGTCCGAAGAGGATCGAGCAGGTCCAGACGATCGTAACTCACGCGAGGAGTGGATCGTTTTGCAGAAACAAACAACGTGACTGTGTTTGCTGCTCGACGACAAGCGTTCCGTTGTCGTCAAGAGGGAGGGAAACGGGTTTTGTTTGATCTGTGCCAGTCTTCGCGAACGTGTCTTTTAGCCTACCGCGAACATTAGTCTGTCACACCTTTTTAGAGTCCTGCAGCATTATTTCGTTACTTAATAACCATTTAAAAGCAATCCTTCCATAAAAGCTGTCCTGAGTTTTTACTCAATTTAATGTATGCGATATTTTGTAGATGTGCTTAATCTTTTGTTCAATTGGATTTTTATGTAATAATGCAATGTAATATGTAAATAGTATGTTTTCGAAAAACAAATTCTGTAATTTATAGTATGTATCTACTGTCAAATTTTTGAAACAAAAAATGCAACAATTTTTTTCGGAATATTTGTACATATTTTATACAAAAAATAAAGAGAAAGGTAATTAATATGAAACAAGTTTGTGGTTTATTACTAGAATAGAGATATCATACATACAACATTTATACTTCAAATCGACGAATGAAGAAAGGTCTAAATCTGCCAAAAAAGGCGAAAGGATTCTTAGGGAATTGCTGGATAACCCTTCGAAGAATTCGGAGCTACGTGATTTACTTTGACTCGCGACGATCTTTTAATCCTGATTTACGATCGTTGATGAAGCGGAAACGCCGATCGAGTGGAGACCGTAATTTCAGTGGTCACCAGATGTCTCGAGCAACAGTGAAAAGCTCGTTCCGCCACGCATTTACGCATCCACCGTCGTAGCACGTGCGCATATATATATATATACATTTACGCGCCACCCGTCTCCTATATGAATGTAGACGCTGAAGGTGAAACCGTGGATGTACGCGTAACGACGTCGTTAACGGCGGCGAGCCACGAAGACGAGGCCCTTCTTAACGGGCTGCTTCGCCGCGGCAATAACGCCTTAAACTGCGACTTGGGGCTTGAAGATGGCATCGTACCCGACCGGAAAATACGAACTCATACATCACGTCGCGATATATTGAAAGAACTGCTGGAGCTACATTTCAGTTGCGAACGATCAGTTGCGAACATTTATAACCTTTAGCCCATTGTACATGACGCTCGAGGCCGACTAAACGGGAGCTAATTCTGCGCAAACTCCGTTCTTTTCATAAGAGCCTTAGTTGCACAAAGCACGTTCACCCTTTGTTGGTCGTTTCTAAAAGCAAGCAATTTCTGTTCTACGAAAATTGAACAATCAATTTTTGTAACTGACTAATATAATATGTCATATCTCGTAAATGTCCTCGTATTTTTTAATTTAGATTGCCTCGTAAAAGTAATAAAAACTCGATTCAGGGATATTTTAAAGATATATAAGTGATAGTATATTTTAGTGACAAAGTATTTATAACATGAGTGTTTTATAGTTAATTTGCAGTACATCTAGTCAGGAAATGTAGCGAAATAAGACATTTAAGAAAGACTAAAAAATCGATTTAGTTACGAAGAAACTTGTGTGCAATATTTAACTTGAATGAAATCATTAACAAGAAACTTAAGCGAAAACCAGAGGTTAAACTTGTGTATATTTACCTCTTTGTTATAAAATATTTTCTTTTCTAATAGAAATTTCACGTACTTTTTCTGCACAAAATGTAAAAATGCAATTTTCTCTATTGAATTTAAAAAAATAATTACCATAATTTTTCCTTTATGTACAGCTGTCATTGAAGATGCTGTAACAGTTTACCACGATGAATTAGATAATTAAATGAGAAGTATTATGTCGTACCAATTACGCAAGTATTATTGTCGTACCAATTACGAAGACCACTTAATTTGATTGAGTCCACATAATTTTACTCATTATAGGAATTTTAGGTGTAAAGCAGTACTTTAGATATCCATAATAATTATTCTCATTTGCAAAATAAAGTGAGCAGTGATGATTTCGTATTTATACGTAACATTTGTAACTATTAATGAGAGGCTTATAACCGCGTATTTGTCACCGACGTCGTCGGAATTAAACTGGCGACGCTATTTGCCAGCTAGACCGTATTTAATTGGCCCAATCGATAGGAACTGGTCCGATGTCTAAGTCGACCTGAATCAGCTCAGCATTAATATAGAACTTCCTTTTACGAGACAAGATTAATTAAAGTTGCAGAATATCAGTAACTGACTTGGACACATATCATCCATCTATATTATATGTATATGTATAATAAATGGGAAGGATCGATAAAATACATAATAAATTCAGTGGAATTGAACAAAATAAAAATTCAATAAAACTTGCAGAAATGCTTATTATAACATTATTCAAATCATCGCTAATAATTAAATCTATGAAGCTGGAATAAAGTTTTAAATATCCCTAGAAAATAACTATACAGAGAACAAGATGCATATATTTATAATCTTATTTAAAATTATAAAATAAACGCGCGCGCATAAATAAAATTACATATGAATCTCTGCTGTAGCTTTCAAAAAACAATCCAATTTATTGTTTCTAACATTGCGTGTATAGAATTAAATAAAAAAAATACTGTTAAACTATTTCATTTACAACAGTATGATAGATTTTAATTGAAAGGAAAAGAGGTGGAGTATTGGTCTTTTCTGTTAGTCGAAACAGATTTAAGAGGCAAAAAAATTGTATTATCTTCATCGATTAGCGATTGCAACAGTTGCCATCAAACAATCCTCTCGCGTTCATTTTCAACTAATCACCTCGAAAACATTTAAATCCGCCTTTTACGTAGTTTGCTCGTTAGCGCGACGGCTCCTCTTCCGTAATGTTCTAATATAAACGCTTTGTTTATAATTCACGTCAGCGCGTGGAAACATTAATTGACTCAAATTTTCATCAAATCGCCGAACCGTTTATACTAGTGCACACATTGTGCGAAACGTAGGTTAACCAAAACTGGGCGTCGGTGACGACACCCTGATGTGGGATGCTGTGATGCTGGATCCGCAAACGCGGACAAACACGCGCGCGCATATAGATATCCATCCGTCACGTTTATATTATGCTCGGAGACGAGGTGTACGTCGCAGCTGGCTTCAAAGTGACTTCGAAATTAATTATTACCATAACTTCGCATGCCTGCGCATCCCACGTACGATTCCACGGAGCACGCGTGAAAAGAGACAAGCACCTCATTTCAAAGCGACCGACTCATTAGCTGACGAGCGCCGTTCTCTCTGCGTGTTCCCTGACACCTAAAGATCTCCGGCGTTTCTCGCTACGACACACGATGATCAAGTAGCGAGATCGCAACGTCATTAAAAACCATAATGTCTCAGATTTGTTAGTGTCTTTTACACTGAAGATATGATATCATAAGATACAGATTTTAGTAACGTATAAATTTTAAGTGGTATCTACTTATAAATAATTAATGTTTACGCTGGAAACGCCGGAGAAATGCTGTAGCGCTAAAATTATCAATCTAATTATTTTTCAATGAAATTATAGAGTGAAGAAAATCACTAATTTTTATTACATACATTTTTTAGATGAAAGTTGAGAGGATCTTAAGTTGATTAAATTCTAAATATAAACTCACAGATTTATCGCAGTTGCGAAGAAGATACTCGATGTACCACGCTTAACGAACCTGTTGCATGGCATCGTATTTTGTATTCTCAATACTTTCTCGCTGCAATAATGCGATTATCTAACGAGCAGACTGCGTGTACATATGCGATTTCGTCTGCGCAGTTTCCACCAGATTACATGCTGTTTCGTCGCATCGACTCGTCGGAGATAGAGCGCAGCAGTAACTCGATATCATCACTAATGTCTCGACTAATGCGTCGACGATGGTACCGGTGGTACTTCACCGTCAACGTTTACCTTGAAACACATTCGCATTATGGAAAAACCTAAGCATCGTCCCAGTGACGAGCACATTTGTGCGACTATATTTTTGAATGAGCATCACAAAGGTATAAATCATAAAAAAAGATTCAAATATTAAGTTTAAAATAATATAAAACTTTAATTAAAATTTATGAAACTTATAAATCTTATGAAGTGTTTGTGTCATGTTTGTTGTCATTTCACTTTTTGAAAAATTCTTGAAAGAAAAAAATATATAGCGTATTTCTCAATTCCTTGCTACTTTAATTATAATATTCTACCATCATTTAAAAAATACAATTACTGTGTTACTCATCATTTTTATGAAGAAGGAATAAGAATTGTCGGACGTTCAATATGATCATCATCAGATGCTTATCGACATCATTAAGAAACAGCATGCATATAACTATTGTATGATTTTCACTTCCTGTTTGCGGGGATTATGCCTCATTCACATTTTGTTAGCTTAGCCGTCTAGTGCATTATCATGGGACTTCGCTGAGATTGTAAAGAAGTTTACGTCATGCGAGACTTTCCTCCGTTGCTCATCCTGAACAGCGAGACGTTAATTACATCGGTCGATTTAATGTCCGCAGTTAAGGTGCAATAAAGTCGGTCGTGAAGAATTGGGAAATAAATTCGTGCCCGCCGACACGCGCGGAGGCGGTGTTCAGTAGATTTACGTAAAGTATGGAAATAACTCGTAACATAAACTCGATGATGTACAGTCGGAGAACCGTATAAACGGGCGCGAGGGAAAGCCTCTTCCTCTTTAAGGCGACGTTGTTGATTTAAGGACCAACAAAATTGCGCGTTTTTACGGAACACAAAGCAAAGGTTGCCTCTCAAAGCGATCCCGGCATGCAATTCGTGTTTTTCTCAGTCGAGCTAAATGTTGATATAATTTCATTCGAGCATACATTGTGCTTCTAACAAGTATATCAACTATTTTAAAAACAAATACATTTGTAATAAGACAATTGTAAACAGCAATCGTCTCATGTTTTATGTTCTTCGAAAAAGATCCTTTTCAAAACTCAGTGTACTGCAAAGTCGCATCCACCCTCTCGGTAATTTACACATGCAGTAAAGGAGACTTTACAAGGTAAGAAGACTTAAAAGGCGTCATTCATGGATATAAATGCTTCGATTCATATACGTTCTCTCTTTCCCCTTTCTTTAACGACTAAGCCGCTATCCCTTCGTCGAGTTACGTTTTGGCTGCTGGAGCATTGCTCCGTACATGAAACGTACTCAATGTGTGCGGTGATGCGTTACGATTTTGTTCTCTTTTAATCACAGCAATTAAAAAATAATCACCCATAACGCGCTGGTAGCAATTAGAGCTACCATATCACCCCATATCGCGTGTGTCGTTTCTTCTTTTCGTTCTGCTATGCGGACTCACCACTATGCTATCTAATCCTTATATTTTTCCTTCTTCTCGCTTCTCCTCGTATGCATAAGCTCTTTCTCCTTGCCCTTTTCTCTTTGTTTTTCATTCTCGTTTCTACTTCTCATGCCGACTACCATTTCCGACTGTTTTCGCGTGCGCACGCTCTTCCGCAAACGTCGCCATTTTCGTCGTTTCGACTGCCATTTCGATCCTCCCTTTGTTCCATTCTCTTACGGAGTCGCGAGCAAACTAATTATAAAAATGTTGGCCTTTATACGAGGGAATAACCCTCGTGAAATAAACAGCTCCTGGCGTTAAGCGCATTTTCGACGAAAACGAGAAGAGGCTCGGTCGAAAGAATATCGTTCCCCACACTCTTTCTCATGTAAATCATTTTTGCGCAGTGTATTCGGCTTCGTCGACGAACTCGTTTAAAGCCAACGGCGTCGTAATATTTCTTCGTCCCTCTCTTCCTGTCTTTTGGAGCTAATTAGGGACGCACCTAATAATACCTATTTAAGTCAAACAGAATAATGAGTTCGGATACACTACGAGAAATTACTGATATTCAAATACTTTATCATGCGTTCAAAAACTATAAAAAAAATTATAATATCTAAGTAACATTAATGTTAAAAAATATCATAATATTAATAATATTTTATTATATGTAAAATACAATAATATTAATAATATAATATTAATATATTATATATTCATAACATATTCATAATATTTAATTATGTAATTTTAATGCTATCACTGTGAATTGTCTTTTTTATTAATGTTATTTCACAAAATTAATAAAGTATTTATTAAATTAGCTAACTAATTATCATCGCGTAACTAAAAATCAAAGATATTTATGATTTAAAGGTCAATTTGCTATTTGAATCTGAGAATGAGGAAAAATTAATGGTATGATCGAATGTCTGCTGAAATAATCAACGCGCTTAGATGATAACTTAAGGTGATTTTGTAAAATGGATGGAGTAGTATTTTTTTCACAATGTGAATCTTCTCCTCTTCTGAGAGGGACAGCACCATTAATTATAAAACGGTATTCGGCGCAATGAGATTTATGCTCGCCATGGGTGACGGGCAATATAGTACCTATATTACACGAGGATAAACGAGGATGGGTTACGGGTTCATTTTCTCGTATCGTATGGCTTAAGTTATAGGGTATGCCATGTGCGTAATTTATATCCACGAAAGAACGCATTCCCGTATGCGTGCACCGCGAGAAAAGTATTGTCATGACAATACATCTGTATTCAGATTTCTATATGAAATCAATATTTAGCAAACGATTCAATTTTGGCATCAAATCGCGATTTTCATTCTCTCCGCTGTTGAAATGTAATAAGATCTGGTTGTCGCAAGGAAATCCGAGGTCAAACCAGTAATATGTCATTATTGTTGCCCTGTGTTGTTTCAGCCACAAGTGACATAAAGCGAGAATTCGATATTAAATGAAAGTGCATGCAATTGAATGCAATTCAAAATCACACAAATCGAAGTGCTGTCTAAAAGATTTGAGGAGTTCGTGATGTCATTGGCTAAGCGCTAAACTGAAGCGCTAGACTGACATGGTACCGCGCCGCATGACGGTCCTTTAAACACGAGATGGTCTTTAAATTTTCAGCAACAGAGGCGCAGCATAAACTTAAACCCCATTTGAAACCGAATACCCCGCTTATTTGTCCCGACGGGATACAGTGCGCTGTTACCATGGCATAATGTTGTAGCTAGAAAATCCGTTCTCCCTCAAGAACAGCCCTTTACTTGCGGGGAATTCGTTACAAATTAGATGTTTACATCATATTTGTATATGTATGTAAATATACATGCAACATGCAATATTTATAATTTTTCATTGTATTTCAATCTTTCTATATTTTTTTATAAACTCATAAATAACAACGTGAATTAGTTACATACATGAAAAACTAAGTAAGTGAGTATTAATCTACAAATTTTCTTTAAGATAAGATTTCCTAAGGGATAAAACAAGAAAATAAAAAATCAACTTCAAGATTATTTACGTGGAGTAATATTGTAGGGACAAATAAATTCGTGCGACGTGTGCGGCAATCGATCCTCGTTTTAATACACGGAGTCGAGAATCCGAAACTCATTTGAAGCGTGGTGTGATTTATGAGTTTCGTGCTGTCTTCTGTATTGAGTACCCAGCCTTTTTCTCGCCAATCATGTGTAAGAATGAGCATCGGTAACGATCTAATAAATGCTTAACACGCGCCAGCATGCGCCTAAAGGCTTAGAGAAACGCCAACGAGAAGTCTGCCAAAAGGCGGTTGCTATTGCTCTCTACTCCGACCTCGTTACACGCCTAATTAACGCGACAAATTACCCGACGAGAAATAGACGTATGTAAGCATTCGAGGCTACGCCCTTTTCCAGAAAGACGCCACAACGCTGACGAAAGGGCGTCAGTGCGCTCATGCACCCCCACGAAGAAGTCTCGTGACATTCTTGCCTTAAAATAAGCCGCAACAACGAATACAGTGAAAAGCAAAAGAGAAAGTCATTAAGTGTTTTGAGAACGGAATGCAATTTACCTTGGAATTCTTAGACGAGTTTAAATTAGGTTTCTTGCGTTAGTAGAAAAGTGATAATGTATGTATGTCATGGCTAGTCTATCGACCGTGAATAACAATTGCAAAGTAAATTTAAAATTATTTCTCTCTTATATGAGATAAAACGTACGTAGATATGTAAACGCGCAATGTTATTCTCGATTTTCAAGCTTGAATTGGAAATAGCATAAAGCATAAAAATAAAAATAAAATTTTATGTTTAAATAACATATTTATAAAGAAAACAACTGTATGTTTCTTGAAAGCAAGTTTGCTTTCAAAATATTTCAAAATTCATCTTTTTGACGTTTATATGACAACAGATAGAAAATTTGATTAGATAATATTTGTTGACAGGATAAATTTGATCTCTGCATTCGCAACAGAAATATAATAATTTCCAATTCAAGTTAGACTGACAAATTCTCTTTCTACGCTTTCGCATTCTAAATTCAGACTGTAATCTGCTAAAAGATCCAAGAAAGTCGCGAATATTCTTGTCTAAATTTAGGATTCTCATCACTTCATAGTACATATTTACAAACCTTTACGACAAACTTACTAATAATCTTCCTTGGAAATGGTAATCGAGATGGCAAAATGTGCGCGCTTGCAGTTATATCATCGTCGAAATCCTTTGACTCGTAACAAGAACTATGAAGCTAAATTAATACCATTAACCTCGTATACGAGTAACCCAATTTGTACAGTTGTTGCATTTCCCTTGAAATGTTGGACGTGCAAATATTTAGGCAGAAATTAGTCCGCTAATAGGTATGTCGTATATTATCACACAGCAACTTGAAATATTAGGTTTCATCTTTCATTACGCGCAGAATAGAATTATTCTGTATATAAATTCAAACTTAACATGATTTATGTATATTTCATATAAATATTTAAAAAATCAGATAAAAATTAATTAATTTTGCTGACAAAATAATCCGATTAAAAATATAACATATGCTATATTTGTTCCACGACAACATTGTTTACTTACATTTTTCGCGTAATTTTCTAATTGTTCTTCACGCAGATAAATGGTTATGTATTAATTATAATAAATTATTATATTAATTAAGATAATTAATTAGTGATATTTTAGTCGACATGTTATGGAGAGGTGGTATGGAGAGGTCCTGATTTAAAATTATGTAACATTTATATTATGCAATGAAAATATACTTTTGCAAAAGAATGGCAAACACAAAATAGTATCAACATACATAAATATTTTTACTTTTTCTGGCTTAACAACTTCATAATAAAATAGATTCTTCTTGCGTTGTATAAAATTAAATTAATGTAAATAGGTTTAATTTCCCTGCAATTTCTTTATATTTTTATCAGTATTATATTATTATGTATAATAGTAAATACTATTATGTATAATAGTAATTATAATCTTATAATATTTTCGAATATGGCACATATATAAAGAATTCTGGACACATATAATCCTTCTCTTATTTCCTCTTAACTGTCTTATTTTTTTGCTAAACTGTCCAATTGCATTCTTCTTAACATATGAATAATTATTTTTACTTACTTATAACACACTTATATATAAAGATCAGTAATTCTTGTCAATCATGAATGCTAATTTTTCATCAATAATAAAGAAAAACTTTTGGCAATAGAAATGTTTTTTCCTAAAATAAAGTATCGCGTTCATATCGACGCATAAATATTAGTTAATTAATATTAGTTAAATTATATTAGATAATATTATAAAACAAGAAAGATAAAAATTGTTTTGCGTATAATTTGCGTGAAGTTCTCTCTCTCTCATTTTACACCCAGTAAAAAAGCCGCGTGAAAGCCCTAACTGAGTTTTCCAAACTCTTATCGCAACGCGAAAAATTCGTATTCATCGGTTAGTCCGTCGCGGACATAAAATGCGTGACTCTTATGAGATGCAATAGAGAAACTTTTAATTTTTGTTGTGAATCCGCAAGGCGCTTATTCATACAAACTGTCATTTTTTTAACGAGAACATTAGATTACATGACGGTTAATCGCGTAGCTGTGACAGAGTTAGTGAAAACACCCACTTATACCGTAGGAGTAAATGCAGAGATTGAGGAGGATCGGGAGCAGCTGCAGTCGTGCAAAACTTTGTGTTCCAATCTTATTACGACTCCTCTTAACGAATTTAGCTGTCAAGCCGTAACTTGACGTTTGAGTTTCGCCGCCGACAGGGAGAATCAGGCCGACGTGGCGAGCAGCATCCGAAAATGATTTAGACTGTCCCAAAATAAACTTCGATTTGTGCTGACGTATGTTACTTATGCTCATGTAGCTCTTGCTTTCAAAGTAATACCAATTATTTGACAACCGATTGACGTGAGCGAACAAGCTAATTATATCATGTACAATATTATCTTTCTATAAATTCTAAAAAGCTGTCGTATAGTAATTACTTGTCAATATTGATGTATGATTGCCCGATTTTTTACATCATATATTATTAAAAATCTGAGTATTCATTCAAGTGAGTCTATTTTTGACGCTAAAGATATATATATATATATATATATATATATATATAAAAACATTTCACACCAATAATCAAGTTTCTATTCTAATGAGTAAAAACAGAAATTTTAACAAAAAATTTCTAAATTGTGACTCTTATTAAGTTATAGATATAAAAATTATAATTTTTAACATTGAGAGAGAGAGAAATTTTTTTTCAGTTTTCGAACATAAGTAATCGAACATAAAACATATTTAAATGTTCGGTTTCTTAATGATAGTTATTTTAAATTACACTTTGAAATATGTATTTCACCACGTGAGTGAATTTTCGCATGTTCCGTGCATTTCAACCCTTCATTGCTGATTCAACAGAGTCCATTCGCACTTTTGAATCCTTTCCATTCATCCGTACACCGCGGCATCGCAAGTTTTACTCTCATCCCGCTCTTTCAATTATTTCGATGTGTCGTGGATTTTGTTGTTAAACGGAGCGAGCCATGTCTGCCGTATGAACTCGATAACCCGACGTTACGATATGCTGGCAGCGCGTATCACATCGCCTTCGAATCACTTTACGGGCCAATATCGACGGGCGCGCGACGATAAATCTCGCCTCCGTTTCGGGAGGAGAACGGTTCAAATCGAAAGCAATTACCCACCGTCTCTCTCTCGTATCCGGTAAATCGGCGTGCAGGTGGCATGTCGGCCGCGTGAGGAGAAGCAGGGCCTTTTAACGGCCCAGTCTCAAGTAATAAACTTAATCGCGGCCGCATTGTGTAGAGGGCAATTCCGACCGTGATGCTGGGGCGGAAGGGAAGAATCGGAGGAGTCTCGTCGTGACCGGAGACTTCCTCGATACACAACCCATCTCGATGCGGCTGTTGCCCGTAAAACCGGCTTCGTGCTACGAGGCATCGGTCGTGTCGGAGAATCACGAAGACTCGATGAATACGCTGGATAAACGCTATCAAGTCGCAGAAAAGGGGTAGCTGCATATCCGATACCGTCATAGCTGCGAATAGACAAGAGTCTAGTGAGCCATCGGATCTTACCAAACGGTTACCGCTTAAAAGAAAAAGCTAAACGCGATATTGGTCGCGCGGGTGCGATAAGTCGTTTGCATTATAACGTATGGTGATATGAATGTATGAATAATATTTGTTGTACCTCCGGACTCTGGTGCCGCACATAAAGAGGATTATTCGAATAGCGAATTTTAAGCGTGTTGCAAAAATTCAATATTACTGTCATATAATTATAATGCATTAAAATGCAAATAATACATGAATGAATAAACTACTACAAAAGAAAACTATATAATTTTATATATGTTATATAAATGTTATGTATTATATAATTATAATAATTATAATAATAAATTATAATAATATTGAAAACATTTTGTTCGTTAAAAATATTGAGCGATTGGTAGAATATATTATAATATGAATATTATTTATTAAATATTACATATTGTATTATGTATTAAATATGTATTAAATATTATAAATGTGACAATACATTAATAAATAATCCTACATAAATCCTATATTTTTAAATTTAAACGTGAGATAAATGAGATAAATTTGTATGAGGATAAAATCGCGAAGAAAAAAAAGAATGTTCCTTTAAAACTATTGAAAGAGAAGAGTTTCTACTTCCAATAAAAATGGTGAATCCAACAAAAATCTCATTTAAAAATAGACGCAATCAAGAAATTAAATTCAAGCAATTCGTATCATTATGGGCAATGGCGTGCGCATTACACAAAGCTTTAAAGTTTCGTCGATATTTCATCAAGCCCTGTAATTAACCGGTAAGCACGCAGAAGTTTTTCAACCGAGTTCGCGTTGTCGAGAACAAAACTGAATTCTAAGTTAATTAGTTCTCCGCCATTTACGTAAGTGTCTGCTGGATAATTGTTTGCTTTCATTTCTCCCTCGACTCGGTCGTCGGCCTATCGCAGGGTTTTTCTTTGGATAATCGGCCTGGTTTCCGGAAAAATCCAACACAGCCAAAACGACGGTCTATAAATCGTGAAGTCACCACGAGTATCGAATATTGACAACGCGGACTCGCCGCTATTTCCCGTGTTTTCCACGAAAACGCACAAAATCGCATGTTTCGCTTACGTGTTCAAAGCGGCAGACACAATATCTTCGACGGCGTTAAATCATCTCGCGGCGTTGTTCGGATTAAATGGCATAGAAGTGTTGCATATGAAATTCGCGCAGTGCATCATTTTCTTTGATGCGCCCCTAACTCGCGGCAGCGTTATTTACAATTTCCTCCTGACGCCCTTCATGCACGTATACGTACATTTTACTCCACGAAATCAGTGTGTTCTTGCAAAATTGCGAGTCAGAGAGAAATACCAAATATATTTCAGATGGGAATGGAAATTGTTACAGCTTAATCCTGTCGATAAATTCAGAAAATGCTAAGGTTACATGTATATACAAATCGGAATATGAATTAACTATTACATAATAAGATTTATTATAACCACTACTTACTACTACTTATTACATCAAAAGATTTTCTTTTGTCTTAATTGCTTAATAAATGAAGTTTAGCTATTCTCTAAGAAATCTTTGCACAGAATATCTTTTTATACGATTATAGTGTTTTTAAGAACAAAGTTTTAAGAATATAAGCGATTCATCTTTCGAGAAATATTAAATCAATTTTTAACTTAAGAAAACTTTAATTCACAACTTATTTCTAATTATGTTAAGATAGTTGATATGATAAAAAATAGAATAATTTTTCAGTTATAGTATTATTATACTTTTTCTCAAAAAGATATCCTAAATTCATTTAATAATCTATAAAGAAAATATGCGTGCTTCAACTTTAATACGAGCATCATCATGTTATATCTAGTCCTTGAAACATGGAATTAAAAATCGCCCGTTAAAGTGTTTTCAGAGATTCCGCTGGAAATTACACTGACGATGCAAACCTCAATCATTTGCGAATTGCCTGAGGTGGTTCCCGGGTAACGCTGATTTTCCAGACAAACTGGCACCACGTCCATTATCGTTCCAGATTGTGATTACGAACGGTTTCTATCATCGATCGTCGGAAACGCAATTGACAATATGCATCGTTGATATATACGTCGTTTATCTTACGGTACAAAATTAACTTATTGCTGAGGTATAATAACAATCAATACGACATCAATTATCATTCCTATCGTCGATCACCGAAACGCTTCTCTCCCTCCTCAACATTCCGACGTTCGAGAAGATGCCGCGTCATTTCGGGCTGCGATATCGGTGCCACGAAAAAGCTCGTCGACGTCAGGATATCTGACGTTTTATCTAGTGCGTACCAACGGCGCGATAGACATTTTCTTTTTTTTCCTCGTTCCCGTTGCCAAAAGGTCGTCTCGCTATGAGGGATGGTAATTTTCCCGAGGAAATGATATCCCGAATGAGCGAAGCGCCGTTACCGATAAGACGTAAATACTACGTCTCCCGTTTTGCTGCTCCCGGAGATACCCGACACAGAAGAATCTGCCGTCGAGGCATGTATCTCGCCGGTGAGACGTAATGGACAGACAGCGCAGCCCAGACTTTAATAGACCGCGGATGCGTTTTATTTCTCTCGCCTTGTGCTTTTTCCCTCTCGGTATCTTCGCGCTGCTCTACCTCGTTCCATTATTTCTCAACTCCAACCGCAGCTTTTTCGTATGGCTTTTCTCCCGTATGTCTCACTGCCGCTTCCGTTATACCCTACCACTTTTTTCTCCTCCTCCAACACGGCATGTCCCCGTCGCTTAGATTCGTAAAAGAAACAATAATGGTCTGGCGCGAGGAGAAACTGGTTTCGATTCTTCCTGTGTGTCGGCGAGGTATTCGATGGCATCCGCTTGCTCGCGACGCGTCGCCACGTAGGGAGGGGAACGGGAAAGGGGGATGGGGTGAACGGACGGAAAGAAGTCCTCGGCCATCATAACTTAATCCGGGCTTACGACCAAATTCTTTAAGGATTGGCCCTCAAATGCCTCTGTGTTCTCGATCGATCACCCGCGAACGAAGGCGTCGCGAAATCTCTTTAATCCTCAACTTTAAGAGCATGATTGAGAATCGTGTTCGATGCTCTTTAAAAGTGAATCAATTTCGCGACGGCTGTAAGTCAGTATTAGTTACGGTTAGGAAGGAGACGTTCGACACAGCCGATTAACATCGGGCTTTTACGCGGTGAGATCAAAAATGCGTTATCGTGGCATACGTATTGTACATGACACGTCGACTAAAAGTGCGTTGTTAAAAGATTATTCCCATCGCGCAAAGATAGTAACGTGCGATATGAATGCGTATATGGTAATGCGATATACGGTGCAATTGAAAGCGCCGCTGTTCAACATCTCTTCGTCAAATAAGGACATAATAACGTACTGAATTCTTTGCGAATACTTGGTGAATACTTCGTGAGAAATACATTAATAATCATTGAGTCAACTTTAAGAAATCGACAAATGGATAGCTCATTGTCAGGTAGTAGAGGTATATATCAATCAAACGTCACATTTTCTTTATCCTAATATTAGTACGCCCTTTTCAGGTGAATTTAATATCTCGCACTTTAGAGCGCCCTTCGGTCCTCCGATCAATCACTTTCGATGATTCAGTTAATTGTGACACATCGACCGGAGGCGGTAGGCGACGACCAAAAAGATCTCCAACGAAGCACCGTCACTTGTTTTGACAGACGCCAGAGATATACGAATGCATTTTGTTTGCTCATCTTTTCTTGGCCGACCCACTTCCCTTCAGTCCTCCATCATCATGTCCCCTTCTTCTCGTCCTTGTTCGCTTTCAGTTCGCGCCGTCCGCCTTCTCTCCGTCTTCCTTTCCTTTCGGCCTTCCTCTGGCTCACCCTCCGCATGCATACACTTATTTTCTTTCTCGCCACTGGCATAAATCTTCTTCGCGCTCGATGCAGAAGATTCGGCACTTGCGTTTAGGCTTTCAACGCGCATATGAGCGCACCGAGATCTTGTTGATTGAGGTTGTCCTTGAATCCGAAGAAAGGGGGAGATCGTGTCATCGTTGTTTCATCGACGATTTTCGTCACCTCGATTTTAACTGCTTACACTTGTAGCAGATGTGGCATTTATCCGAGATATAAGATTGATATAAAAAATTTCTCGCATTATTTTTTTTCTCTACAATTTTTATCATTGTTACTAAGTTATTGTGGTTACAGTTATAGCTAACATTAATATTATTTATCAAGAATCAACATGCATAAGCTATTCTGGTGATATATCCCATGAGTACAATGTCGCTATTCGAGCTGGTTATGCAGTTGGAGTAGTAATGCATCCGTAATCAACATTTCCTCAACGAATGCATATACATTCAGTTAGTTCCACAATAAAGGTGCGACCGATGTAATTAATATGGAATAAAAATCAGTAGTTGCACCGGATATGTTCCCCTTAATTCCCATGGTACAGTTACACGAATTTCATAGTATCGACTCTCGGAGTTACATGATTGTCAACCTGACAAAATTCGCACGACAATCCCCCCAGGTGTGCTCGTCGTGACTCTCGGCACGATCCACGAGAATAATAAAAGCTTCTCAGGACTATGAGCATGGAATTGAGCTCCAAGCTCCCGGCGGGCGGTCGGTATTGTCCGAAAAATGTGGATCGGGATCAGAGAAAGCGGGAAGCGGTGCAATATAAATGTTAATGCTACTGGACTTGAAAAGGCAAGGATGCGGATCGCGGGGCGAGAAGGCAGTTTTAAAAAGGCACGTCGGAAAGAAACGAAGACGTTGCGACTCGCGCTTGGATGCTGGCACGCCGGTATCCGCCCATCGAGAAAATCGCGAGGTAAGTACATGGAAATGTCTGTTATAGCAGCGTTTTATTTTTCACCGCGATTCCGCCGTCCGCCCTCTCCTTACATCCAGCGTAGAGTTTTAAGACCAAACGAAGAGTGAGCGAAGCCGTACTTGAAATACACTGTCACGCGTAGTGGGATGCGCGCACAAAAAGCGATACAAGAGTATTTCCGTGTAAGTTACGCTCTCTTTCTCTCTGTCCCTCTTCCCTGAGTGGGCTTGTAAAGTGACGCTATAATAAATTTCGGCGACCGAGGAAGCCGTAACAACGTCGCACTTGCGTGGCTGTCCCGCAGAAAAAGAATCTCGGCGGGCCACGTGCGCCAAGTATTCTCCTTTACGTTTCTTCTTCACCCGCTCTTTCATCCACAACCGCGGCACTTACGACCTTTTGAAGGTAGCGTTCTACCCCCGCGCACACCTTTCATTTGCATGCGCCACGTAATTCATGTTTTCTCGAGGCGGACGCGACGGAGTTTTGCCTCCCGGGGCGGAGGACATGATCCAAAAGTCCAGGGGCGTGTTCCGGTGAAAACGCAGCGTGTCGTGTATTTCATTCGCCTTCTCGCTCCTATCTATTATTTACATTCGCGGTGTCTGCATATCGCTGAGATTTCAGGCATTCGAAAAATTCGCCCGTCGAGTATCCTGGGGAACGTCAGGGATTCCAAACGGGATAGGCATGGAAATTAAGAGGGCAAGACTGCGAGTGCGCGCTGAAGAGGCGAATCCTCTCCTCTGATGGTCGGATATTAAACGAATACGCGTGAAGCTCGTGAGGGAATAAATGTCACCATGGGAACGAGAATTCTTTCTAAGCGTTATAATTCCTGTTATATTTATCTGACACAATAATCTAGAAACAATTGATTTAATAATTAAATAATTTTTAAATAATTTTTTATAATGGTAAAATTTACTTTCCATTACACAATACTTTTTCCCTATTTATTACAGAATGCTTTTTCTTCTATTAATTTGTCATAAAACGTTGGATATATTCACGAAAAAATTCAAAATTAATACAAGTGACAAAGGCACTAAATATGAGCGTATAAAGAAGTAATATATTGAAGAAGATAAAATATTACATTATTAAAGATAACTTCTTAACTCGTCCTGTAATCTTACAAAATGACCTACTTTAGAACCATCGTTGCCTTCAACAGGTTCTCCAATTGAAAATCCGAAATCTACCGATCTCGGCGACGTCTTGGTCTGGATCTATGGAAGCCAGCCAGAATTTCTATGGGCACATAATCCGTCGACAATGGGCGGCATCTAAACGGAGATTTATCTATTGACAACGGAGACCCTATGCTTAGATCAACGTCGTTTGGGCAAATCGGTCGTATAAGGTGCCTAAGCCTTAATTCTGATTTATCGACAATCTGGCGTTGACTATAGCGAAAGTCTTCATCATCGTCGTAAATCAGTTGCGACCATATCGATTCTCTCTCTCTTTTTATTACCCCTTTATTACCCCTAACTCCTATTACTTTTAAAGTATAATCTCTTGTGACGATGTTCTTGTTGATGATTCGTGAACTAGAATCTCCATCGAATTTCCCAAATTATGGAATCCTGAATTAGAACAATGATGAGTTTCATTGCTTAGAATATTATTGCAGAATTTATACAAAAAGCACAATATCATAGCTGCTTCATCAAATTAAAGCTTTTAATTTTGTCAGGGACTATACTTATATAATATCTGAATATCTATATATAATATATATATGAGTATATATCATATATATTGTGTTATTAAAATATCTTTATCAGAACTAAATTGTTCCTAATTACTTTTTTAAATAATAGGATGATAATAAATTGATGTAGTCGCGATTTGTATTATTAATTTCTTAAAACAAGTTATTCTTCTAAAATTCTCTCTCTCTCTCTTTCTCTGTTCCAGAGCTTCTCATCGTGTTATATCAATTCACCGTGAGAGTATAGTTGCTCTTGAAGTTTCTCGGGACGCCTAGATACACAGGTCGTGAACTTGTAAAGCATTCCGCAGAACGGAAGACAGATGTGGAGTCTGCTGCAGCAGCTACCGAATTTTGGAAACGTGCCCGTGCATGCGGATACCGATGGACGCGGAACGAATACAATATTCTACAAATTCGGGAATGCCGACCGTCAATGCATGGTCACGTGCTACGTGCGTCTGAATCTACCTACATGTGATAATTAATTCAAAAAGCCGCTTCAAAACTTGCCGCAACCGCGAATACGAGAATAATGCCTATAGGTAATTGACCCCAGAAGCATCCGCGTTCACCCAGCGGGGATTCTATTCTATATCAAAAAAGAAAGAAATCGTGAAATGAGACAACTCCTTTCACAAGTAATTCATTGTTTGATTTATGTGCTTTCTCGTCAAAAAAATCATTAATTCTTTTAAGGGTGGATTGATTATTTCTTTATTGAATGTTGCTACAAAAATGTTTTTTATCATATTGCTTTAAATATTTAATGCATACATGTGAACTGTGCGTGACAAGAACAAAACAATAAATAAGAATATATAAAGATTTGAGACTTCTACTTATTTGTCAAAAAATAACTAAACATGTAATAGAGAAAGTTAAATAAAAAAGTTTACAACAAAAAGCGACTTTGAAAAAGTGTAAATATTCTACATACATTTTATATATTAATTACTTATCAATGACAGTTTTTTAAATATTTTTAATTTTGCCACATTAATAAATTATCAAGTCTATATGTGAATATGTGTTTTAGAAGCTACAATTTCTTAAATAAGATATGATGCTGGAATTATATACAGGGTGAGGAAAAAATATGGAAACCCTTAAATATCTCGGAAACTACGCATTTTAGAAAGAAATGTTTCAGACAAAAGTTGTAAGGTTGAAAAAGGTCTATTTACTGATCTTATCATTTTGACTTTGCATGGCGTCGCCAAGATCAGGACAAGGTTACCTTGAATTTTTTAAATGGGACTCCCTATTTTTTATTGTATATTCTTGTAGCCCTCGTCGAGACGTTTCCAAAACACTACAATAAAGCTTTTCGACGAGGGCTACAAGAATACAATAAAAAATAGGGAGTTCCATTTAAAAAATTCAAGATAACCTTGTCTTTACTTTGGAGACGCCATGCAAAGTCAAAATGATAAGATCAGTAAATAGATCTTTTTCAACCTTACAACTTTTGTCTGAAACATTTCTTTCTAAAATGTGTAGTTTCCGAGATATTTAACGGTTTCTATACTTTTCCTCACCCTGTATATATTAATATAAAATTATCTATATTAATATAAAAAAGAAATGTAAAGGACATTTGAATTATTCCAAGTAACAAGATTTTGATTGTATTGATTGGCGTAAAGTACAGATGGAATGTATTGTCAGAAGTACTATCTACTTGCGCGCAACGCAATAAAATGCAATAAAAATGTAATTTCCGTGGTCTCTCTACTTGATCCGAAAATAGATAGCCGCAATTTTTCACCGCGAGGGTGGTCAACGGGACAATATCTGATGGAAAGTCGAAGGTGTGTAAGATCCGACAACGTGAAAAAATGCAGCCAACCCTTTCCCAAATAATTCTTTGTTTGACCTGCGCACTTTCACGTCCGGGAAAGCCATTAATTCCGCTGTCAGAATGGATCGAGCAGAACCAGGTAGAAAATCGTTACGCCCAGACATATCGACACCCTTCCTGAATTCCGATAGAAGCTGCACAACGTCTAATGGAAGTTTCGCGGATTTCGATGGAAAGTGCACCCTTCCCCCCCTTATATGTACGTTCAACACAGACAATAATGAAAAAGAGCGTACTCGGAATGTGAGAAGAAGTCACGTATGAATACGTCATATCGATTTTCTCATACATTATGCAATACGAATAATTTTCACACATGACTTTACATGAACATAATTCTTTCTTACTTCATAAAAATTTCATAAAAATCATGTAAAAAATAATAGTTTTAAGAAGATGGAATATATTTATCATTCTAACATATTTATATCTTTGAATTACAAATAATTAATTTTTAATTACTACAAATTAACAGCAATAGCAATTTGTAAATTCGCGGTTTTCAATTCGAATTTATTATAAATTCATTACGAGAACCGACATATACTTTTTGCAGACACTGTACCTACAGCAAGGCGCCGCCGATATACTAATTACAATATATCTCGATCGATCCACACTGTAATCGGCCGTAATTGTTGTTGGAGTGATGATTAATTGTTGTGAGCCGATGCGTACACCGGCGCGTTACGCACGACAGGTTGTTGTGTCATTATAAATAATCATACAAATCATTTCGCTGGCACCTCGTTTATCATTGAGTTAATTATCGATGGTTGAATTAATTATAATGTTGACGGATTTTGACAGCTAGACATGAGGGGTTTACTAACGGATCTTCGTCGACTTGGTATATTTGGGAAATCGTCTGTCGCCAATTAATTAATTGAAACGACAGAATACCGAATTTAGGACGTGAAACATAAGACTAAAAGTATTTTTTTCAAAATTTTCAAGGTCTCGAAATGTCTCGATAGTTTGAAAGTTTTGAGAAGTTGCCAAAGTTTTGAAAATCCTTCAGAGTTTCCAGGTCTTTGAAAGTCTCGAGGAACTTGAAAGGTAGTTAACGTCATGAAAGGAATGAACGTGCGATATTCTATGAAACATCACTATTCACAGTGCATAGAATAATTCATGTAATTAATATTTGTAATAATTCGCTATTAATTTTATTGCAATATTTTAATATATTTTAATATTTTAACTTTTTTTAAAATTAGAACAAAATTAATTAATGATACATTAGCTCTGTCTAGACAAATTTATTATACAAATGATTTGCAACATATGATACTTTGTAAAAAGAGTATTTTTGCATATAAAAAAAGAAATATTTCTTCTGACTATGGTTTTGATATCATTTCTGTCACGCCCAAAGTGGGATTGTCCGAAATAAATCAACCGTATCAACGAGCGCACCTTCCATGGAATTAAGAAAAATTTCACGCCTTGAATGGAAGATCTTCCGTCCGCATTTACATAAATATTCAGCCGGAATCTCAGTATATAGCGTACTTTTAACACTACGCCACCCAAAGTTGGTCCGTTCGTCCCGGGAAACTTGGCGGAAACGTTATTGCATTTTATATTTCGTGGGTCTAAGGATGCATGCCCGAGTCAGCCAACTCCACTTTTTCGCGTATGAGTCTAAATTAAGGTACGTGAGGGATTCGCCCGAAGGTGCCGTAAAATATTCGCGGCAATCCCCGCGTTGCGCTGCCCACCCCCGTACTGCGGCAGCAAAACGCCGCAACCCCTACTATCCCCGCTACACGCTGTTACTATATACCACGACATATCTACCAGTATTATGCACGATGTCGGTGAGGTAACCCAAATAACTGTGTGATGGAAACTACCAAGTGCGTTTTCCGTAGACGATACCTTGTCGCTCCGTTTCAAAATTACTCGACGCTTATAAATGATTTTATGGGCGATCTCTATCTCTCTCTATCTTCGTCCTTTCCTTTCGGGCGGGAAGGTCCCAAAGCGTAACGTGCGAACATCAAAATGAAAATATTTGTGTAACCCTCGGCGCGACGTGATCTCATCGTAACTCCCCTAGCAGAGCGATATTGTAAAGTACAGGGTTATGTATCCGACGATTCTACTGTATATGTACTTCCGCGATCGTCTCGAGAATGTTATTTCGCATCCGTTGAAAGTCGCGAAATTGAATTGGTGTAAATTTTTCGTTAAATTGATCACGTTGCGACAATTTTTATATATTAAGGATAGATAATATTTTTAGATACATAAATTAGATTATTTAATTTACGATTCTGTAATTATACTATAAAAGAATTTGTGTAATTAAATCAGCCTTAACATTTAATTTGTATAAAATTTGTATATATCTTCGTATATTAGCTTCACATATAAAAATCAATTTTGCGAGAATTTAAAAATTAATACAATTTTGATGTTAAAAAACTATAAACAGAAAACTGACTTTCTTGTTTTTAATTTAAAGAAATAAAATATATTATCATTGAGTATTATGCCGTATTATTGAACCGTTCTGTATATCACTTTCTCACATTTCCCATTCCGTGTAGCGCGTAAAGCGAGGACGGTAGTTTCACGCCGCTCGAGCAACTATGCGGAGCGCTGCATTGCACTCGAGGAATCTGAAGGGAACTGACTACATATCTTACTCGATTTCACACGTCGCGAAACATGGGATTGCGCGTAAAAAATCTAATTAAAATCATTGATCGTCACAAGGGTCACCAACTTCAACGTCTGCCAGCAATACGCGATCAGACTGAAGAAAAGGATGCATTCTTGGAATATTCTACAATAATGAAGTTGAAATGCATACCACCTTCATTTCACGAATTTCCCTTGCTTTTTTACGTTTTTGAAATCTTACAAAATAAAGTAGTGTAGACCTACTTAATAATTTTTCAATCTTTTCAATTGAGGAATACCACGAAAATAAAGATTTTTTTTATTTTCATAAAAATAGTTTTACTAAAGTAATTGTTATGTTATCAAAATTTTTATAGTTTTAATGCAATATATTGCACGAGCTTTCCAATTATATTGTAAATGATCGATTTTTCAAACATTTTGTTGCTAAATTAAGATATGGCAGAAATTTTTGAAATTGCAAAACATTGTTTCTCGACAACCAATTCTTATATTAATAGCCCGTTTATATTTTTTTTATTAAATCTTCAATAACACGTAATATACAAATATTATGATATAACACAATATCACGCATTGTGTTGCTTTTAAATCAATTTGTAAAAAATGGAAACTCGAGGTATTCGTTTGAAAGTAATAAGCAGTTTCACTATAAAATCGTAATACATAGTTAATTGAGAGAGGTATTCGATGAAAAATATTTTTCGCGTAAACAATGAAACATCACTATCAGAGAGATATATTCGATAGATGAACGAAGATATAATCTGACTCCGGACTTTTTGAAAAACGTAAATATCGAGGCAAAATGGATCAACAAATCAACTACTATGTGTCGACTTTAATATTTACTACATCGTGCAGTAGCAAATCGTGGTATAGAATGTAACTAAATGTAGGACGTCCGTTTTACAGTTCGTTGAATGTTAGTTGGTGGAACATCATATCGGAGCCTTGCCCAAACATTCAGCCCACGTCGGCAGATGTTTAGCTTACCGTATACACTGTTTACGTAGCTTAATCGAAAAATCATAAGTGCAGGCGATAGCAGTAGACGTACGACTATTATACAACAGTGTTCGCCACTCGTGGAAGCGGAACGTTGCCGCAAGCGAAGTACGGTATCGACCTCCAGTCCTTATTTATTTGTGAATTTTTTAAGCATGTTTCGTACAAGAAAGAAAAATTGGATTTACTATTTTATTTCGTCAAAAAATTGAACATAAAAATATGAAACATAAAATATGAACATAAATTAGTGACAATAGAAATTTTCTATTTTACTTCTAATGGTAATAATGAAATTAGAATGAAATCATTAAGTGACAAATTTGTAAGAAGCAAATTTTATATTATTTAGTTATTTACCAATATGTCTTTTAAATCAAAATTTTCTTAAACTCTTTTTTTTAATTAAACAAAATCGATAATATTATAGGTTAATATATATGACGAACATGCTAATTGAAAAATATTATATTATATTACAGATGGAGAGAATGAAATATATCTCTCTTTAGACTTTTGAAAATCTATTAAAATGCTTCTCTTGTCTTCGATACTGTAATATACACCCTATTACTGATTTCAATCAATGATAAATTTTGCATGACGTTATCAGCAAACATTATCTATAATAACATATTTCGTGACACGTTATTATAGAAAGTTTCGCTAACGTGATGTAGGATAATTGTGAATTTGACACGATATCAAGATAATTTAATTTAACATGTAATATTGAATATACATATACATGCATTGATGTATGCGCTGTCAGAATCTTCTCCAGCAACCATGTTAGATCATGTACATCGTAGTTTAGAACCGTCCCCGGAGATTCATTCGAACTACTGATAGTGTAGTACGGCTGGTAGTGACACCAATCAATGTATAACACGAGAACGTTTAGCTATCCGCAGGCTACGGATTTAGATAGGGTTAACTATGAAGAGGGAAATCTATCTAGTTGCTTGGATCCCTAATTATCCCAAGATCGACTCACTGCGGGTGAACAGGTATAAACAGTGATTCTCAGACAGTGATCAAAGTGAGCTAGCTATATTGCTCGGGACGAAATATCTCTTTGGTTAACAATTTTATGAGGACGTTTATAGCTTGATGATACAAACTAATATGAAAAATATTAAACGCTATTTTTTTAAATTTTGATAACCGTACAACATAGAAATATTTTTAAGCAAAATAATTTTTATTACGTAAATATATAAAATTTTCATAAAATGATGTGGTAAGCTCGTTTTAATAAAAATGTTAAATGTTAATAGTTTCAATTTAAAAAATTTGAATACAAACGGCATTATTTTCATCGAGTTATTTCTATTCACCATCCCTCTAATCTTTTTGCTCGACTATTCGTAGCTTTACTTTATACATTATCAATCACGTCACTTTCATGCAAGCGTATTGACTGTAGTCATTAATCTCATTTCGAGCGCTCGCTATAGGATCGATCGCAAGTAGCGATATCATGCGTTCTCGATAGTTTAAACGAAAATTCGTTTAAACGAGAGTTTGAACGAAAATATAAAAGCTAGCGTAATACATAACTTTCTTTAACGATATATGTATTCTTATTTATTAGTTAAAATAACGCGAATCGGTGTTTAGATATCTATACCTCGATATATTGGATGCTATAGGATTATAAAAATTATTCGCGAGAAATATAAAACGCAACATATCTACGCGACGCATCTGCGCCAAATATATATTTCACGCAAATTATCTCGATATTGACCCGGTGGTTTCAGCAGATTTCGAAGTACGCACGTGTGCCTGTGCGACAAAGTACTACTGTATATCCATGTGAATATTGTCGGCGAATAAAAACGCGCTAATATTTAACATCAATATCGTGCACACAGTTTAACACGATGCGCAGTACGACAACGCTCGATTTGAAGTTGTAAATTCAATTTGCAGGCGAGACACGCGCGCGCATATTCTTTGAGATACGAGCGGTTCGTGCTTACAAGATATAATGAATTTCGTAGCCCGCGCCAACATTAGACACCCATAATCCCGCGTAAAAAGACGTCGTCGGCCCGACAGCACTTCGTGTTTCGAGTCGATGGTATTTTCATAATAGGGACCTTCGTACGATACCGCATCCCACAACAAGTTACCGTCGATGTATTTCGAGAATTTAATTATTCGTGGTATCTCCGTCGTCCGCTCATTGCATATTAAGCATATGCTAATTAAAGGTCGTTAATGTATCTACGTTGGACATTATAGATTTATTAAAATGTGATTTAGCAATTGACCATTCGAAAGAAGGTATTAAAGGGACGAAGTCAGATGCGATGTATTTTTATAACTTGATTAAATGCGATTAGACCGTTTAAAACCGTTAACATATGGATACATTACAAACACGCAGATTATACAAAAAAATTCACATTACATTTATTAAACATTTACTCGGGTTTTATTATATTACTATTTAATATTGATCGCGATATTGTAATATTTCAACAAAAATATACAATACGAAAAAAGTAAATAGGGTAAGTAAAGGGTTTCTCACAAATTGTGCAATATTGCGTCGGTAAACAAAGATTTTATAAAGAGTTAATACATCATTTCAATAAATGTCGGCGCTTTTATTTGAATTGTGTAGATTGTGTAAAGCAGAAACAAAGCACGTCCATTCGGCCACTCTTGACAATATCGAATACCCGAAAAATCGAGATATTTCTCATTGACTCAATATACCGTCACATTATTGCGTGCAATATGCGAATATGCGCGATACTGTAATATTCGAGACAGGTATTATTGGTAAAAAGCGAGTACCGCAATATCCCCAAGAATTCTCCGAGAAAACATAAGACATTCTTTATGCCTCTTTCTATTGCCGGCTGTAATGTATATTATTGCGCTGTCTCCGTTTTTATTGCATTACCTTCTGCCCCGCTGGCAGCAAGAGCGCGCAGTTGTTAAACGGTCGTTACTTCGCCATCTCGATTCGATAAAAATATGCAAATATCGCGACATTCGAGACGGTTTCGTCGTTAAATTTTTCGCGGCGTTCGCCTTTCGTTGAATCTGGCTCACTTAAATACGCATACAGATACGCAAGCGAGAAGCTTATCGTACCACGGTAGTAGCCAGTGTTCATTATCATGTGACGGTAGCTTTGCAAAAAAGGACAACGTGGATTGTTTCACGAAGGAATGCGATGAGTTGCGAATAACGAAGTGAACGCTGAAACGAATCTATACGGGCAAGCCGCGTCAATTGATCGGCGATACTTCGAGGTAGTCTCTCTCGAACAAACATGAATCTAGATTTCTCGTTGATTTATAGGTAAACCGAAAATATTTGTTGCAGCTGCAACGGTCTGTCATATATATCGAGCGCGGAAAACGTGAATGCTGACAAGCGTCAATTACACGTAGCTGCGACACGTGCACTCTGTCATGTACGAATACGCTTTACGATCCGAAGAAATATTTCGCAATTTACGTGACTAAATTTCCACCCTTTTCGTATGTCGAACTAATTCTTGAAAAGTTAAACAAGAAGCTACGTCTCTCACTTGAAATTTTTCAACGAAGCACTAATTCGGCTGGCGGTTGAAATTGTTAACGAGTTCTCCAGGAACTAAATAACTGTAGTTACGCAAGTCAGACCTTCGGTTAACTTTGCTACGCGATTACAGTACCGACGCTTCAACTGTATAATGTCGTAATTGCAACTAAGATACAGTTTAGATACTGCTTTCCTTCGCGAAACAGCATTTAAAAATGTTGCTTTTTCTCATTTACACGAAACATATTTAAATAATTAAATAAAATTATCTAATAGCGATCTCCTCTCTCCCAGTAATATGTATTGTACGTAATTGTTTAAATTACGTTGTGTAATTCGAAAGCAAAATCAACATTTAATTACTACTTACAGTTTTTCCGCGATAATCAGGCTCGCCAAGTCACCAGGAATCTGCGTGAGTTCGCGATGAGAGCAATCAACCTCTTGTCCGCACGTGCACGCCCAAGGACATCGAACGCCGTTCAAATCGTCCATCGTACCCGTCATACTACCGAGGCCGAAACTACCGATACTGGTACCATGCGAGGCACCACCACGAAACACGGCTAATATCAGCAAAACTCCCCAGACACAAAGCACGGAACCGCAGCTGAAGCCGAGTAGGCGCCGGGGGTTTCGAAGCGACCAGGTCATCATGGTAGGCGTCATAGCACGTGCCATCGCCAGGACCTTTCGATTGATGTTCTTCACGGCGCGATTCGGTCCGTCGAGGAGTCTGGCGATGCTGCCAACGCGACTCTTGGGCAGAATATTGTCTGGATTGTGCAGATCGTAGCAGTGCAGTTCACCACCGGCGAACTGACTCACACCGATGCCCGTGTAAACGTAACTCGGTCCGGCTGGCTCCAGATAGGAGGATATCTCCTGGCCTTCCGCGGGAGGACAATTGAGAATGCGAACTGGTCGAAGTATTGGGTCTTGCTCCAACCGTACGATGACGTTCTCGGAATCGTGGAATCTCAGATGCCGATGTTCTGGTCTCTCCGTCGACTTTCCTCTCGAACAGTCCCGCCGGCTATCATGAACACGACAAGGTCGGCTTCGGTTCACGCCTCTTCGACAGGGCGGCTCCGTATGGGCTCGCGCTACGTGACAAGACACTCTGTGTCGATGCACCGCGCAGGTTCTCCTCGCCGGTTGCTCGTCGTCGTTGTCGTTGTCGTTGTCCAACGTTTTTCTCGAACGCTTTGACCGCGTGTCGGAATTGTCGCCAGTCGATTGTAGCTCCAAGGCTGCGGCGTTGAATCTCTCCGGATGATGTTTGTAATGTATGGAGATCGGGATGTGATCGTCGATTCCCGACACTATGGGGCTTTGTGATCGCTTGATCTTGTTTCCGGTCTTTTCATCAAGTTCTTTGCGTTCACCGGTGGATCCCAGCCCGGTGTCCACTGCAGCCAGGTCTGGATCAAAGGCAGTATTAAGCTCCTGCGTCTCGATTGATTGAACGTACTCGCCCTCTTGCTGGCTAGGTCTTGATGGTTGCTCGTGGGCTAGACCATCCAGCGGGCCCTTTTGGGGGCCGTTTCCGTGGCCCCCTTCTTCGCCGCTCGCTGGTCCCTCCAACGAGATGTTATCCACCACTAACGACACCACCCGTTCCTGCGCATCCTTGGGTACAGCTCCCACTGACTTTATCTTGATGCTGGTCTTCGGCCAAGGTTCTACCGTACCCAAACGGGTACGTGACTCGTGCCGCGAAACGATTTTCTACCGGTACTTCGCGGTGTGTCGACAACCATTTACTATTTCGAATAGTGCTGGTGATATTACGCGTTAGATCGTAAGATTCGATTCAATGTGCTTTCACCAACAACTGGTTGGGCGATAAATACACGATGGAGTTATGCGCTAGACGAAACGAGTGTGCCAATGGACCGTTAGCTCGCGGATAAAAGATAATCAATGCGGTTGGAATGATTGTTTTTATACGGACATTATTAATATTAAAGATTTGTTTCAATATATGTCGACGAAATAGCCGAGAAATTGGTACGGGGAAGAGGCATCACCTGTAACAAAAAATATATTATGATTAAAGATCTGTACAAATATCTAAAGAAAGGAAAGTTTAAGATTATAGTTTTGTAATTTTTTATAAATTAAAGAATAATTATGTAATTTTAAATTGTTTACTTAAGTTATTTCTTTATATACATGGAAATGTTTGTATATGGATAATATCAATGATTAGTGCGATATTAATAAAAATTTTTCACGATATTGATCTAACTTTTTAATTCCTACATAGTTATGACTTATATAAGTGACCAGCTACGATATCATTAGACTTTACGCAGGTGGGCGGGTCTGCTAGACTGATACAAGTATAATATGCAAATGAAGTAAGTGAATGTCTTGCGTTCAGTCGTAATAAATAAACGAGGAATAGCGGAAACTATTCCTGATATAGATACGAAATGGAGAAAAAGTGTCCTTTGTGGGCGCACATGGTGCACCTCGCACAGACCAAAGAAAGTGGAGATTCGAGTGGCGCTCGCAGTTATAAAGCGAAGAAACTCGTCGGTGCAATATCGGAAGTACGAGAAAAATATGCTACCGAAGCACAATCAAGGGGCTCAGATGCATTCCATGCACGGCCGCTAGAATTTCGAGGCATATTGGAATTTTTCTCTGACATTTCCCAAGGTTCTTGTGCTGCTTTCCTTCTCAACCCTCCAACTCCTCTTTCTACTGCCCGACCGCACGCGGTTTCTATGCGAAGAAACGTATCTCGAACACGCTTACGCAATGTCCCATGTACATGTTTCTACCACGTAAGTGCCTCTCTAGTGCATTCCTGCGATTCATCTCTACCTGCGGACACCTGAAAATAAAATATATACGGCCGGAGAGAGAAACCGCGGGAGAGAGAAACGCTTCGATGGTGCCGCTTTTAAAATTAGATCTCTGATATGCAGATGAAAGAAATCACTCGCTTGTAATAAGTGTCTGTTAGGCAATACAAAGAGAAATTATGACTGGAAATGGCTACAATAAAGCGAACTTGTGACTTTGGAATCGAATCAATTTAGAATGGAATTCTATGCAAGTATTGTAGATAATTTATGATAAACATTTTTTTAAATATATTCTTGAGTAATATAACATAATAAATAATTAAGAATGTTGCTTTGTAAATATGTAAATAACGTTGTTTGTGTTAACATTGAAATTAAGTAATAGAAATTTTAAAAAGTATGTACAACTATAGTCAACACAATGTTCCAATACCGCACGTTTATTTCAGTATATCCTCTCGTCGGTTAATACATTGACAGTCTTCGACGAAAGAGGAAAAGAAGTCTGCCACTGACCCTTATTGTACATTAAAATTCGCGGAAAATCTAATATTCGCTTCGAGAACGCGGACAAGGATCGATAATTCGATTAGCAGTAGTCGCTACCGTCTACGATGGATGCTTCCAGCTACCCTCTTCATCCCGCCTCACTCCTCTCCTCTCAATCATCCAACGTCGAGTACGGCTAAAGTAGCTAGCCTCGATAGGGTGTGTACACTACGCACGTATAATATTCTCGAGCACTTTCCTACAGATAATATCGCCCCGAAGCTTCTGATGTGAAGGTGTGTGTGTGTGTGTCGAAGTTAAGGTGGCAGGGGTGGTGCCAACCCGGTTTGAATGCGACACAAGCGGCGCGACCGCTCTTGATGGATAGACAGACGCAAAAGAGAAGAGAATTCCTTGTCCCTCCGACTCATGTTCTCGTCGGCCGTGCCCGTCGCGGCTGTGCCGCATTAATTAATGTTGTTAGCGCATATTAATTGAAGCAAAGTAGCGCGATAAATGAGAGCCAGTAAGTTGAAATCTTTTTCTTGTGTCTCGTCGTACATATACGCTCTTCTATGACTCGGAGAAAAAGACAATACCAACAGCGAGACGACGAAAAATCAATTTACATTCTATATTTTATGGAAACTTAATTTACTCGTGATGTACAACGATTGATAACATTATGCTCATGAACAGCTGCGTATTATAACAGAACCTAACTAACTCTATTTTACTTTCTAAAGTAAGCGTACGTTTGTTAACGAATCCGAATGTTCAACATAATTATACTTCAAATGTTGTACTTGTAAATTGAGCACTTGTGACTCGCAAGTAACATGATTTAAAACACGATTAGTCATATGGGACACATCAAGAGTGACGCTATAGTTGTCGAACGACTGTCTGTTTGCGAAACGCATTAAAGCTTCTAAAAATCGAAGACATACGTTAGCCAAACGCATACGTCCCTCGCGTGCAAAGGGAGGGGGATCAATATTGACAAAAGTTCAGAACTGTCGCGACCCTCCAAAACGTCTGCTCTCAGATACGTCGCGGTGTAAAACGAGAAAATAAGGTACGAAGCATATGCTACATCCTGCGAAGAAATTCAACGGACAAACATAATAATCCTATGGATAGCGTACAATGTTATCCTTGTAAACAAACTTTCTTCTGCTCAACGAGCATTATATCTTATATGAACGATTAAATTTATTTAAATCTAATTTTATACTTGAAATAATCACATGCTACATATTATTTTCTTTTCCTTACCTATAATACAGTAATTAACATATAAGTATAAAATTTATCTTTATAATTATTTGCATATGTGAACGTTAAATTTGCATTAGTTCTAATAATGTAAATTGTAGAATGTAGAGTATAAATGTAAATTAATAACTTACTTGTTATCGATAGGTAACATAATATTAATTTAAAATGCATGATACATTGAAACATTGAAACATTGATTATATTTCTATGTATACATATATATATATATATATATACATATATATTACGTTTCTTTAACATTGATTTAAAATTTTTTACTTATTAAGTTATACGTAATGTAAAGACTAGTCGTCGTATTTAAATTATAACATATATTAAACAATAAAAAAATTTTGAATCTTAAAATTTCTACTTGGAAAATGTTTATTTTTTGTTCAAAAGATGAGATTGTACTTATTTATCGTTCGGAACAAACCTGTTCTTATTTCTAGAACCTATGAAGTCTGTAGGTAAAAGTGCACCCAATTTCCATTGAAATCGAAATATCGTGCAGCACGATTGTATCGAAGACTCGCGTTCGGCAGGTAGTTTCCGTTCGAGAAAGAAACGCGCACATTTTTTAACACGACGTATACGCTCGCGTTGTCTGCGATACTTCGTATCGTCGGCTTTACGAGATTTCGTGTAGAAGTAGGGACGATATTACTTTGCCGCTTAGACATGACGAATGTATGATACGTACACGTCCATAGGAGTAGTAGCAAATCCCTTTGAGAAGAAAAAGGGGCTGAGTAAACCAGAAACGATTCAGGAAGAGCCAATACAACTGACTCCGGAATATTACGTTTCTATTGAAATATATTTGTAAGCCACTTCGGAAGACAATTTTGTCTGTAGGATATGGATGTAGACAGGTGGATAGAGATATTCCTGCAGGGTGGATCGTTATAGCGCGCGGAGGGAAGTGACTATGGTGTCGGCTATATAAAAGAAAAAGGGAGAAGAGCTCGTTTATCCTAGCTATACCTGTTCACGGCTAGGATTGCTTTCTCCAGGATATTACACGTAAGATTTTAATCAAAACTTCGTATCTAGCAAAACTTATACTTTGTACAATTTTTAATTATATTTTATTATTAGATTTTATAATCTTAATTTGCGTTATTATATATTCCTGTCTCCGGTAGCGAAAGTTATACATCTTACTTTCTAATATTTATTTAAAAAAAAACAAATATTTGATTTTCTTCTTCAAATACATCGATACTTATTCAGGCGAGAATCGATATTTTACGCAAGCCAACATGTCATCACTAATTCTTGACACTTCCTAAACAAATATTTGAAATCCTCCTGTCTGTTTTATACCATTCCTTGTTTCCAACAAGTTCATAAAGACTTAGGTTCTTTTGCTCAATAACATAATGGTGACATTATCGTGAATGGCGCATACATACATCTTCACTTTTCTCAATATTTCCGCGTTTTATCTCTCGCGGGTTTCTCCGGTAAGCGGATTTGTGCCCTACGAACTGGAGAAATTCGACGACTTTTCGTGAAAAACCTCCAGGACGTAGTTTGCTTTGGAACAGGAGATGTTTGGCTAACATGTGTGCCTAATGGTCCGTGCAAAATGGATTTTTAAGGTCTTTCTTTTAAGATGCGCGCACGAATATCCATCGGAAAAGAATCGCGGCGCATCGTGCGATCGATCGAATGCCGATGTTTGCTTATTTATAATAGGAAACTGTGACCGGAACTGTAACATCGTGCTGACGATGTTCAAAAAATGATCAAACAGCAATATCGATATTCTTGCAAAAATTATTAGATGTTTGGAAACTAAGAACTCGCACAATAACATAAAATAATAGAGAGATTACGAAAAATTGATGCGATTAGAGAATAAAAAATTAAAAATTATTCTAAAAAAATTTAGAGATAATTGTACATACTACAAATTTGCTCTGAAATGCTTACAGATATTGCATATACACAAGAAATACAGACGTTTGAGGACTATGCACGCGTGAAGTAACGCTCGTATGCTCTCTTAAAGCTTTTACAGATCACAGTAAAGAGAGTGAGAAGGGAGGACCCTCGGATATTAGGTTTCCCAGTGCGGTTTTCAACCACCCACTCGATCGGTTGATCGGTCGACTTTACCCCGGGGAAATCACACTAGATACGAATTGGAAGCTACCTCACCCCCTTGCTTCAAACCACCCCTTCCTTTTACCTCCCGACGTGCTTAAGAGGAGGTCCAAGAGTGCGGTGAGGTCCTTGGCGACATGGAGACGGTACTGTGTATTAATCGGGGAAGGATCTTCTTTCATTCCTCGTGGCATCCACTCGTGTCCCCCAGGACCGGAAGAGATGAGAAAGGATTACCACAGAAGTAGTATTTCTCTCTCTACTGTATCGACACTTCAGTGATTGGCGGAAATCAATATCGATTCTTTTGTCCTAAAATCGCGCGAAACTTTGCGAACCGTATAAAATCCAGAATGTAATTAATATTGAAGTTGACAGCATCGTTGATTTGATAAAAGTAGCACTATCAGATATAATTTCAATAATTATCTCCGACAGTGTGTGTGTGAGAAAATTCATATGAAATAATTTCTTACACATAAAATAAAAAAAAAAAAGAAAAGAAAACTTTTTCTTAATATTTTATTAATTTTACATTAAAAACAATTGCAAGAAATTACATTTTATTATTTTATTTTTATCAAAATAAATTTTTTTCGTGAAGTTTATTTTTTCGTAATTGCATTTGCTATTTCAAGGAAACAAATAACGTTAACGAGTTAAAGATAGAAACTAAAAGCGTCAGAAATGTATTCTGTTTCTCTTAACACTTTCCTCGTCAGTAATATTTAAGTAAGCTAAAAGGGTTCGTTTATTCCTTCCAGGAGAGTTTATTTAATAAAACGTATTAAACTCGTCTTTCGTTTGCTTTTCTACTTAAAATAATCTGAAGAAAATACTTTGACGAATAAAACATCTCGCAATAAAACGTGTCTTTATTCGTAACTATATCAATCAACAAAATACAAAATCGTAAACAGCAAATTACTCGAATTACTTGTACTACCAGATTTTAAATAACTGCCATTAATCGTTTGCCAAGCGGCAAGTTCATTTAGTTAATTAGGGCGTTTCAAATTATAAGAAATTTATAGCCTAGTTTCTATATATTAATTACTGAACAACTCGTTTCGTGTTTGTACAAGCATTAACGCGTATGTCTGAGAAACAGAGAAATGCGCTAAAACCTTGTTGGCAATTAATCGTAGCTGTGATAATACAACTTGCGAAGTTGTAATTACCAATGTTGTAACGAGTTGTTATATTAACGTTTCTTCGTGCTTGGTAAATTTCTTTCCTTTCAAACAGTAAATCATTATTATCTATATAATTATTTAGCTTAACATTTTTATGATTTTCTATATATTGTAATTTATCAACGATTATCTTCACTAAATATGTCTTAATATAATTAGTAATTATTATCTTCATTTCATTATGTTTATTAACTCGAATGAAATCGTAACGTTCCTCGCTCGTTTTTATTGCCAATAACCAAGAAATGTTTTGTGGCGAGTGATCATTAAAGAACATCCCTTGAAATGGGAGAAAACGCAGGAAGCATGTCCCTAATTCCTCATGTCTGTCCACGGAAATTTCGCATTCACTAGCCTCCTCGTTCCTTCGTGCCCATCTAGAAGTCCGCCGGCTATTAAATCTTGCCGACCGGCAAAAACTCCTTCCGAATTCTATTTGTCTTTCCACCCGTCCTCTTATCCTCCGACCATGGAAGAAGTCCAGCCACTTCCGTCGGTTTTCCCGTCTCGAAGTTCCGGCGACCAAACGCTAATCGGTCTAGACTCCGTTTTCGTCTCCCCCTCCTGTCCTACGAAATCCTCGTTTTCCTCGACACTCCTTCATCAGGATGGCGAAACGAAGCCATGAACATAGTCGAGACGGTTTTCTTGCCCCTCGAGTATTTCTTTTCTCCGTGTGACACGTCAGCAATCGGTAGACAGGATA